>JAHSUH010005463.1:0-371823 GCA_025388415.1 Cynanchum wilfordii | reverse complement strand
ATATTGTTCAGAATTTCGGGATTAGGAGAAGAAACTGGTTGTTGTGGAGAAATACGGGTGAAAGTACCCGTAGATGTGGAAGAACCAGCCATGGAAGCTAGATATTATAACCTGGCTCTGATACCATGAAGTTAAATGAAGGAAAAAAACAGAACCAGCAGTATCATGAGGAAGAGAGAACCAGTGAACTAGCTCTATATTTCTTATCTTTTGTACATTACAATACCTACATATATATACACATATCTTCCTAGACATATCCCATAAATTCAGAAAACATCTATTCTACTTTTCCCATAATTTCAGGAAATACTTTTCCCATAATTTCAGGAAACATTTACTTTACTTTTCCCATAATTTCAAGAAACACTTTCCCATAATTTCAGCAATATTCTCTTCAGTAATCTCGATATGGAGATTGATTGCTTAATTCACATTTTCCTTCTCTGATCTGTGTTCTATGATGGCAGCTCAAACAACATTCTAAATTTCCTGTAACTTGCTCAGTAACTGAACTAGGCTGAAGGGTTTTGATTTTATGTCAAAACAATTTTTGCTATCCAATTGATGCTGAAATTTAAAAATAATAATAATAATAATAGATGTTGATAATGCATTATATTGACACAGAAATGTTAGTTCCCTCTTTTCGCTACTGGACCCACAACAATTAGAAATGGAATTAACTGAAACTGAAATAAACATGGTGGGTTTTTTATTATAAACATATGGGTTGAGAGAGAGGGTCTTTCTGTGGCTCTGTTCTTGGTTTTCAACAATTTTGGTGTATTGGTTGGACATGAATAATATTATCTTAAAAATCTGTATATGCCTATTTCAGCTGGTTTGAAGGACTATGGACAGATTTACTAGGAGAATGGAGGGCTCTGCATTCATATAGTTCTTAGTTTACTTTCTTGCAGATTTGTTTCTTCATTTCATCAATAAATATTTGCTTTTATCTGAAAAAGGATATGTCAATCATTAAAGGCAAACTGCTAGAGTTCATCTCACAAGAATTTTTTTATTATTTTATTTAAATTCTTCTCTTCTTGTCTTAATATGATTCAGTTTATGTTCATGCTTTTATTTGTTGGTTCACACTGATTATTTATTTTATTAATTTGGATTGGATTTTATTCTTTGGTATATTGTGCCCGGTAGGTGGACAGGGATAACTTTTTAGGTACAGCACTAGAAGGGTATAAACAATGCTTGGTGATTGGCGATAAATATGATATCAGAGTGGTATGTGTTCATGATCAGTTTATTTCTTTAATATAGGTATTAGTTTGCTGGTTTGAGTTTGCAGATCACACAATTTGTACATTTAGTGTAAATTCAGGACGGCAAAATGTAGTTTGTTTTTCTTCATCACATCCTTAAAAGTGAAAATGCTTCTATCTCAACCATTGATTCAAGAGAAAAAATTGACACAACATTGTGCATGAATTTATTGAAAACTCCAATTCACTTGTTTATGAGTTTCATGATGTTTGAGAAATTTATTTCAGGTATTTCGGCTTGTTTCCTTATGGTTTGCTCTCTCATCAAGACCAATAGTTGTAAATGGCATGCTTAGCACTATCAAAGAGGTACATAATGATGATTGATGTTTCCTTTGTTGAACTAATATGCCACTCACATGTGTAGACAGTTTAACACTTGTAAAGAGACATGTTTATATTATGCACACTCTCAAGGATCATTAGTACTTAATAGGGAGACCATATTTATAGATTTAACACACCTTTTTCTATAACAGACCTACGCATGTACAGTAACTTTATGGAAATAAGATTTGAATGTAAGATCTCCCACTTTGATGGATATACTATGTTGAAATTACGTGTTCATCCGAAAGTTTTAAGATTGTGGAGAGGGGGCAAAACTTGGTGTGATTGATAGCATGCTAAAAGTCCCTCATGGATGGAGGATTAACCAATCCATCATAAGAAACAATTTTCCAGTTTACCTACCCATTTAGGATTTAACACAATTGACTACACGCTTTTTTTAGGGGGGGGGGAACACACACACACACAATTGACCACACCTAAGAATAGACATTTTAAATTTTAAGTGTGCAAGACTGGATATTTGTGGGTGGCCCAGCACAAGACTAAAATGGGACTAGGGATACCATGTTGAAATACCACATCCTCTAGAACCTTAAGGTTATAGAGAAGGATATAATTTATATACTTGGCAATGCAAAAATGGTTATCAGGGATTAGTCCATTCAGTGTGTTTGTAGTTGTGCACTTGACACTATTTAATGTGGCTCCTGTCTCCTTTTGGGACCATCCTTAAAGCTTCTAACTCTTTGAAAATGCTTGCAGGTCCAATCTTACAAGTTTATACCACTAGTGTACCAAATTGCTTCTAGAATGGGCGGAACAAAAGATGGTCAGGGACCTCAGAGTTTCCAGGTTTGATCTTACTCGTTTATTATAGTTATTAGTACCGGCCTCAAGCGCCGGCCGGCACGAGCTGTTCACATGTGTTTTTATGTATTTCATGGTCATATACTGACAATTATGCATTCACATGTGGAAGTCGTCATTGGTTGAATTATATTTTCTGCTAGATATTCCTTTTTTTGGAGATTTATTCTGATTTTGTTTACTATATGAATGATCTCTTCCGTAGTTCGCTTTGATTTCCCTTGTGAAGAAAATGGCAATTGAACACCCATACCACACGATATTTCAGGTAAGTTGATTGATTCTTTCAATAAGATTCCTCACACGTTCTCTTGCAGTCAATTATTCTTCCATTCATAAGAGATTCTGGTTGAAAAATATGGAGTCTGAGTTATTTCATCATGTAAAATAAGTTTGTTTCTTTAGAAATATTATTTAATGAACTGTGGTTTTCAGCTTCTTGCCCTGGCAAATGGTGACCGAATTAAGGACAAGCAACGTAGTAGAAATTCATTTGTGGTAGATAAAGAGAAAAAAGATGCTGCAGAGAACCTCTTGAAAGAACTATATTCATATCACGGAGAGATCATCAAACAAGTACAACTAATGACCTTTTTACTTGTGCAACAATTACGTTTTCCAGACCAAGTTCTGTTTTAGGCTACTTATCCTTACAGGTATTCTGTTTATACCTAGATGAAACAAATGGTTGAGATCTATATCAAGCTTGCAGAATTAGAAACAAAGAGAGAGGTAAATCAATCTTTTGTTAATCTTATATCCTCTTCATTGTATACCTTCTGGTCTTATTTCTCATCTAGAAATCCTTTATTTACTTGGTTGATTCTCGTATCTGTACAGCTCAAGTTACAATGTGCTAATAGCTACTAACATTGCTTTGTCAGGACACCAATAGAAAGGTTACTTTGCCAAGAGACATTCGTGGTGTTCGGGAACTTGAACTTGTAAGTCCAAAACATTTTGTTTGTGAACTAGTCATACCATGGTAGGTGTACTTTTGCAAAAATAGCAGAAACTGTCTTTTGAATTTAATTGCAAAAGCCTGAGTAAAAGAGCATCTTGAAAGAAAAGAAAGAAAACACAAGAAGAAGAAGAAAACCCAATTGCACACATATACACAGTTATGCTTAATTCAAGTGGTCTAAATGTTCTTATTCTATTGCCCTTAGTTTAATGTCTTACTGGAGGCTTTGTGCCAAATTTCTTGTGTTAATTTAGTTTGTAGTTGCTGGGAAACATACTTGTGTTTCTGTTATTGCATTTTCTTGTGTTAAATTTACACCTCATCTAAAAAGCTTAAATTGATAAAACAGGATTAAACTTAACCACTTAACAAACTCCCTCACATGTGTGTTGAACACATTGTCAATAAAAAAACCCCATCATGTGAACAATAATCAACAATGTCTAAGAGACAAAAGTTGAACTTTGGACCTCCAGCTCTAATATCATATTAAATTTTCTCCTTATCTAAAAGTTTAAATTGGTAAAAAGGGGTTGAATTTAACAACTTAATTGCTTAATTCAAAAGATCACTTGAATTTATTGGGTCAATATGGTAAAAACTCACTATATTCTCATTCATATCTCATCAACATTTCTTTGGCTAATCCATAGTTGAGTTCTGAACAATCTTCTAAATTCCATTCCAAATTTACTTGTTGCACAATTCTTGTTGGGTTATTAAACAGGGAACATGCAAAAATTGGATGCTTTGGCTTGAGCCCATGACAGTGAGGGCTCTCAATTATTTAGCAGTGATTGGACTTCAGCACTTCTTCTACTCATCAATTTGGGTTAATTAGTCTAATACTAAGAATTTTCTTTTAGCTTGGATGACTATGAGTATTTATAACATCACCTAATAGCAATTTATAAAATGGAAACCATTTTATATCCTGTTTATATATTTCCTGCGTAATTTTAAGTGAAATGTTATGAGCTGTTAACCAAAATTTTTGACTTTTACAACACAATATGAATTTTTATAGTCCTAAATCAGTATGCGGCCATGATGTCTTTTACTCATATTCACTATATCCTGTTTACTCATGTTCTTGTTTGTGATTGCCTTGTCTGATACCTGCATTACTGTATCTTTAGGCCCCTGTTGTAACATCTAATTTTCCTGTTGACCGGAGCTGCCAATACCTTGAAGGATCTTTTCCTCACTTCAGAGGTTTAGCAGATTCAGTGACGTAAGTTTTATCAGTGGTTTCTTTATTGGTTGCCCCTCCCTGGATTATTTGCATTCATACACAATAATTGATATTTCGATGTCGTTATCAAATTTGTTGCAGTGTGATGAATGGTGTAAATGCACCTAAAGTGGTTGAGTGCTTGGGTTCTGATGGTAAAACATATAGACAACTTGCAAAATCTGGAAATGATGACCTTCGACAAGATGCTGTATGTCATTGCTCCCATGTGTCTTGAGCACATTTTTCTGCTGGCTATATCTGGAATGAGATATTGAACTAATTGATATTATATTTCCCCTTGATTTATGTATAGTACACTTTTTGTTTTAGATGTAGTTTATCTTATCTATGTTCTGGTTCACATCAAGTAAATCCAATAAGTCCAAAGGCAATGTTAACTGACTGATCTTTGTGACCCCGTGCAGGTAATGGAACAGTTTTTTGGTTTAGTTAACACTTTTTTACAAAATCAGCGGGATACACAGAAAAGGAGATTGAGAATACGAACTTACAAGGTATTCTCTAGGTTGTTGAAGGACAAGCTTTGAGATTTCTGTGTAAATTAGAACTGCTTAACACATTACACGGACAAATAACCTCTTTTAGTATTGTTGATTTACTTAGTTTTCTATGTACTTTCATGTTCTTATAAATAAGTTTTTTCTAGTATTGTTGATATACTTAGTCTTCTCGGTAGTCTTAGTTTTTTTGGATTTGATCCATTTTGCAGGGCTCAGGAGTACTTACATATCGAGTCCATTGCGAATATCTAAACTTTTGAATATTGAAACCCTTTTTACTACTAATATAACTTTGGTCAAGGCAATCTTAATAAACTTCATGGTAGATGCTTATGGGTAGTCATCTTGCTGCGTCCCATGCCTATTTTGGAAACACTGGCTGCCAATTCATGCATTATGCATTCCTTTTCAACTTCGCCTTGTTATTCTCATATGATTTACTTGGACAGCATTCTGAATTATCAACAAATATAAGTGCATACAAAGTATTAATTGACCTCATTGTGGGCTAAAAAAGTAGATCAATGGGGGAATTATTGTCAACCTGTAAAATTTGAAACCAGAGAATCTAATAATAGACTAGAAATAGATATTCCATTTGGTTAGCGAAATGTATAAAATGAAATTGTCAGCAAAAGTAAATGTGCCGATTTGCATGAGTATAAACCTCATGCTTCATAATTATAGTGGTAAATTCTCTTTCTTCTTTTGCTTCTCCCAAAAGTTAGATATGTATAATGTCTGAGCAGCACATTATCATTTTTTATGAGACAGGTTGTTCCTTTTACCCCAAGTGCTGGTGTTCTTGAATGGGTCAACAGAACTGTACCCCTGGGTGAATATCTTGTAGGAAGGTAAGTGAACTTATATTAGTTTTAGCAGTTTAGAATTATACTTTTTCAACAGTTAGGATTTTCCTATCAGCAACAGAAATGGTGGAGCCCATGCACGTTATGGAGTAGGAGATTGGATGTTCTCCAAATGTCGCCAGCACATGACTGCGGTAAATGCCTTTTGATTATAAGTTATATATTTATTTTCTCACTTCTCTATAATACATCTCAACTAATTATCCTCACGTTCAGCTGTGCTTCTGCTTTGTTTACGCCTTTTCGAGTTTTTCCATGAACATTTGTCTAATTTTCATGACTGGTGGAGAGTGAATCATCAAGCTTCTTCTTTCGGATAGTGATGGTGTTTCTAAATCCATTTGAGCATGGTTCTGGAGGGTTATTACCAGCTCTTCTTAAATAACACCTATTCTTCCTAGAAATTTTCTTCCTGGGCTACCTTTTTCTAATCAGTGTACCCCTGATTTTGTAAGGCAATCTTTGAACATATCAGACTTGGACTGCTAGTTTCTGAAAACTGCATGTTTTGTAGGAAAATAACAAGCGCAAGGCATTTGAGGAAGTTTGTGAACATTTCAGGTATCTTATTCTCTCAAATCTAGCTTCTCCTTTAAGTGAAACATGTCTTCTGATCAATTTGTTCTCTCTTAATGCAGACCTGTGATGCATTACTTTTTCTTGGAAAGATTTTTACATCCATCTGATTGGTTTGAGAAGAGACTTGCTTATACAAGAAGTGTGGCTGCTAGTTCAATGGTGGGTATATTTGCAGTATAGTAAGAGAATCTCTGTTTAAGTTGATATTTTGAATCTAATCAGCATTTGTTTTAAGGATACATACAATTCGCCTCTTCACCTCCTGAGGAAAACATATTTCCCTTTGTTTATTAATCATGTTCCTTCTCTGTTTGCTTGTCCAGTTTGCATGTGTTATTTTTGTGTTCAATACTATTTGGTTTTCATTATCAACTATATACTAAAACATTTTATTCAGGTCGGTTACATTGTCGGACTTGGAGATAGGCATGCTATGAATATCCTTATAGATCAAGCCACGGCGGAGGTTGTTCACATAGATTTAGGTGTTGCGTTTGAGCAAGGCCTTATGCTCAAGACACCAGAGCGGGTTTGTATTTCTCATCCTCAATTTTCCATCCATTAGATCAATTTTTCCCTGGTTGATCCATTTTTAAAAATCTTTTCTGACCCTCTTGCTTCCTTGGTCTTTATTTGTAGGTGCCATTCAGGCTGACGAGGGACATAGTAGATGGTATGGGAGTAACAGGAGTAGAAGGGGTTTTCAGAAGGTGTTGTGAGGAAACACTTTCTGTAATGCGAACAAATAAAGAAGCACTTCTGACAATTGTTGAGGTACTTTGCTGAAGATCATGTGTTTGGAATTCATTATGTTTTACTTGTAACTGGCACCTGATTGATATTGGCTATTGGTGTAGGTTTTCATCCATGATCCTCTGTATAAGTGGGCTCTTTCTCCATTGAAGGCCCTGCAACGTCAAAAGGTATAATAACTGTTGCTTACGTATATGCTAATATCAGTTGTAGTGGTTGTACGTATCCAAGGTTGGTGTGCTTATTCATTAAATCCTAGACATATGACTCATTACGATATGTATTCCTATGTACAATATGATTGTTTATCAGTTGCATATTAATCCCTTTACAGGAAACCGATTATGATTTGGGTACAAGCTTGGAGGACTCAGATGATGAATATGAAGGGAACAAAGATGCTGCTAGAGCCTTGTTGCGTGTCAAACAAAAGCTAGACGGATATGAAGAAGGGGAAATGAGGAGCGTGCACGGTCAGGTAAATAATACTTACAAACTCACAAAACCTTTAGTTGCTCTTATCCCTGCTACTACTTTCTAGGATCAGTTCTGAGAGATGTAAAATTTTGGCTCCTAGAATTGAAGTTTCTTGAAAGTTGCAAATACGTTTTCATGGACAAATTACACATTCCTTCAAAGCATAAACTTTTTAGGCAGCCATAATATTCTGCATAATCAATTGGTTCATCAACATTTCTTCTTGCAGGTTCAACAACTCATACAAGATGCCATGGATCCTGATCGACTTTCTGAACTCTTTCCGGGTTGGGGTGCGTGGATGTGATCACTTTCCAACTGAGACAATGAATCAAACCTTCTATACCAGTTTTTGTGTTCATAAGCAGTAATCCCAGTTGAGTTGTTCTTCTGTACATACAAGGCTCATTAATTGTACAGAGATTATATATAGTTCATTCATATCAGCAGGCCATGGTGCTCATTTTTGTAATGGATATATATACATATATGCATTGACAAGGTTTCATATATTATCAGCAATACCTTGCCTCCAGATATGGATTTTTTTTTTTTTTGTGTTTTAATTTTTGGTATCTTAATTTAATCTGAAGTTTAATATGAAATTGAATCGAGTAGATCTTTAACTACCCTAATAATGGTTTTAAACTATTTTGCTATATGAATTTATCATTATTATCGAACTTAAACCCATAACCTAGAGAATAGGTCATCTCACATGAACAATAACAATTTGTATGCGACAATCTTTTTAGTGAAGTCTCTTGCATAGCAAGTTATTTCCTTTTTTCGGCTTTTTTTTGGCTCCATTATCACAAGCTGCCAAAGAAAATTGACAAATAATATAACGATTATTTTCTCAAGAATTAGATTTTAGCACAATTCAAATTCGATTTGAATTAATCTAGAAAGTTCTAGACATACTTATCGGACAATAAACTTATTTTATGTATAGTTTACATCAAAATATCTTTGAAATGAAAGGTGGAAATAAAAATAAAACAATAGACATTATTAAATTGGAGATTTATAACAAAATCCAAACTCACACAAAATCAGGACCATGAAGCGAAATAGGAAGAACAAAGTTGATAAATTCAAAGTTTGGTTGTTACATTTATTAGGTTGAAATGGGCTAATAATATATATAAAGTATGAAAAAGTACTATTGCATTTCCAAAACTTAATGAAAATGGAAATTATTTGGCTTGGGAATCAAGAAATTACATATTATATAGTCCAATTTTATTTGATGTGTGTTTTGACTATATGACTTCATTAAAATTCAGATACATATTTCGGCAATTGTCTAATATTTGTTTGGGAAAATTAAGCAATAAGATATACAAAACCGGGTTTTTTAACATTATCTTTTTTTATTAATTTTATTTCGGTTTTTTTTTTTTTTTTTTTTTGATCCAATGTTCTCATCAATCTATGGGAGTAGACTTCCAAAACTACTGCATATAAGGAAAGTCAAACCAAATAGTCTATCACATTTTCATGAATTATTTATTAATATAGTGATTTGGCTTTTTTGTAGATTACTAGCAAGTTATGGAGAAAATTAGCTCTTTTATGATAAAATATTTTTTTGTAATGAAAAGAGTAAAGGATAAAAGTGGAAACTCATGAACCATTTGGCTTGACACAATGAGAAAGCGCATTGTGAATGCTACAAGAAGTCGATGGTTCGACACTCGTTGTGAGCGTCATTTAAGAATCAGGGTGATTTCTTCTCCCGAGTAAGAGTTAGACTCTCCGAGCGCAACCTGGACCGAATTTGAAAAAGTCGCTCAGTCCTGATGTAGACAAAAAAAAAAAAAAAAATTGGAAACTCATGTAGACTTTCTCCCTAGTTTTCCACATTCTTTATTCGTTATAATTAAATGGAAAAATGGGATATCTTTTAATGAATTTTCCTTTTCCTTTTTTTTTTTGGTAAAAAATATTTTAAATGTATTTTTGTGTTATTAAATATACAAAAATATCAAATTAGAATATCGAAAAATAATAATGATAAAACTATACACATTGAACGAAAATAGTTTAAGGAGAAAGTTGGACAATTTTGTTTAGGTAGACTTTACCAAATTGATTTTGTCTTGCCCTTCTCTTGAGATTTTATTTTGAAATTATTTGTTATTTCATACATTTTAGAGGGGAATATATATATATATATATATATATATATATATATATATATATATAATATTTTTAAATATAATTTATATAAGAATTCTATTTTTTTGTGCCCACTTGGGGTGTTTGGTGTTTCCACCTTTTCGGACTGAGAGTGTCTCGCAGAGTTCATCTCTTACTTGAGGGTTAGGGTCCGACCCAGAGCTTTTTAAGCTGGCGCTAACCACCCCAGGGGATTCGAATCCTCGATTATCCACCCTGGAGGAAGTATTAAGAGTCCGTTTACTAACTCCTCCAAGCTACCGAGTTACAATTTTATTTTTAGTTTCATTATAAAGAAAAAAAAAAGAAAAAAAGAAACTAATAGATATATTGGTTACTCACATGGCAAGTAAAAAACAATAAGAAAAATGTTATTATTATTATTATTTTTTTTCTGGCCCATAGCACATTGTTTATATGTTCCGCCGACATTTTAATTTTTTATATTTTTTGTCTCCTTTTATATTGGTCGGCGGTGTGAAGGTACATATATATTTAAATATCCCCAAAAAAAAAAAATTTATTTAAATATCGTGACATTTATCTTTCTATTATTTTTTTTTTTTTTTTTTTGAGTTTAATCATTAAAATTCAGTTAAAATATTTATCTAAAATTTCGTCTTTACAAAATTAAAATATACGGTAAGAAGGATCACACCCTCATTAAGATTGGGTTGTTGTCTTGGATGGAAAGATTGATCATTAGTTTAAAAAAAAAAAAAAAAAAAAAAAAGGACCAGTAGTTGGTTGTAAATGAGAAGATTGTTTATGGAGAAAGATGAAAATGGATTCATATTCGCATACATAAAAATTATATAACAAGGAAAAAAAAATCGTTGATTTCTTTTTGTTAAAAAATGAAAACAAGTTATTCTTTGTAGCAATAAGATTATCGCAATTACAATACTCGCGTAGAAAGAATCGTAATAAGTGCAAAGAAGGGGCATCTTTTACCCAATAGTGAAGGTTTTGAACCAAGATTCCTAGATGAATAGGGTAGGGTATTAGTATATCTAATAGAAAATTAAAATGTGAAAAATTGTCCTCTAAGAAAGGAAATATTGAATGAATTTATCGTATCTTATGAGATTTAAATATCTTTTTCCATTCTTCGAGAAAGACATGCTCCTCACATATGTACATATAACCATATATTTTAACTTTGAAAAGTTAAAAATGTCATTAAATAAATATTAAACTCGTGAAACATTTGACAGAAGGATTAATATCACATTCTTTAATAATTTAGGAATCAAATCAAATTAACAAAAATTTAATAGAGACTAATTTTACCAATTTCTTATAGTTTGGGGACTAAATATGAAAATTTATCAAATTAAAAATTATAGATAAAGGATGTATACGTAGATACACTGAATGCACACGCACGTCCACGTAGACACACACGCATCCAGAAAAAACAAAAACGGCAAAATCCAAGTGGGGGAATTGGAAACCTTCTCGAGTTCCGTACCCGCTAGCCTTACCAAGTAGCCAGCTAACTTATTAAAATTTAAATTATATAATTAGAATTTTATTTATAATTTTTTTAAAAAAATTATGTATTTAAATTATATTAGAGGCGACAAAAATTAAAATTTTTAATTTTTTTAATTAAAAATTACGTAAAAAAATAATAAAAATAAAAAAGGTTGAGGGAGTAATAATATATATATATATATATATTATATAAAAAATCCATAGGATTAGTAAAATGAAAAAGGAAATAGTCAAAACAGGGGATGCAAGGAAGTAACCGCCCATAGCAGAAACAGAAATGGTAATGTATAAAAATGAAAACACAGCAAAAAGCGGTTATCTCTCTCTGAAGAAAACTTGAGGCGGTGTTTCCGTTGGCTCTCTCTCTCTCTCAGTATTCCCTTCTTCCCCAAGTATCTCTTCCCTCTAAATTAATCTCTCACTTTAAATTCATATTGCCATTCGGTTTTTGGATTCTGATTCACCTTTGAATTCTTTGTGGTGGTGCTAGAAGAATTTCTTTCTGTCTGTTTTTCTTTACTATAATTCTAGTTGGTCTTGAATTAATGTTACAGCAGTCATAATCCTTTCGATATTTGTTTATAAATATAAGAGATGGGATCTTTTCTTAGGAGAAATTTCTTGTTTGTTTAGTTGTTTTTGTTGTTGTATATTCTGCTTTTTGGGGTTTTGATTTGGAGAAGAGAAGGTAACGGTTATATTCCAGCTTTAAATTTCTACATCTGAAAAAAAAAAATGGAGAGTCGGTTTAATAATGGGGAAGAAAGGTTTGTCGGAATTAATAATTTAATTCCAGAGAGATTGAGACAATATCTTCCCCGTGCATCGGACAGGGTTGAGGTTAACGAGGAGGAAGAAGGAGTGGTTTCCGATTGCGAAAGTTCTGCCTCCGCCTCAGCCTCCGCCGCCGGCTGCGGCGGAGACAGTAGTGAGATTAATTCATCGTTCTTCAGCTGCGATAGCGGTACGATCAGATTTAATAAAGGAGATGCGGTTCACGAGATGATAAACCAGAAATTCGTGACAAATTTGGCTGGATTCGGAATGCACACAAACATTGAGGCAATTCATGGCTATACAAATACAGACTTAACAAGACAGGCAAAAATTGCTGTGTTTCTGAAATTCCTGAAAGCTACTGAAGAAAAGAATAAAGGCGTTGCTTCTTGTTGGAGGTACGCTTGGTATTGCGGTTCTAAGAAGGATATCGATACCATTCTCTCTTATGGCTTTGGCCATGAAGTAAATGATGGGATTTATGGTCGTGGCATATATCTTTCCTCTGTTCATCATCCTCTGCAAAGGTGATTTACAAACTCTAATTTCACATAAACTTTTGAATTTGTTTCTTTTTCCAATTATTGAAATTGTACTCTGTTTTGTTTTGTTTTCCCTTGTGCAGTGTACATTTATCAACCCCGGATGAAAGTGGACTGAGACACCTTTTACTTTGCCGAGTTATATTAGGTTCCATGGAACTTGTTCCTCCGGGTTCTGATCAATGCCATCCAAGTTCTAAAGAATTTGATTCTGGGGTCGATAATTTATTGCTTCCAACAAAATATATAATTTGGTCTACTCATATGAACACACACATTTTGCCGGAATTTGTTGTTAGCATCAAAGCTCCTCCTCCTCCAATCACCAGAGGTAGTTTTGTACATTGAATTGATCTTTTTAATTCTTTGAATCTTTTCAAATTTTGTTATAAGATTTTAATGGGTTTTTTTTTTTTTTTTTGCAGGGAACAGTCAATTCTCAATTCCTCTGAAGAAAAAACCTAGTTCACCATGGGTGCCCTTATCAAGGCTGATACCAATTCTTTCAAATTATTTGCCACCAAAAAGCGTAGAGAGAATTCAGAAGTTTCACACTGATTTCAGAGTAAGTATTTCAAAGAATTTGTTTTATCTTTGAAATTGCATTAAAACTTCCTGCCTGTTCCCTAACTATTAATTTTCCTTGTCATTTTAGGAAGGAAGGATCATTCGAAAAGAATTGATAAAGCAAGTAAGGAGAATCACTGGAGATATATTACTTTTTGGGGTTATAAAAGCATACTCAGAACAGGTATGATGAATGATTGATTCTTGTAAACAAATTATCACCTTTTGACACACACTATTTGTATGTTCTTCGTATTCATGAACCAAGTCTTTGGTTACATTGAAGTTTCTGAAAATATTTTTTATCTGTTTTTGTTATTTTAGGTAAAAGGGGACCAAAAATGCAATAAGCAAAAAGATGAGGAACAAAAAAATTAGAATGGAGGATTTTTGAAGTTTGTTAGGGGAGATTAGAAGAAGATAGTCATTCTATTGATTGTATATATGAGGAATCCCTGTTTCAGCTTAGTTGCCATTTCAGTTACCTTCTTTTTCCTTTTTTTCCATTTTTTTCCCTCCTCTTTTCCTTTTGTAATTGATCGGCAATGAGCCTAATCTAATGAATTGATCGTTTATGAAAGAATTTCCCTTTTTGTTTCAATAACTATCTGCATTTTTTGTCTTTTTTTTTTTTTTTTTTTTTTGATATTTTAATTAGGGTAAACTATTTTATTAACACCTTTTAAATTCTAAAATCTAAGTTTACCACTCAAACTTTCAAAACATCCGAGCCTTCCGAGATTACGTTTTAATTTAAGTGAATGGCAGATGCGTTACTTCTTTCCCCCCCCCCTCCCTCTTTTTTTTTCCTCTATAAATTTAAAAGATATAAATTTTGGAAAAATATTTGAATTTTATTATTAATTTGGATGAATTGGAAACATCTTTTTTCCATTTCTATTTACCCAATTCATATCTTTGTTTCGTGTGTTCCGGAGGGGAGGAATTATATCTCTTCAATCTCGGAATACCCGCTTAAATAACTAGCGGGCGAAGAATAAGGCATGAATCCCGAGAGAGAAAAATAGGCCGGGAAGAAAGAGTCCGAGGTCGGGTTGGACGACATACATCTTGGTTGGTCCCCTACCGCTAGAGATTGGCGCATTTAATTAATCTTTCTTCTAAAAAAAGAGATTCTTATAATTAGAATAAATGGAATTTGAAGGCTGCAAGGGGCAAAATAAAGCCCTTCTTTTTTTTTTTCCTCCCCGGGGGATGACTTACATACCCGGCTCAACATTCTTGTAAAACAATCGAATCGAGGGCGGAGAATTTTCCATTCAATCTTGCGAACTAATCGAGACCAAAATTGGAAAAAGAGATACGAACGGAGAGGAATAACCAATCGATGAAAGAACATGAAACCATTATGTTTCAATAGAGGTACGAGAAAGGGTTAGGGGGCAATGAAGTAGGTGAAGTGGTTGGCTTGTGAAATAGCCTCGACTTTTAGGGACTAGTCCTTTCCTTTTGGGCGGATCTTATTTCCTTGTCTGTCTGCGGTCAGCCGTAAGCTTTCTTTTTTGTTCTATCCGGGCCGCATTCCACCTTCCGTCTTCTGCTCCCGAGTCGAATCCCACCTTTAGAAAAAGTCCTCCCCTTTTCATTTCTTCGTTGAGTGAGTAAGCTTTTTCCCTCGGGTTTTGGTAAGCGGCTTGGCGGCTTCCTATTCTTCTATCATTGAAAAGAAATGTGAATTTTGGAAGAAGATATAAATTTTGAAAACAAAAAAAAAAAGAAGTAGAAAGAAGAAGAAAGAATAAGAAGAGAGAGAAGAAGACGGCGGAAGAAGTAGAAGTAGAAAGAAGAAGAAGAGAGAGAGAGAAGAAGAAGACAAAACCCCCCCTCGGGCCAAAGGAGATTGAGATTTGTTTTATATATATATATATGAGAGAGGGGGGGGGGGGGGGGGGGGGGTTGAGATTTGTTTATATATATATATATTAGTACAACACGGAATACATACAAGACGAACGAACATAAGGAAAATTTGTAAACAAAAAACCCCAAAACAAAACACCACTAATCCATAAGCATAAACTTCTACCAAAAACACATGTGAAGAATACCAGATTTAACCAGAGAATAAAAAAATGATTCTACCAACCCACCCGCAGAGGTTTTTTTTTTTTTCCTAATACAAGAACACTACGATAATACCCAGGCCGAAAAAAAAAAAGAAAGTAACCCACAGAGAAAATCGTAAATATTCAATATAAAGAAGAAGAAGAAGAAAGAAGAAGAAGAAATATTCAATATTCAATATTCAATACAAAGAAGAAGAAGAAGAAGAAAAAAAAAATCAAGCACCATTTTCTTCCATGAAACAAAAAAAGTAACAAGAGTCGGTCATCATCCCCAAATCCTAAACCGAACTATCACGAAGCAAAACACTCGGACCCAAGCAAAATAAAAAATGTATCGGAAATGTAGAAACCCGGATCTTCAAAAGCTCGCAGAAAACAACGGCAATAGACGGTGAAGATTCGGAAGACAAAAAAAAATCCCCAAAACAACAAATATAATCCAACTCCTCGACAACAAAATATCGTTTTCCACAAAGAATATACCTCAAAATCTTAGAACAAAGATGAGGACGCCCTTTCTCCTCCTTTCCACCACCCGGTTCTTGTGATCACTCGATTTTCAGTAGATTAAAAATAACAATAAGACGTTTCAGTCTCTAGAGAGAAAACAAAAAAATATATATACAAACAGAGAATATACTCGCCCACACACACTCTCTGTGTATGAAATCACAAACACATGGAAAATGACGATTTGTCCTTACTGTGTCACTCTCTTTTACGGGGTTAAAAAGTAAATTTACATTGACTACCCTTCATTACAACGGAAGAAGTAGAAAGAAGAAGAAAGAAGAAGAAGAGAGAGAGAAGAAGACGACAGAAGAAGGAAAAAAAATCACGGACAAAAAAATGCCCCTGGGCCGGCCGTGAAAAAGGGGACGTAGCAAAATTATTGATCTAACGATCAAAAGCTGCTGCTAGATCCGGGCGTTTTGAAAGTTTGAGTGTCGCTAGGGCGATAAAAAAAGTTTAGGTGTTAAACTTGAATTCCGAGATTTTAAATGTGTTAGTAAAATACTTTACCATTTTAATTATTATTATTATTTTGTAATAAAGGAGGAAGATTACGTTATTAATATAAGTGAATGGCAGAATGCGTTACATCTTTCCCATATAAAAACATGCCGCCCAAAAAGACATCAGGTTCAGATACAAATGAACATAACTCATGGAGAGCATTAATTTTTGATTTTTTTTTAAAGTCTAAGGTGGAGTTGAGTTAGGTTTAAGTGGGTTTAAAGACTCAATTTAAAATTTGAAGTTAAAGTCTACTTGAATTTGGTTCGAATAAGGATTTGAGAACGATTTGAGGTAAGGTTAGAGTTTACTTATCGGGACTTGCTTAGCTTTAACAAGGATTTGAGGTTAGAGTTTACCCTCTTGTAATATGGATTAATCCGAATACAAATATAACTTAAATGTGTTATTCATATTCATAGTTAGAACTTATCCAAAACATCTTTGTCCATAAGAAAAATGAAAAAAAAAATCTTTAATGGCTCAAATTTAGATTAGTGTTTCTTGATGTAACATGATGTCTAGTGTTTTTTTTTAAGGCACGAAATGTCCTAGATAAGTTTTAAATTATGGAAGGACATCTTTATGCCAATCTACATCAAGACTAATCTCGTTCGAGCCGGGTTGGTTCCTTGCGAGAGAAGCTCCAGTTTCAAATTTTAAACAGTTGTTTCATACATATAATCGAGTTTAAACCATACTTTGAAAGGTTTATAAGAAGCCATATGCAGCAAGGATGACACATAAATCTACCGGCCTTCTAGTAAACATAGAGAAAAAAAAAATATATATATATATATATATATATATATATATATATATATAAATGAAATAATTGCAGAAATATCAATGAAACCACAGACTAGATTTTATTTATTTCTTTCTTTTTGTCTAAATTGGATCAATGATTTTATTGCAAAACTAAATTCTTGAAAAAAAGTCCATGTCTTAAGTTTTAAGTTGACAACATGGATATGGAAACCCAATGGATCGTACGGCCTTTTTTCAATATTGAATCAGTTTTATGGATATAGTGTAGGGTAGACCACCAAAGCTTGGGTCGAACAGCTAATATTTATACACACAATTTTTTTTTTTCTTTTCATGAGCCAAATTATGAGAGAGCTGGTCCATTGAAAATAATTACGGGAATTCTTTAAAGAACTCTTAATTCCTAGCACAATAATGAGTATATTTTGTTTACATGAGATTGATGATTCAACATTCGTGAACTGTCATGTAAATAAAAATTAGGATGAGTCTAAATAACTCTGTTAGCATTAACCTTGTCACCACATGTCATTGACCGATTTCTTCCACCAAAAAAAAGCCCTCAATCATCTTCTCGTAATCCATGTCAATATATATATATATATATGAAAGGAAAAGTGTGAATTGATAAAAATAAAAGAGGCCAAATTATGAAGCGTGTAAATGGAAGCAAATTGCATTCTCAAATTTGAACATGACTAGACTTTGCTTGATCCCAAAGTCTTCTTCATCCTTACAAAGTCTTTTTTTTTTTATTATTTTTATTTATCTTTTTGGGGTCAAAATTAAAGGTTATGAAATAGAAAGACTCCAAAAATTCATCACTATTGATATTATATAAAATTAGTACACCAAATCGAAAAAAAAAAAAAAAAAAGATAATAATAATAATCTCTAATAATAAATATTTTGGTTTACCAAAATTTCTCCTTTTTCTTTAATTAAATTTCCAAGACCGTGGAATAAAATTAGGAAAAGTCAAATATGTACAAAACTAAGACTATATTGTTAGTAGTTTCATTTTGGTTACCTATACATAAATACACATATATATTAACATATATCTCGAATTGATAATAAATATTTAAAATTCATTTTTATATTTTATAACATATTCATACATATTTTAATATGAGACGTAAGTATCACAATCTCGATATTAAATTCGAGATTAAGAAGATATTCAAATATTTTTTTTTATTTTCTTTCGATTTCCCACTTCCATTTGTATACATAAAGAATTTAAGAAGAAAGACAAAAAAAAAACATAGTCTTTCAGTCCCTAATAAAATATAAATTTGCCAATTGTTTGTGATTGAGTTGGTATAAATGTACCTCCCAAACATCCCCTTTTGTCGGGTGATGAGGGTTCGACACCAGAAATTCAACAAAAAATGCTGTCAGATCCGGGTGGGGATTAGTCGGGTCAACTCGGCCCGGATACCCCACTAAAAAAAATAAAATATAAATTTTTCTAACTTTGATCATTTTATTTTTACTTTTATCTTTTTTATCCTCATCAGTTTTTTCGACTTTCCTTACTTCTATTGAAATATTAAATACATAAATAAACTTACCATGATAGATATATTTACAAATTACAACAGCATATATATATATATATATATATATATATATATATCACTGATTACATACATATTTCCAACTATCCTCTAGAAACTTTTGAATAATTTATTGAAGAATTTGTGCACGCACACAAATATATATATATATATATATATATATATATATATATATATATATATATATATATATATATATATATATACACACCCATACACACTTTATTAGTAGATAGAAACTTCTTCAATCAAATTTCGTATGATTTAAGGTGACGAAAGGCGACAAAAATAAAATGTATACATCAAGAGTGGAGAAACAAAAATTTGAGGAAGAATTTGATCCTACTTTTAATAGGTTAGACTTAAAATAGTAGTATTTTGGAAAAATTCTATCCATATTGTGAACAAAATTCTCACATTATACATCTAAGAAATCTTAAAGCGATTATTGCATACGGGTCTATAGCTCTCTATTTAGTGACGTATTTTGAAACTATAAAGTACACTTGAAATATGTCAAAACGGACAATATCATTGAGTTATTATAACAATTTAAAATTTTATAAGAAAAGGTTTTAAATTCATTATCATCATGTACAGATTCGTGCATGCATATATGCAACATCTTCAAGATAAATAAAATAAACAATATCGTTTTCTCGTATTACAGTTCATTTAAAATTTATACAATCGGATCTTATTATAACTTAAATCCGATTTTAAGTAGAAAAAAAAATTCAAACAAAAAACGATTAATTGGAGATCTTCTTATAGGAAATACAAATACCAATCTCCTTATTTATAAAGGATGATACATGCGAATTGATGTCACTACCAAAAGGTGTTAAATCAGCTGAGGAAATCCATGTATGAATTTAAACAGTGTCTAAAGGCAATAATATAAGATGTTTGATGCTTTAATGATTTTAGATAACTTTGGAAGTATTTTCATGTAAGAAGTTTGAATTTCTAACATCATAGTTAAGGAATAATGAAGTGAAACTACGATATCATACCTCGTGATTTATATATATACATATCAAAAATATATTTTCAACTGGTGTAGCGGAAGGATCCGCAATGTATTCCAAGGACAATCTTTTGCTAAACCGAAAACTCTCTTTTCCTGCAAAAACAAGAGGAGGGAATCCTCCTGTGAAAAATCCTAATGCCTAAGTCAGTAAACAACTCAAGAATCAAAGTCACAAAAGGATAAGAAGAGAAGAGATATCTTGTTTTACAAAGAGTTGTGATCCTTTTATTGCGATGAATGAATAGAATTGAATGAATTATTGTGGTAATATGAGATATCTGTTTCCAAATGCTAAAAGAATATTCCGTGTCCACCTTTTACGATTATGACTTGACTAGGTTTGTTCCACGACTAAGGAGTCGCTATGTGGAAAATCCGTTATATGAAACTAAACTGCCCAATATACCCTTACAAGCATATTGTCATATATGCCCTTGTACTATATACCACCAACAACCCTCTAGAAACTTTTGAGTAATTTATTGGAAAATATTATACCTTATCCATATATATATATATATAAAACAATAATGATTTCAAGAAGTACAAGAACGTGGGAAAATTTCTGCTCCCTCGCACACACTACACACACACACACACACACACACATATATATATATACTTCAACGGTAGAAACTTCTTGAATCGAAATTTCGTATGTTTCAAGTTGACGAAAGGGGACAAAAATAAAAAAGAAAAGTGTACACATCAATAATAAGAAGTGGAGAAAATTTTTGAGTGAGAATCTTATCCTACTTAATTATACAGCTATATATGTTAGACTTATAATAGTAGTTTCTAATAACTTTCTATAGTGTGGAAAATTTTATATATATATATATATATATTTCGAGGAAAGTTCTTTAATTCATTGTCACTTTGTATAGATTCATGCATGCATTTTATTTCCAAAGGTGGGTTAGTGATGGGTATTTTTTGGTGGTTTTATATAACACCATGAATTATTGTGAATGGTTGAGAATCTTGATTTGGTATTATTTGATATATTTTAGGAATAGTGTTTTCTTTTCTTTTTTTATAAAAAAAAATATGTCATAAAAAATATATTAATTTTGATAATAAAGCTTAATATTTTTGGTATCAATCTCATCTATAAAAAAAATTAAAAAAAATTAAAAAATTGAAAAAATTGAAAAAAAAAAAAAGTTTTATTTTATAAGTTAAACAAAGCAAAAAGTATCATTGTTTCCAAATTAGTATATAGTTAAATTACAAGTATAATATAATAGTTTATATAATATATATTTTCTTAAAAAGTTGGATAATTAATATATTATTTGAGATTAACGAGTAATTACTATTTTTTCTGAGATTAAACCATCCGATATTTGAAGTTATTATTTTAATCAATTCGGATTTGAGTTGAGTTACATCCGCAGAATCCGACTCTTACTCAACCAAGAGAAGTGTCAAACATGTCAATATTGCGTAGCATTTACAATGCGTTTTTTTTTTTGGTACCTACTTGGAGAGCCCGGTGTCCCCACCTTTTAGCGTGAGACTAATCCGAACTCGGCCTGCAGAGCGCTCGCAGAATTCAACTCTTACTCGAGGGTTAGGGCATAGCCCGGAGCTTTTAATATGACGCTAACCACCCCAGGGGATTCAAAAACTCGATCATCCATCCTGAAGGAAGCATTAAGAGTCCGATTACCAACTCCCCCAAAGTTACCGAGTTTACAATGCGTTTTTTTAGTATCAAGTAATTACTATTTTAGTGAAAAATTAATACACTCAAATTCATAACATTTTTATAGTAAATATTGAATGCTCTAACAAAAAAAACACGAAAATGTCATGCTTTTACATTAAACCAATTTTATTTCTAGAACATTAACTTCAATTAGAAAAAGTTGGCACTCGTTATACCTAAATTCCTTCTCTAAGCTTATTAGGTCTTTGAATATTATACAACACAAACATTTGGAGAAAAAAATATATTATTTGGTAAACATTAATTTTTGTGGTATTTGTTTCTTCTCATATCAACATAAAATATATATTTTTGACAAATAAATGTAATTTAATTAATAATAATAATAATCTTATTTTTAATTAATTTAAAATTAATTAATAAGTTTGGTTACCTCTATATAGTCCCTAGTCAATGATGTGGCCTCCAATCTCCAAATACCTTAATCTCGATCTCCCGAATCTTCGTTCCTGTCAAAAACAAAGCCCAACGGAGATTGTTCTCCGTGAAGCTCCTCCGATGCTTAAGTCAGAAACAAAACCAGAAGAAAGGCTGAAAAGACTAGGGTTTTTTAGAGAAGAATTCCACTTACCTTTCCTCTTTGTTTGACCTCGTATTTATAATGATATGTAGTCTTCTAATCGGAATAGAATTCTGACTGAGCAGGGAATTATTAAATGATATATTTGAATATAAAAGATAAATATTAAAGTAGATATTATGATATCTACCATAATGCCCTTCAAAAAATAAAAATAAAAATAAAATATTATGATATCTACCATTATGCCCTTCAAAAAATAAAATAAAATATTATGATATTTACCATAATGCCCGTTAAAAAATAGTAATGGGATTGGGAGGAGCGCGTATGGAAGCGACGATTGGGATATCGTGCGAAAGGTGATTGAGGAGTTAGTGAGGTTACCGTTAAAATTATCGGGACCGTTGATCTAAAATGATGGGCTGGGCTGCGGCCCACGACCATCGGCGAGGATAAATAAAGTGGAGAAGCGAGAATCGTGTCACTTCCGTCATTTGTGTTGAGGTGTTTGAGGAGCCGTGACTTGGGAAACGTGCAATTTTTCCGACGATTAGGAGATATTTTCCGACCGGTGAGTTAGATCTTATGTTTAATCGTAATGTATGTGTTGTTGATGTATCGTCTTTGTGAAATCTTGCATCATTTGTTGTTGTTTGTATGCATATGATTCCTAGCAATCGTCTAGGAGAGTTAGAATTCTAAGAACGACTTTGTTATTTGCGGATACGTATCGTTTGTTTTCTACCTTGCGTCTCATAATGTCTTCCACTGATAAACCTGCAGGTATTTTCTTTTCCTTCCTTTATTAAAATGTCATCTAGTTCTTCCGCTTTTGCTGAGAGTGGGCATGTGAGTGAAGGGGAGGTATCAATGAGTGTGCAAAGTAAAACACCAACATATGAAAGTTCGTCAGGAAATGTGGATGAAAGATCAATAGATGAATTGGTAGTAGCGTCTGTGGATGGAGTAAAAGGACAACCAGATGTAGGAGATGCATTTGTTGAAATCCAAAGTCAGGTGAGTGGTAGTGTGACGGACGAAGGTTTGCGATTCCCAAGGGAAGAGAGAAGGGAATATAATTTGGAGGAGATAAAAGTAGTTATGTTGGGCTATAAGAGGAAAGATGATGGTAAACCGTATAAGGCGGTGTATAGATGTTGGGGGCAGGAATGGGCTTTTCCATTCGTAAATGAGGTAGAAGAAGATTATGTAGAGCGTTATGTTCCTCCAAAGCAAAGTGAAGTAAAGGAATGTCCTGACATTCGTCTGTCTGCTTCATAAAGAGAAGGATGTGGCTGAAGCACAATATTTGAGTATATTCTCTAAATTAAGTCAGGAAAAGGAAGAAGAGTTGAGAGCGGATTTAGACATTGGTGCAGAGTATGAATTATTTTTCCCGGATGAGAAAACTCCAGTATCGTCTGCACCACACGGGTGTTTATCTGTATATTTGGCTCAATTTCGGGCGGGACCGAGGTTTCCTCTGCACTCGTTATTTGTTGATGTGTTGAGGTTTTGGAAGATTCAGCTGGGTCAACTAACTCCCAATGGCGTTCGAGTGATTATTGGGTTTATTATGTTATGTAAGACGCAAGGAGTGCCAGTGAATTTAGAAGCATTCAGGCATTATTTTTATATTTCGCAAAAGTTTGGGACGAAGGAAGGTCGTGGGTATTTTTATTTTACTAAAAGACCTCGTTCCGTAAGTTTGATGGATCAGCCAACAAGTAATCATGGATGGAAGCAATATTTTATGTTTGTGAAGCATCCAGGTTTTCGGACGCAAGATATATTTCATCCATGGAATACACGAAATCACTTTGATAACTCTTATGATCGATATAAGGATGATGATATTAGGACAAATATAGTGGCACGATTAAATTCGATTGGGTTTGTCTTAAACATGTACTTGGATTGGCCGGAAGAACTTTTGAGTATGAGTGGTTTAACTGGAAACCGAATGTCCAATGTGGAAACATTAAGTAAGGACGTTATATGTATGTTAAATAAGAAGTTGGCATGTCATTTTTCTTTCGTCTAATATGTAATTTGTTTTGCAGGAGCTGCATTTCTGGGTTATATCGCTCAGATGATGGAAAAACCCGCGAAAAGGAAGAATGAGAGTGAGTCTCTGGTTTATTCCTTTAAAGTATCCGATGTCCCACCCAATAGTGGAAGTTATTCTTTTGATGGTGTATCTTATTATATTCCGGGCAAATATAGGGAAAGTAATAAGAAGACAAAGATGCCAGATGCAACCGAGGCATCGTCTATAAAAGGGAAAAAAACTGAAGATGCAACTCTTCCTGTGGCTGCAATGTCGAAGGAAAAAAATAAGGAAATAGTGAAGGTGCGGCCAAAAAAACTGAAGGCAAATACAGTGGTGACGCAAAAACAGAAGGAGCGTCCGTCGAAAGAGTCTGTTTCGTCGGCGAAAGGAAAAGAGAAAGTTATAATGGAGGAAGGTCTTGTGGAAAAAGAGAATGCTAAGTTTATTCCCAATTGGACGATTGTAGAAGGAACAAAGTTATCGTCCGGACAACAATACTTGGAGTATTTAATGGCCAGCGTGCCTCCGGCTGAAAGTGCACCGTTAACAATTCAAGATTCGGCTACATTTACTTCAATATGGGCTCAACGGAAGTGTGAGGTATTTTTGTGAATCCGATGATATATAGATATATATATATATACATAGAACTCAATATGAAATAGACTGATGATGAAATTTCTTTTTGTTTTTGTATTTGTAACTCAATAAGGCATGGTGGGCGGATGCCGAGATGATCCTCCGGAACCAAGCGTTGGAGAATCGTCTAGAAAAAGAGAAGGGTTTGCGGCAAATTTTAAAGGCAGAAAATCGAAAATTGAAAACAAGTAATGAATCCATGACATTGGAAAAGGAGAAATATGTAGCCGAGACGCAGTTGGTGAAGGAGGAAGCGTCAAAGTTGAAAGAAAAGGTAGAAAGTTTGGAAGCAAAATTGTTAAAATTGGAAGAGGAATGTAATGAAGAGAAAGCTGCAAAAATGAAATGGGAGGCCGTGGCAGAAGAAGTAAAAAAGAAGTATGAGGATGAGAATGGAGATCTGCGAAATGAATTGGCAGACGAATGCATTGAGAAATTCTTAAAATCCGAGAAGTGTAAATTCTTTTGTGCCAGAATGAATTATGGCACTGTGACGTCGGTTTTTAAGACAACGGAGGAATGTATTCGGGAGATGCATCCAGAATTCAGATTTCCGGACAAGTATCAGCAATACTTGGATCCCGCCAATGCTGAAAAGTATGTAGTGCCATGGCATGATTCCTTTGAATCGTCTAGGTATTTGCAACCATTTCCAACTCCTCCAACATCGGATGCTGAAGAGGATGAAGATGAAGATGATGGGGAGGAAGATAATCCTGAAGATGAAGCGAATGGAGTGACAGATGATATGGCTGGGACAAATCCAACAGATGATTAAGGTTGATGATGTAAAAGAATGTATGTAGACATTTGTCGTGAAAGGATGTATTGATAGTGGATGATTTGTAACTTGTTTTTTGCCAATGAAATATATGATTTTGATCTTCATGTCATTTTGTGAATATGCGTAATCAAAATAGATTAAGTAATGATAAAACTTAAAAAATATTCTTCGTTGAAGGAATAACCGTAATCATCTCATATGTTAAATGAAAAAGGAAAAAACCGAGGAGACCTATAGCTATGATAGTTTAATGAGGAAAGAGAAATGAGTGCTTTCGTCTGAAGGACTTAAGCATAATATTTCTGTAAATTTATAGCATTCCATGTTCCGGCAACTTCGCGGCCATCCGTGTCTTGTAACTTATAACTTCCATTTCCATAATCAGTTTTGATGATATATGGACCTTCCCAACTTTGATCCAATTTCCTGGATGGTTCTTGGCGGCTAACAGCATTCTTTCGTAACACCAAATCTCCTTTAAGTAAGGGACGTAATTGTATTTTCTTATCATGTTGTTTTGCCAATTGCAGCTTGCTGCGAGTTTCTTTAGCCGCAACCTCTTGTCGTCTGGTTTCCAATAATACTAAATTTTCTATCAATTTTTGATCATTGAATTCATCATTAGCGAAGTCGATGCGCATGGATGGACTTCCTATTTCCACGGGTATTACTGCCTCTGTTCCAAAACACAAGGTAAATGGAGATTCACCAGTTCTTGCATTAGGAGTAGTGCGGTAAGACCATAATACATTGGGTAATTCATCAACCCATTTGGATTTGCAATCGTCTAAACGTTTCTTCAAACCATGTTTTATAATTCTATTGGTGACTTCAGCAAGACCATTCGTCTGTGGATGTCCAACGAAGTGAATCGATGATCAATATGTAAATCATCACATAAGGCCCGAAACTCACGAGCTTCAAATTGTTTTCCATTATCGGTGATAAGAATACGAGGAATACCAAAACGAGTGATAATATGTTCCCAAAAGAAATCTTTGGCCTTTTTGGCCGTGATGGTTGTAGTTGCTTTAGCTTCGGCCCATTTCGTAAAATAGTCAACAGCTACAAATAAAAATTCATTTCCTCCTGAAGCCTTGGGAAAAGGTCCAACAATATCCATCCCCCATTGGTAAAACGGAATTGGTGTTGACAGAGAATGCAATTCATGTGTTGGAAGGTGATGGAGATTGGCATGGATCTGGCACTTATGACATTTTTGGACGAAAGCTATGGCATCAGCTTCCATGGTAGGCCAAAAGTAACCTGCACGCATGATTTTTCTTGTTAAGCTTTTTGCTCCAATATGAGCTCCACAAATTCCTTCGTGAATTTCTCTTAAGACATAATTACCTTCGTCTTTGGTAATGCACTTGAGTAATGGCCATGAAAAAGTTTTCCTGTATAAATGTCCTTTGATCAGTGTATATCTCGGACTTGTAGTTTTGATCCGTCTAGATTCAGTGGTATCGTCGGGTAAGATTCCATGTTGAATGTATTGAATGAGTGGAGTCATCCAAGTGGACACAGTGACGGACGCTACTATAGGTTCGTCAATGGATCGTTGTGTCAAAGGTTGCATCCATCGTCCCACAATTTGTTCTCCTGTGTTTAATTTAGATAACATATCAGCTTCATTGTTGAGATGACGGGGTATGTGTTCTACTTTTATAATATCAAAAAATGTCATAAGGTATTGTACCTTGGCCAGATATAGACGCATGATTGGGCTCTTGGCCTCGTACGTCCGATTGATATGACTTTCGACCACCTGCGAATCGGTTTTCGCGGTTAATTGCTTTATATTGAAAGAGATAGCTGTACGCAACATGGCGATTAGAGCTTCATATTCGGATTCATTGTTGGTAACAGCAAAATGATATTTCAAAGCATAGGTAAACCGGGTACCTTCCGGGCTTTGTAGTATAAAACCAGCACCTCGTGTTTCTTTCCCGGAGGAACCGTCGACGTGAGCTGTCCAATGAAGGTGTGGACTAAATTTATCAGCTGTGTGATTAGCACATTCGAGGATGAAATCGGAAAGGGCTTGTGCCTTGATAGTTTTTCGTGGACGATATTCGATATCATGTCCAGAAAGTTCAATGGCCCATTTCATAAGGCGACCAGATGCGTCTGGTTGGTGTAGAATATGTCTCATTGGTATATTTGTATATACGTGGACAGTGTGGGCCTGAAAGTAAGGCTTTAATTTCCGAGCAGTGATGACAAGCATCAGAATATGTTTCTCAGGAGTGGAGTACCGTGACTCGGCACCTTGTAAAAGGTGACTCGGATAGTAAATGGGGCGTTCCGTTGTTGTTCTAGTGACAGACAGGACGGAGCCCAAGGAGAATTCCGATATGGAGATATGTAGATTGAGAATTTCACCGTCTACTGGAGACGTAAGCAAAGGTGGTGTGCTAAGATAGTCTTTTAAATGCTCGAAGGCTTGTTGACATTCCGTCGTCCATTGGAAATCATGAGCTTTCGATTTCGCAAGACCTGCTAAGTGGATGTTAGTGTAAGAAAAGGAAAGTATCAAGATAGAAGAAAAAATTGATATGATTGTTCTAACCTTATAGAAAGGATAAGATTTGTCGCCAGCTCCGGCTAGGAACCTGTTTAAAGCGGTGATGCGTCCAGTGAGTCGTTGAACCTCTTTCAACGTTGTAGGTGGCTTCATTTCAAGCAAGGCTTGAGTTTTTGCTGGATTGGCTTCGATTCCTTTAGGAGAAACAACATAACCCAAAAATTTACCGGTTTCCACTCCGAAAGAACATTTCTTAGGATTTAATTTCAACCCATATTGACGAATTGTTACTAAAGTCTCTCTGACGTCATCAATGAAATGTGGTGCGTCCTGAGTCTTGATGAGAATGTCATCAACATATACTTCGACGTTTCTACCCAACTGTTTGGTGAATACTTTATTCATCATGTTCCGGAACTCGGCTCCTGCATTCTTCAATCCAAATGGCATACGCCGATAACAATAAAGACCCAAAGGTGTTATAAAAGACGTCTTCTCCTCATCTTCAACTGCCATTAAGATCCGATGATACCCCTTGTGTGCATCTAAAAAGCATAATAGAGCATGGCCTGCGGTTGCATCCACAAGTTGATCAACCTTTGGTAAAGGAAACGGCCTTTTAGGTATGTGTTTATTGATAGAAGTGAAATCTATACACATCCGCCAGGATCCATCCGGTTTTGGAACGAGTACAGGATTGGATACCCATGTGGGATATTCGACACTTCTAATAATACCTGCATCCAACAAATCATTAACTTCTTTTTTTATTGCTTCCTGCCGATCTGTTGCCAAAAAACGCCTCTTTTGAACAATGGGTTTAACAGAATCTGGTATTCCTAGACGATGCTCAGCCAACTCCCGCGAAATCATCCCAAGATCTTTCGTCTGCCAAGTAAACACATCTTGGAATTCATTTAATAACTGGACTAACTCTTCCTGTAACTCTGGAGCCAAACACCTACCAATACGGATGATCCTATCATTCATTCCTTGCATCCGACAATCAACAAGTTCCGATAAAGGGGCAGTTTGAACATCATCCATCTGTTTAGTATCCAAAGTTGTTTGTTCTGCCTGTATAGCATTTCTTTCTGTAACAAAACATGTTTGAAGTGGCTGTGGATCTCCTGAAATGCTATGAACAACACCGTTAATCAACATGTAAACTTTATTGTGAAAAGTACTAACCTGTGCTTCCATCATATTTAAACCCGGCCGTCCCCAAATGACATTATATGCGGAAGGTGCATCCACCACATAGAAATCTATTAATCGAGTGATTCTATTGTTATCATTGCCCCAAGTGGTACGTAATTGAACAATTCCAACTGTGTGAATGATGTTACCGGCAAAACCAACCAAAGGTACTTTGTCCTGAGCCCCGGTGTGTGGTGTTATACTCATTGCTGTTAACACCGGCTGGTAGATGATGTTGACTGAACTCCCCGTATCTACTAAGATGCGTCTGACAAAGCAATCCTCTATGTGCATTGAAACTATTAATGGTACATCATCGGTTGTTTTCTGTCTTTTTTCCGGAAAATAATCATCAGTAATCATGTTGATAACACGAGGGGGATGGTTATCTTGTGCAAATCTAGAAGCGTCTGCATTATCCGGTTTAGCAATAAATTCTTTCAAAAGACCATTCCGAATGGCTTTCTCAATATTCCTTTTCAAACTATAACAATCGTTGGTTTGATGGCCAATATCTTTATGATAGGTACAATATTTGTCGGCATTGCGTCTGTCCTTTGGTGCTGTCATGGGCTTAGGCATAGGAAGGATTTTGTGATCATTCACGAGAGCAAGGATGTGAGTTGGACTATGATTTAAAGGAGTAAAATTTTCTTGAACAGAGCGAGCTGGAACATTCGAACCACGGGATCGTCCAGGATTAGGACTCTTACGTCTGGGAAACTCAACATTGTACGAGTTACGAGGGTAACGTCTGTCTGATACTGAGGATCTCGAAAAAGGTCGCGACGGACGATCGCGATATTTAGAATCATATGGCCTATCGTAAGGTTTGGAATGGTATCGTCTATTATCTCTCCGCGAAGTATCGGTGTCATCCTCCTTTCGTCGCTCTTTCTTGGCTGCTTCGGCATCTTCACCCTTAACCCATTTATCAACCTTATCAAAAAGTTCCTTCATTGTTGTTGGTTCGATCCGATTCAATTTTTCGGAGTATCGACTGGGTTGTAATCCTTCACAAAAAGATTCGACATACCCTTCTTCGGAAAGATTTTTAATGTTAAGTGTCTCCTTATTGAACCGTGTTAAATATGAAGACAACAATTCGCCTGGCCGCTGCTTGATAGAGAGCAAATGTCGTTTGGACTTTTTTAAAGTGCGACTACCTGCAAAATTTTGAAGAAAAAGAGCACCTAACCGTGTGAAGGAAGAAATAGAATTACGAGGGAGAGCAATGAACCAATCCAAAGCGATTGCTTCGAGTCTTTGGCAAAACATTTGCAAAGGGTGACATCATCAGCCGAATGCATCTCCATGACTGTGCCATAGTGTTTAAGATGGCGATCGGGGTCGGATTCGCCCGTGTAACGATGGAAAGTAGGAACCTTAAAATCCTTGGGAAGCCGAGCCGTGCGATATTCCTCAATCAAAGGATTGGACTCTTTGGGGTTGTAAGCTCCGGAAGAACGCCGAGAGGGGGCAAACATTTGTTTGACTTGATGCATATATGGGACAAGAGCATCGGTAGTGTCGGGGGTTGGAGCGAGATGCGTCTGTGGGATGCATCGTGGCAGATGGAGTAGAGGCGGATGCGGGGGGCGGAATGGCGTCACGAGTGGGAGAGTACAAGTGGGTGTTAGGTATAGCCGGAGGGGGCATCTCCCGTTGATGGTGCGCTTGATGTTCAAGTTCCCTAACACGATTGAACAAAAGAAGCAAATCGCGCGCGAAAGAAGCGAGAGCGAGCGAGAGAGCAGGGAGCGGGGGGCGGGCGGTCGGACGGAAGAGCAGGGGAGGAAGATTCCAAGGGAACAACAGGCGAAGGGGCCGAAGTAGAAGCCAAGGTGAGTTGTGTGGACGTATCGAGAACGGCGGAATCAGCGGTAGCAGGTTGAGAAGGAGAGGGATCCATCGCGGACAATGGGGATGAGGAAATTTTAGGACAGATAGAAGGGTCGTGCAAAAAACGGTGGGCGCCAATTATGATGTGGCCTCCAATCTCCAAATACCTTAATCTCGATCTCCCGAATCTTCGTTCCTGTCAAAAACAAAGCCCAACGGAGATTGTTCTCCGTGAAGCTCCTCCGATGCTTAAGTCAGAAACAAAACCAGAAGAAAGGCTGAAAAGACTAGGGTTTTTTAGAGAAGAATTCCACTTACCTTTCCTCTTTGTTTGACCTCGTATTTATAATGATATGTAGTCTTCTAATCGGAATAGAATTCTGACTGAGCAGGGAATTATTAAATGATATATTTGAATATAAAAGATAGATATTAAAGTAGATATTATGATATATTTGTTTCTTCTCATATCAACATAAAATATATATTTTTGACAAATAAATGTAATTTAATTAATAATAATAATAATCTTATTTTTAATTAATTTAAAATTAATTAATAAGTTTGGTTACCTCTATATAGTCCCTAGTCAACATTTATATGTATGTATTAATGTTTGTGTATATATATATATTTAAACCGACTTTTTTTCTTGGAAACCATACATATTTGATATTTCTTAAATAAATTGAATGACAATAACAATTTCCAAAAATATGAAAAATTGGAAACTATTTCTTTCTTTCTTTCTTTCATGGTGGGTATTTATTTGTTAACTTCTACAATTTTGACACGTGTAAAGATTGAAAAATCACTTTTTTTTTTTTTTTTTTTTTTTTGATACATGGAGAGGGGGAATCGGGTGTCGAACCCACAACGTGGGAGTTGAGAGGGTGGGCTCTTGCCACTCCACCACACAATCTCGACGAAAAAAGATTGAAAAATCACTTAACAACCTTCCTTCCCCAACAACACAAAAAAGAAAAAAGAAAAAGGAAAAAAATAAATAAATAAATTGTGGGCGAGAGGCTTTTCCGATTGAGATGCCGTAATGTGAGATTTTAGGTCACAATATAACATCTCATTACGAATATTATATTATAAACTACTCAATAATATTATCTATTTTGATTAATTTCAAATGAAACTCACGAGTTAAAAAGTGTCGATAAATAAAAAAATTTAAATCTATTTAATCACTATTCAATTAAGCTCTTACTTATTTTTTAATAAAAATAAAATAAAAAAAATAAAAAAAAAAAAAAAAAAAAAAAAAAAAACTATATCACTTGGCGCTGCCGCTGTTAGTTGGGAGATGTTACTCTCTTGGATAAGGAAACAAAGTAAAAGATATTCCTACAGCCTCACGCGCGCCAAACCATAGTTGGCTAATTTCATAATTTTATTATTATTTTTGGCATCATATAAAATTTACATAATATTTTTTTTAAAAAAAAATTCTTTAAAATTTTTTTATTACATAAATTTAATTTTTTTCAATAATTTTTAATATTTATACTATTAATTATTATCTATTAGAAGAGTTAAAATTCATTAATTTTTTAATTTTTTTAATTAAAAAATTTTGAGCACATAGTTTTTTTTATTAAAAAGTATTATTATTTTCTTAAAAAAAATACATAATTTTTTTTTTAAATGTAAAATTTTATTTGATAAATAAATAAATAAATAAAAATCGTGGAAATTTTTTTTTAAAAAAAAAAAATAAAAAGAAATGGTTTTAACTCTCAATAATCTTCTAGGCGAGTAAGGTGGAGATTTTAAGTTATAGTACACCCTCTCATCACGAGCATAATGTTATAAATATATCAATGATATATTTGTAGAGCTCATAAATTTAAAATGTGTTACTGAAGTAAAGAATTTTAAATCCCAAATTAATAACCAAGCATTGAGAGATCTCCGAAGTCACAACAAATTTTACATTTTAAAACTTATTTTAGTTAAAATAATAGTAGTATAAATAAAGGGAGTAATTCATACATTTATTGTGAGGCAGAGTCGGAGAAGTGGTAATTAATGTAAAAGAGACACCCATACATACATACATACATACATACAAAATATACACAATCTCGTGACTCAATGATCGAAATCTCGCCTTGTTGTAACAATTATAAACGGTACACCTCAAAACCAAAAACCAAAAAAATAAATTTTATATATATATTCGAAATTGTGATCAGACAATAAAAAAGAACAGTACCACTTGTAAGAAATCAGCTGCTGAAACCAATAAACAAAACAATTATGGCCAAACGGGACTTTAGCCAACTCATTTCCACAATCAGAATTTGTCTCTTTTTGTTGTTACGTGTCCTACAAAATAGTCCTACACGTATGAACACTCCCATTCTGGCACTAGCCACCCATTCTTCCACCTTGCGTACTAACCAAGAAAAAGAACCATCCATCAATAAACCAAATCGTTGATTCAAGTAAAAAGAGTTTGATTACTTTTAATCAACAGTTCGAATTCAAATATTTCATGTGAAAAAATAGATGTTAAGAAAAGTTTCCATAAGAAAGATCCGACATAACTCGATTCTGTATTATGGGTGTTAAAAAATCTTTTCCAAGAAGAAATTTAACGTAACTTAATTCTTGATTATGAATATTGAAAATGACTTCTCTTCAAGAAGTTAGACGCGATTTAATTTTAAATTAATTAAAATTTATATTTGTTATCAAATATTGAGACAAAATATTTTTTAAAAAACATCCCTTTTTAATATTTGGATTTTGGATTCTGTTGCTTTTGTTTAGTGTGTGTATATATATATATATATATATATGTATAAATTATATAACACACGTTCACACAAAATTTTCCAACACTACTTTGCTTTGTTTGGGTACCACTTATTGTTGGCCAATTTAGGGTATTGATTGTGAGGCAGGGGTTTAGACGTTCTATTATTTAGGTCACTTATTTTTATTATTTTTTCCCCCTCTTTTTTTGTAGTTGTTATAGTCAATGCTTTTATAACTACATCGGGCATTGTGGTTATAGATTTTTTTTTTTTTTTTTTTTTTGGGCAATTACACATAATTCAAGAATAAAATGAAATTGAGTTGCATTTATTAATTTTTTTAAATACCTCAATATTTTAAAAATCGTACAGTTTCTTAGATAAGAAAACACATTATCTTAAAAGAAATACAAAAAATTGATGCATAATAAAATTTTTGGTTTTATTAATTTCATATGTAAACATTATTATTAAGTAGAATGTATGATATAGTAATTGCTCACCTGATCTCTTAACAATGAGATTAGGAGTTTAAACCTTATTATATATAAAAATGAAGAACGTTTTGTAGCCAATTATTTACCTCTAATCAAAATACATTTACAATTAAAAGAATTAGTCATTATTCTCGACAATTGATATCTTTAGTCCGATAATAATAAAAAAAAAAAAAGTTTAATATTAAACACACGCAACATGCGAGAGGTCCGCCTGATTCATTAGAGATCACACAATCAGCACTATTCTTAACTACATTAATTATTATGTGTTACATTTATTTTATTTAAATATTACGTGAAGAACTCCCGCTTCAATTCCACACAAACCCTGAATCCTGAATAGAGTTTTTCCTTAAAAACAAAATTAATTAATATGCGGCTTTGATTAAAAATTATACAAATTACTTAATTATTACAAGACTTAGTTGGATGTTGAACTAATTATAATTGTCCAAAAAAATAATAATTCATTTACGTAAAAGATAAAAAGGAAAAAAAAAAAAATCTAATTTAGAGCAGTAATTATCCAGAATCATCTACCATCCACCGCACAACACAAAAAGGGGAAAAACAAAAAAAATATAAAAAAAAAAAAAAAAAGGAGAAAAAAAATTTGTCATCTCCATTCAACCAATTACAATCTTCCAAAAGCGCGTACATTTGCCTCCTCCTCTCTCCACTCTCTCTCTCTCTTGTGTATCTTGCTTATCTTTCATTTTCAAAAAAGCAAATCAATCGGCGTGTACACCAATTTTCCTAAACCAATCCAAGTCCTATTTCCTATATATTCTCCAACCCTTCCTTCCCTTTCCTCCATTTCCACCTTCCCTTTTCCCTTTTTTTTTTCTTTCTTCCTTAAAGGACCATTTCTAACAGCCGCCCTCCCTACAATCAATCTCGAATTCAATTGAACAAGTTTAATTTTACAGTTTTTCTTTTTCATCCGTAATTATTTCTCTCTGTAGTTGAAGAATATTTGGAGCTCTGGGAGAAGGGAGCACGAGCAAGGCGTGATTGATTAACTGATTGCAGTTTTTCAGGGAAAAAAAAAATGGCGCATGCTGCATGTTCTGTACTCTCGCTTTCTCCGACCTTTACCAGCTATTCTTCTAATAGGCTAGCGGATATAGCTGCTCGTGTCGTTGAGGAGATTCGGAATCAGGATGATGTTGACGATGATTTTGGATTCGGATTTGGTTCGTACGGTGATGATTTTTATGAAGAGTTAGCAGCAGTTGGTAATGAAAATGAGGTTAAGATTGGAAAAATTGAAGATGAATCAAGCGATAATGGACAGCGGCGGAAGGATGAGGAGGATGAGGAGGAGGAGGAGGAGGAAGGTGAGGATGGAGAGTTTGAATTTGCGTTTTTCCCCAAGGATTCTGTTTCTTCACCGGCTCCTGCTGATGAAATTTTCTACAATGGACAAATTCGTCCTGCTTACCCCCTTTTCGATACGAGTTTGCTTTACGATGTAGTTGGCAGGGGAAAAGACAACGAGGATTTGAGTAACGGACACGACGAATCTACGAGAAAGCCACCGACGGTTCGTTTGCCTTTGAGGAAGCTTTTTACAGAGGAAAGGGAACTTTCTAATTCAACGTCTTGCTCGTCTTCCGAGGCCGACGAACTCGAAGGGGCTGCTCCTGGGACTTACTGCGTATGGAATCCAAAATCTGCGGATGTCGAAGCTACGGGGATGGTAGCAGGGAAGGGACAATGTAAGAAGAGCAACTCAACCGGTTCCTCGAAACGGTGGAGATTTCGAGACCTTCTCTATCGGAGTAGCAGCGACGGTAAAGAACGGTTTATATTTTTAAATCAGTCAAATAGAGAAGAAAAATTAGAGAAATTCAAAAAGAATACATCGCCGGCGGTGGCGGGTGTAAAGGTTGCAGATAAAACCACGGCGGTACAACCGTGTGGGAAAATTAGCGGTGAACGGCGCCGGGAATCGTATTTGCCTTACCGGCAGGACTTAGTGGGGATATTTTCAAATGTACATGGGTTTAGTAGGAATTGAAAATCCCTTTTCCTTTTAGTTTCGAGGGGAAAAAACGAAACGGGGCGGTGGTGGGTAGACTTTTCATTCCCCTGTTAATAGCGGGTTATTTAGGGTAATTTACTTTCGATGGTGTTATTAGTATGTAAAGTAAATATATAATATATATCTGAATAGAAGTCGTCTTGCCTTCTGAGTTCCGATAATTACAAATTTCTTGGTTGAAAAGGTATATTACGGAAAATATTATTCCTGGGAAATTAAGGTGATATATTGTTATAAGATGTGGTCCGTCTACTTTTATATATGTATATATTTTTTCAAAAGCGTTAATTTTTTTTTTTTTTTTTTAAAAAAAAAATTCTACTTAAATTTTAAATTTTGTATACATAAATTAAGATTTAAATATTCAACTTCATTTAAATTTTTTATAATTTAAAGATGAGACGATAATAATATCTTTCATATTTTGTTGGAGGGGTGGAGAGAGTTGAAATATTTTGTCGGTTCTCCAAGAAGAAGCGTGTCTGCGCCATTTGAGAATGTGAACCATGGAGAAAGTTGTAAAGAGAGAGAGAGAGACAGGCGGAAAAAGGAAAAAGAAAATCTTCTTGAAAATGTAAAATTAAGGCATAATATATTAATTAAAATTATTTTAGAAAAAAATAGTACTAAATTTATTAATAATTTTTAAAAAATTATAAAAAAAAAATTATTAGGACTTTAACAAACAAGTTTTAAGTATGAAGTCGAAACCTTTACTCATTCAATGTGTTAAAACAAATAATATTACTAATAATTTCTTAGTTATAATTAAGAATAATTCCTAATTAATCAATTTTCATCAATTAAGTCCTTTTTATGTTACTCAAATAAATTCTTAACTTTTAATTATAGTATTAAAAAAAATCTAATTATTTAAAGTTTTTCAAAAATAAAAATTTTATTAATTAAGACCAAATTCAAGAAAATATCCATATGCATATAGTGAAGATAGAGATGGAGAAGGGATTTGTTTGTGGGTCTTTTATATTGAAAAGTATTGATGTAATATAAAAAAAGAATCACATACTTCCAATTCAATCGCTTTTACAAGTTAATTAAATAGCTTTTGTTTCTTTCTATTTGGAAGATGCTTTGTGGTTTCTTAGCTTAACCTTCGTTGTTTCCACCTATCAAAATCCTACTCTTTTTTTCACACGATTTGATGTTGGATGTTATCATTTTAATTAATTTAGATTAGGATATTGTAATCGTAAGTCTAACTAACTTTTACTCGTGAGAAGATTTCAATATAATAACTTTTACATAACGATCACAATAAATATTAAACTCGCGAACGTGGTTTTCGGATTGTGTCAAATCAAAAAAAATAATAATAACTTTTTTTGCACAATATATTACTAATTATAATTTATCAACGATTTATTTATTCTCAAATTTAAATTTTATATAGTAAATGATATGAGTTTTGATCAAATATGTAATTAAATTTAATTGAGATTAATAACTCAATATTCCCCCCCAAAAAAAAAAAATTTAAAGATAATTGTTACTTTATATTGTAAGATAATTTTAAAATTATTCTTTATTCTTTTAAAAAGATTAAGGGGAAAAAAGAAAAGGTTAATAAAAAAGTTTAATAATAATATATTTAGTCAAAATCAGCTGAGATTTCAGGTGGGAATAAATATTTGTTAAATGATTTCTTGTGGAAAGTAATTAAGGATTCTATGAATTTTAATTACATAAATTAATTATATTTAGTGTTGGTAGATGATGCCTTGTAAGTAATCAAAAGTAGGAACCTTCACGTGAGAAAATGATATATATATATATATATATATATATATCACTAAAAGATATTTAATAAAATACAATTAAATAGAGTTTACCTTCTTTTTTTTTTTTTTCTTTCTAGAGATATTAGAATAACAAAGTCAATAAAAGATTAACCATGAGAGAAATTTTTAATGTGAAAATCCGTTCGGATTAAAAATTAATTAGTCAGCAAATACACACATATATATACATATTTATAAGTCATTTCCTTTTTTTTTTTTTTTTTTTTTCTTGAAATGTCTTAGATAAATACCAATATGGTGCTTTTAAACTATATTCATATTAAACCTATTTCTCGTTCGAGTTGATTAGGTTTGTTGCAAGAGGCAACATGTTAATATAAATAGTTCTTTTATTAAGCCCTTGGCTTAGCACAATGGGGAAACACACTCATTGTGAATGCTATAAGAGGTCGAGGGTTCGACACTCAATGTGAGGGTCATTTAAGAGTCGGGATGAGACTTTTCCCCGAGTAAGAGTTGGACTCTGCGGGTGCAACCCGGGCCGAATTTGAATTAGTTGGAGTTATAATGCCTCTGAATACCGGATGGTCTAAAAAAAAAAAAAAGTTCTTTTATTTATGTTACTCAAAAATTTAACTTATAAGTTTTACACAAGTTTTTATTTTTTTGATTCTCGCTTTGAATACTACGTAAGAGTCAATTTGAATAAATTAGAGAAATAATTACTATTATTATTTATTCTTTTTACTAGTTTTAGGGTGTCATATTGCATTAAGCGTAAAGAGAAAAATTCAAGCCTTTAGCTTAACACAATGGTAAAACACATTGTGAATGATACATAATTTTGATAGTTTAACACTCGCTATGATCACCACATAAAAATCACTCAAATTGAATTTGAATTAATCGAAATCGTGATGGATTCGGAAACCAAATGCTCTAAGAAAAGATAAAAATTCCCATATAGCTGGTTTGTCTTCACAAATAATGTTGCTGGAAAATATTCTGATGACATTAATGAGACTAAAATCAACATGTTTTAGGAATAAATTAGGGATTATACGAAAATAATTAAAAGAAAAAAAAAAACCTTAAAATTACTATGTACATTAGAACATTTTGGAAAAAATAATGAATTTTTATTGGGCAGCCCTGATTTTAAAAAATAAAATAAAAAAAAAATTAAAGTAGGGGAAAAAAATTGAAGGCACCAAATAAAGTTGAAGACCTAGAAAGAGGGCAAATAAAGTGATAGTTGTTAAAGGAGAAATTGGATGCTTGATTGGAGCAGAGAGACAAACAGATAGAGTTGTCTTTCAAAGTGGTCTTATTCTTGAAATATATATTTTCTCCAAAATATATATATATATATATATATATATATATAAAAAAAAATTGTCTAATCAAAAGTATTTATGGTTGATAGTAATAAAATTCTTTTGGTGCTCGGTATTCTTTTATTGAAGATAAACAGTTGTCATATAAAATGTGTTCTATTCTTATAAATGAAATTTAATCTCCCAATCTCATAGTTAAACGAATAACGATATCCTCTTTTTTTTTTTTTTTTTTTTTTCCATTCTCAACAACCATTGTGGGAAATGAAAGTGTTTCCCTCTTCTTCTTTTTTTTTTTTTTTTTGCCTCTTGTAAAGCACATTGATTTAGCAAATTCTTTGCAACTACTCTAAATTAGAGAGAGTTTGATTTCTTTAAATAAAATTTAAAATTTTTAAATCGAGAAATAAGTATTAAGATAGTTTTTTTTTATTTATAAAAAAAGTATGATTAAACTCGACTCTAAATTAATTAACATAAAAAAAAAAATTATTTGAGATTTAAGGTTAATAAAATAAAATAATATTGATTAAAGACTAAAAAATTTACATATTTATGTCCATTTTGTCATGGAAATGTATAGATATTGAAAATTTCAAGTTATATATATATATATATCTAAGGTTTAAAAAAAATATTTCACTATCTTCAACTTCAAGAATGAATTATTGAACCCAATATAACTTAAAATTTTTTTTTTTTAAAAAAACTTTTTATATATATATATATATTATATTATATTACTAATCATTAAAAATATTCCATTTACATGCATACATATATATATATATATATATATATATATATATTAGTAAATGTATGGAACTGAAATTCATGAACAAAAATAATTTTGCAGAAACTTTTATATATAACCTTTGCCTCCACATATTTCTATAAAGACTACAACAATGAGGGGTCCTCGCTGCCTCTCACTTTTTATTTTTTATTTTTTTTTCCTCTTTTTTATTCTTTCTCTATATATATATATTCCTGCTTTTGCTTTGCAGATCACAGTAACATTTGTCTCCTCCTGTATTCTTTTTTTTTTTATTATTTTTTTCATCCCTTTCTTTTCCAGTCTTCTTTAAAAAGTTTAGCATATTGGTGTAACAGTATCAGGACTCTTCTTAACAACCAAGAATCATTCTGGCAGTTTGTTGCATTCTCACCTCAATTATACATTACATATATATATATATATATATATATATATATATATATATATATATGTATGTATATATACATTGTTTGAAAGCATACACTGTCAAATACCAACAATCTGTTAGTTTAATAGTGAGATGCTTGATTTATGTATAAAAATATACTTACTTCTTTAAAAAGAGAACCGACATAAATTCTATTTTAAATTAGTCAGTACTAAAAGTGACTAGTGGATATATATCAATAAACCTACGACTAAAACAAAAAACTTATACTTCCAAAGTCTTTTTATTATTACAACTATACTATTAATTAAATAATTTTTATAAAAAAAGTAAATTTAAAATATATTTTAGTTTTTAATGAAAAATATACATAATTTATATATATATATATATATATATATATTTTTTAAATTCAAAAAGTAAAGTCTAATAAGATGAAAACAAGGGAGTATATAGTAAATTGGAGGAGGAAAATTTACACATAGAAAGGGAGGAAATTGCATAAGAAAAAAATATAGAATAATGTGATAATCAATAATGACAAGTTGATAAATTTCTTCATAGCTTTTAGCCTTAAGAATTTCCATATCTCAATCAGTAATGGGAGACTTCAATGGAGATTTCTCTTCATGGTACCAATATATATTTATCGTGTTATTTTTAAAATTTTTGATGTATTTTTATCTCTAATATGTCTCAAACTCATTTTTTGAGTTATATCTAATACTATTACCAGCCGAGTTTCACTTTCTTAATATATATATATATATATATATATATATATATATATATATATATATATATATATAAGGGATCCCTATCAGATGGGGCAAAAGGAAAAAAAGAAAGAAAGAAGGGCTATTCGTTAGCTTTCTTTCATTGTCATAATTGTAGAAATAAAGATGAAAGAACATATTCACCTCACTTGAGATGTTGGCATATATAGGGATAGGGACCTAACAATATTTCAGGTTGACAACTCATAAATTATGGCTCTTTTTGAAATTCTTGTATGAAATTCATATATCAAATAACTCAATTTTCAACTCCAAGACGCAAGTAAGCTAGCAATGAGATTTTTTGACTTAAGTAAGGTAGAAGATTCGAACCTCAACTCATATATGTAATTGTTTAAAATTTGGGGTTAGAGCTTCTTCCTGCAAGAGACTAACCTAGCTCGAAGGAGGATTATTATAGATGTGGATTGCTTAAAAATGTCCTCCCATAATTTAGGACTCATTTAAGACACCCCGTGCCCTTAGCGAAAAAAGAGAGCTCAATTTTTCCAACTATACATACTCTAATTATAATTTCTTGTATAATTTAATACATATATTTTACTGACCTACTTAGTAGTCATTAAGTTTTCATCTTTTTGTACTTTTATATATATATATTTGTATTAATAGGGTTGTTAAACTATCTACAATTCATGTTTTTACATCATTACTTACATATATTCGATCTTACTTTTTCTTTTTATGTATGAAAACGTGTCATAAAGGATTGTTCAATAAATTTAACATTCAATGACTTTTTAATCATCTTATTGAGAAGAAAATTTTTGTATTGATATTCCCAATATGGCATCATAGGTAAAAAGATAAAACCCTAAATCTTAAAAAAGACAACCTTAATCTATATAAGCTTTAAATATACCAACAACTCCAGCTAATCAATGTTAATTAGAACCCTAAATACCAAAAAGGGGGGAAAATAAAAAGATGTTTCATCTTCACAAAAAATGTTATTAGATTGTTGATAGGGATATGGATTCTTTCTAAAGTAACTATGTAGGGCTGCTAGAGATTTACCCCTTTTTTTGAGTTTTCACCTTCAAAGGGGGACCTAAGAAAAGAATCATACAATCAAAATTTTCTTTCTTTATTCTTTATATGTATATATATATATATATATAGGGTAAATTGAGAGTACCTCTAAGATTATATTTACTTATACTTTTAGGGGGAAAAAACACTTATGGGATTTACTAATTAATAAAACTAGTATAGTTATGAGCCTCACAAAAAGAAGTTGGTAAGGTAATGAGTATGGGATTTGAGAGTATTTTGAGTGTAAAATTTCAATAATTAGGGAAATAGGTGTAAAAGTGTGAAAGAAATTTTGGTCCAACTAATTTGATGAGATTATTAAATATTTATCTTTACATATTTAGGCAAGATTAATTTGAAATCAAGTCCTACTAAATTTCTTTTTACATAAGCTCTCTTAATGGTCAATACATATTTTTTTATTCATAATATTTGAATTCGATATATTGTTTTAGAAGAACTAAGTTAATTTCTTCCACTTGAATCAATGAATTGTCTTTGAGTTCTTTCAAATATGGTCCAACAATATCTAATCTTGCTATTTTTCTTTAACACGAGATATTTTAGATGAGCCCCAAATTATGGGAGCAGACCTTTAAGTCAAATGCACATTCATACTAATTCCCATTCGAGTCGGGCTGGTCCTTTGCGGGAGGAAGCTCTAGCCTTAAATTTTAAATAGCTGCATACATAAGTTGAGGTTCCAACCCTCAACCTCACTTAAGTTAGGAGAGCTTTTTATCACCTCACATGCACTTTGAGGTTAAGAATAACTATTCTTTTTTAATTTTTTATTTTATACCCACTTGGGGCGCCTGGTGTCCTCACCTTATTTGGTGAGACTAATCCGGACTCTGCCTGCGGAGCGCTTGCAGAGTTCAATTCTTACTCGAGGGTGAGGGTCTGACCCAGAGCTTTTTAACATGACGCTAACCACCCCAGGGGATTCGAAACCTCGACCATCCGCCCTGAAGAAGCATTAGGAGTCCTCGCACCAACTCCCCCAAGCTACCGAGTTAAGAATAACTAATCTTGTATGCATTTGTCACTCATTTCTCAAGCTAAAAACCCTAATTTATTCATTTACAAGTACATTTGAATCACCAAATTAATCAATTAATCTTTTTTTTTTTTTTTTTTTTGAAACAGAAGTTTTAAGTTTTATTTATTTTTAGGTAGAAAGAAGTTTAAGTTGATAACGAGCAGATCATAAGTAAATAATAAATGCGGGCTTCAGCCCATTGACATGGTTTAGGGCCCAAAAAAAGTTTCAATGAAGTTATTATTGGCCCAAAATGAGAAAGAACACATATTTCCAAGTCCAAAATAACTACAGGTTTAAGCCCATTTACATTGTTTAGGGCCCAAAATAAACAGATTCAGTGAACTTATTCTTGGCCCAAAATGAAGAATACATATTCCCCTGGACCAGAATAAGTACGGGGTTTCAGCCCATTTATACTAGGACCCAAAAATTAAACAGTTTCATTGAGCTTTTTCTTGGCCCAAAATGAAAAAGAACTCAGATTCCCAGGCCCAGATAAGTACCGGTTTCAGCCCATATACATGTTTTGGGCCCAAATAGAAACAATTTTAATGCACTTATCTTGGCCCAAAGTGAGAATCCGCAGGCCCAAACCTATTTTCTTAACCCTACTATAAACTTCAAAGATCTAGGTGGAAAAGACGACTGCAGTCGAAGAAATCTCTCAGTCGTCTCGCGGAATCTGAAGGGAGGGAGATTCGGTGAGCCAGTTGATTCCATTTTCCTTCTTGTTTCTGAATTGTGACCAGTATTTCTCGAGTTTGGATTTCTTGTTAATTTTATTCATGGGTTTTGGATTTGCATATGTGCAGACATGGCTGAAAAGGGTGGTCCTATTGTACCGGAGTCGGTATTGAAGAAACAGAAGAGGAATGAGGAATGGACTTTGGCTAAAAAGCAGGACGTTGAAGTTTCCAAGAAGAAGAAGCTTGCAGACCGTAAGCTTATTTACAACAGGGCAAAGTTGTACGCCAAGGAGTACGAGGAGCAGGCGAAGGAGCTTATTCAATTGAAGCGTGAGGCCAGGTTGAAGGGTGGATTTTATGTCAGCCCTGAAGCTAAGCTGTTGTTTATTGTTCGTATCCGAGGGTAATGACAATTAATTTTTGTTTTTCTTCCTAAGTTGATCGATTTTGGAGTCTCTTTACTTAACTTCTGATATTTTTTGGGGGCATTTCAGTATCAATGCTATACATCCTACAACAAAGAAAATCTTGCAGCTTCTACGTTTGAGACAGGTAATTTTGCAAATGGGATTTTTATTTGTTAAGATGATAAGATGTTTGCTCTGGTTACTTTACTGCTTTTTTTATAGTTTTACAACTATCTTTATATTGTGCTTTTGAGAGGTCTCTGTTCCCATTTAATGTATGTAATTTGAACCAGTAGTTTCAATTAAAATGGTCATTGAAGTCTTGTATTATGTTTTGTTGGTAACTCCTTAGCTGTAGGAAAGTTGTGTACTGTATAGCTGAATCATTTCTTTTGTGAAATGCATATCTTGATTTTGCTGCAAATATGTTAAATTGGTAACATATGGGTGCAGAATCAGGTTATTCTTAGTCATAGGCATCTTATGTTCAGTCATTTGTGAGTTCCTAGAGGTTGATTATAGTAAATATATTAGGATTGGTAGTAGTAGGAAATTTCCATTACTGATTATTCGTAGATGAAGAAGGTTGTCTCACTACATTGCTTCCAACTGCTACTGCACTTCTCTTTATTTCTAGTATAATTTTTCAATAGTATTGAAACTTGTGAGCGAGAACCTATACCTAATTCAGTAGGAGTTAATCTAGGATTTTGTGTTTATATCGTAATTTAGTTTTAGAATCATAATGACGAGACATTGCATTGAATTTTTTCCATATGAAAAGAGTGTATTAACTTGGCTGCTAGATGATATTCTTGGCTGTCCTGTTTCTTTTGATTAATCTTTCTCATGTGTTCTCTTGTATTGCAGATCTTCAATGGTGTATTCCTTAAGGTTAACAAGGCTACACTGAACATGCTTCACCGGGTTGAGCCATATGTGGCTTATGGGTGAGTATCACAATAACATGTTTGCTATGAAGTGTTTTGGAAAGTCTGGATGTTATATAATCGTAATGGTTTGTGCCCACTTGCTTTCAGGTACCCCAATTTGAAGAGTATCAAAGAATTGATATACAAGAGGGGTTACGGAAAAGTTGACAAGCAGAGAATTGCATTGACTGACAATTCAGTTGTTGAGCAGGTAAATTGGGGCCTTTCTTCTGTTCTATAAATAATCTTTATGAACTTTCGTCATGACTGTCTTGTACTATTGCAGGTTCTAGGAAAACACGGTATCATTTGTGTTGAAGATCTTATCCATGAAATCATGACAGTCGGACCTCATTTTAAGGAGGCTAACAATTTTCTCTGGCCATTCAAACTCAAAGCACCTCTTGGTGGTTTGAAGAAGAAGAGAAATCACTATGTGGAAGGCGGAGATGCAGGAAACAGAGAAGACTACATCAATGAACTAATCAGACGAATGAACTAGATCATTTTAGTCTAGTAGAAATGAGTAGTCAATTTTGTATTTTTTTTTAAAAATAATGATATGGCCGTTCCATGTCATGGAAGTTTTGATTAGTGTTCTAATCAGTAGCTCTACACAATTTCTGAAAGTTCACAACAATTTTTATGTATTGGATTCATTTGAGATGAATTGTCTTTCTTTAAATGGTCACTTCAGTCATTCAATAGCACCAGTAATGGTGACCAAGAAAACTAGTCCTCGTTGCCAAAAAACCAAATATCCCTTGGTGAGAAGCAACTAAGATGCATATAAAAGCTCATATTGTAGTTTTTTCTTAAATATGATATCAACTGTACTGTTAGCCTCACGCCCCCCACCACCCCCTATAGGGAGTGTATCTAATATTGCTCATATTTAAGGCAAAGTTGAGCCAAAAATATGAAGAAACTAATGAATGATATCCCCACAACCAAGCATATCCAATTGAAAGATTATACAAGAGCAGGGCACTGCAAATTGCCAGCATATTCCCTTGCCCACAAATCATAGTGTATAATCTCCTCAAGGGTTGGTGAGGTGACCAATTCTGCTTGATGCTTCTCACATGTCAGCTCCACAACCTTGAAAATGTCCAAATAGCTTATCCTAATGAAATAGGAAACAAGATTTCCATTAACTACATCCTTGTTAAAGGGGAAAAAAGAAAAAAACTTCTATATTTAGTTCTTCAATTCATTTCTTGATCAGAACATTGTAAGAAACAGAATTGACTTACTTTTCATCGATAAACAACTCAACAGCCTTCTCATTTGCAGCACTTAGAACTCCTGTCATCGTCCCTCCTGCTCGACCAGCAGCATATGCAAGTTCCATGGATGGGTACTTGACATTATCTGGGGCTTTAAATGTCAGAGATCCAAGCCTAAAATCATGTTGGAAAAAGGAAACAGTATAAAAACAATAGGGGATTCAGTTTAATCCTTCAAGATTATCATAAAAGGAAAAATGCATTATGATTTAGTTGGACTTTGAAATGTTAAAAAATGATTACTTGCAAAGATCAAGGCGAGGCCAGGTTATCTCTGAACAATAAATTCTATCTGGCCAGGATAAAGTGTAGAGTATAGGCAAACGCATATCAGGCCACCCCAACTGTGCCAACACAGAAGAATCCTGGAAAAGCACCCAAATCACCATGAATTATGTGAACTCAAGATTATGCGAACAATGACGATACTAATGAAGCTTGCATACCTGTGTTTCAACCATTGAATGGATGATGGATTGAGGATGAATTACTATCTCAATGTTGTCATATTCAGCACCAAAAAGATAGTGGGCTTCAATAACTTCTAGACCCTGTCAACCAGAGAATATATATATATATCATACCTCACTACGAGAATTGCTGAAAAGTCCAAGAAGACAAAACGGGAAATGAAGAATATGAAGTTACCTTATTGAAGAGAGTAGCAGAATCCACAGTAATCTTTTTCCCCATGTTCCAGTTTGGATGCTTCAAAGCATCTGCTACTTTAACTTCTTTTAATTTCTCAACTGGCCAATCCCTATTTTTTGACATCAACAATCAAGAAATGATCAATAGATTCCAAAGACATAGCAAATGCAAAAAAAGAAACAATATTTCCTGGTAAACTTTGTAGTTTTGAACATGAAGAAATGCTCTTACATGCTACTGAAAGCAATACAGCGTAAAGAATTGTTAAAATTTTAAGAGTCATGCCTGAAAGCACCTCCGGAAGCTGTTAAAATTATGCGCCTTAGAGCACCTTCTGCCAAACCTTGGATACACTGGAGCAGAAAATTTCATATATTTAAGCCTTCAAAGTCATCAGGTAGTCCGGAAGGGAAATATTGAAAGAACAGAAATAAACAACACAGAACTTACGATTTTTTGATTGACAAACTGATGGATTCAAAGTAAGAAACAAAACAACTAAATTTCAAAATCCTTAAGTACTTGTAGGACACAAACTATACCTGGAATATAGCAGAATGTTCTGAATCAGCAGGAAGAATTTTCACATTATGCTGATGTGCAAGAGGAAGTACAAAAGGACCACCTGCAATTAGAGTCTCCTTATTGGCCAACGCAATGTCTTTTCCGGCTTCTATCGCAGCTACTGTTGGCTGAAATATTTATATATATATATATATATATATATAGTTGTATAAAATTTGGAAAGAAAAAGGAGATAGAATGCAGAAAGATATGCAGGAGAAATGAAGTTACCATTTCAGGATTATTTAGTATCAGCAATCTTATCTGGTTGCAGGCAGATGCAACATAGAATTTTGCACTTGTCATTTTAATCTACCTTTCTCGTTTGCCTTTATTCAAACTAGCATTTTAGTCTTAAAAGTAATTAAAATATTCGATACAATCCACCTAACATGTGTACTTAAAGAAAAGTAATCAATCACAATAATGATGCATATACTATTTCCAATTGCATGCATCAGTTTTCAGCAATATCCTGATCATTTTTTTTAGAAAGAACATCACGATGATTAGAAAACTATTACTACAACTTGGTAATTCATTTTTTTCCGTGGAATAGAATCTGCATGCAAATAGATAAGAACTTGTTCTTTTTTTTTTCCTCATTTTTCCTACATGCAGATCGAAAAACGTATGTGGTGTATAGCAGCAAGCATTTGGAAATAAAAATGCATGAACAGCATGGCAAGGTTATCTACCAACAGTACGTCCTTTTCTTCGCAAGTCTTATAAAACAGTTTTACCTTTTTACATCAGGACTTTATAAAGACATTATAGAACTTCAATCCGAGGATTTAACTAATGTACCTTTAGACCTGCACAGCCAACGATTCCTGTAACAACAGTGACAGCATCAGGGTGCCGGGCAACCTGAAGTTTCAATTAAAGATAGTCAGTTGATAAATATCAAGGTCCAGCAACCAAGTGGGAAAAAAAATCTTAAATGTCAAGTGTTAGCTAACCTCAATGACACCTTTTTCTCCAGGAATAATTTCAGGCTTGTCTTCCACATCTGATAAAGCCTCAAAGAGTTCACTAAGTAATGACTCATTTCGGATAGAAACTAACTGAGGCTTGAATCTTTTGATCTGCGCAAAATGAGAAACGTCTAAGTAAGCTCCAAATACTTGAATGCAAGATCAAAATCTTTAGAACGAGCTCGTAAACAAACTTATTATGTGACTTTCATTAGCAATAATTTCATTCCCAATAAAGCACGGGTTTTTTGCGACAGATTGGCCAAAACATCAAAATTTCAAGCATAGTTCAACAGAATTTACCGGTTAAAGGCTAACTCACTAGAATCATCACAATTTAGAAACAAAAGCAACTCTTTTACAAGTTAAAGAATTGTCATCTGCATCAGCAATTAAATGATTGCTCACCTGATCAGCAAGAAGAGCAACATTTGAACCAGCTGCAAGTGCAACAACCTCAAATTTGTCTGGATTTTCAGCAACTATGTCCAATGTCTACATGACATGACATAAAAAGGGTAAAGTAAATCAACACAAAAGTTACTTAACAACCTTAAACACATCTGACATTTAATTTGACCCCAGAATCAAAACCATGATATAGTCTTAACACAGACTGTTCTTTACCTGAGTTCCAATTGAACCTGTAGATCCAACAATGGCAATAGGCTTCTTCTGACCTTCCCAACCCTTATAAAATGGATCAACAACAGCACGCCCTGGCCAAGCTGGCGGAGGTTGCTGTACAGAACATTGAATCATCTTTCCAGCACTTGCTCCATAATCTTTCTTCTTAAATGCAAATCCTCCTAAAGAATTTTCAACAACCCAAAATCATAAAATATTAAAAAAAAAAAAAAAAACCAATTACAAACAGGACAAGAAACTGACAAACTATAGGTCTGTCACCACACATAAACTTTTATTTCTAGGGAAATGAAAAGGATCAATTTTTATCCAGTGTTTCAAGGAAAAAAAAAAAAAAAAAAAAAAAGAAAAAACCTTTACTACATTTCATCTCCACTAATTCGAATTCCGGACCAAAAATAACGTCAGAAGGTGATAAAAATGACAGGAACAAGTACAACCCAAACCTGGGAATCCATTCACCCAATGAAGAAACAATTTCTTTAATTTTTCACATTTAATCTCAACCAAATGCATAATCCAAAACATAGAAATGTGAGAATTCTATGTGCATATCACAAAACAAAACCAAAAAAAAAAAAAAGTTTCTTTTTTCTGCCATTTGCTGTGTGCATAAACAGGCGGTGAAAAGAAAGAAAGAAAGAGAACAAACCAGGGAGCTTCAGCAGATTAAGCTTAAAACTCGACTTGGAGGAATCCAAGAACGAAACAGTCTTGATTTCATTTAGGGAAAGCAAATTCAAAGCCATATCACTTCCACCGCCCCTCCAAAAAAAAAAAAAACACACACACGCACACACACAGAAAGAATCACAAATGAACCCAAGTTCAATTCTAAAGAACTTCCAAGATTCCACCTTTTCAGCAAGATTGACAAGAAAAAGAAAACAACCCTTTGGTTATCATAGACTTCACAAAAAGGAAAAGAAAAAATGCAAATTCTTGCGTTGGATAAAAACTGTTTGTTCCCTAAACATTATATTTGTGGTTTGTGTGAGTCCGTAGGTGTTTTAAATCGGTACTTTACACTCTCCTCGTTCTCCTTGTGGGACAATATGGATTTTCACTTTCTTTTTCTTTTCTTTTTTTAATAATAAAATCATAATAAAATTGAGGAATTATTAATAGTAAAAAGGACTATTTAAGGATTAAGACGGTTAAGGAATCCTCAAAATCTCATCGGATTGCACGACTTTCATATTATGCTCCTTACTTTAATCCAAGATTTATTCCTTTAGAAAAAGTGAAGTATAACAAAAAAAAAAACAAAAAAAAAAAGGTAAGAATTTACTAATATATATATATTAAGATTGGAATATGTTGGTTAAAGCAAGGTTATTTAACCAACCAGATTCCTAGTGTAGTCAGTCCAAGAAAATTTGTTTTTACTAAAATGTTAAAGAGATGGTTTTAGTAGCTGTCCTAAAATTAAGATGAAAATATATGCTTTGCTGGCCAAATAGAAGAAGATGACAAAATTTGGATTGTTAGTTAGGCGTGGAATATATATATATATATATATATATTAGAATTATATAAAGTCATGAATTCGAGTTGTATTAGAGTAAAAAAAATTAGATAATTCAATATATATATATATATATATATCCTTATATTGACTTAGTGGTCCAAAATCTACCTAATATAAATTATACTAGGACTGCTGTATTTACTATACATATTTTTTGAAATTTTTATTATTTGTTCTAAATATATTTTATAGTAAATGGTAATTTAATTACATTTAATATGGTATTAATGCAGAAATTTTGCATGCATTTGTTTAAGTTTTCGGCCATGTGATATAATAATTTAACTCTATTAATAGATTATAACAAGAATTATAAAGAGATTTTTTTTTTTTTGATACATGGAGAAGGGGGGTAATTGAGGTGTCGAACTCACACCAGTGAGGTTGGGGGGTGACACACTTGCCAACTTCGCTGCCCAACACCGACAATTATGAAGAGATTAGAGAGTATTAAATATGTTATCAAATAAAATAAATAAAAAAATCAATCATTAATGAACTAATAAAAGGGAAGAAAAAAAAAGAAAAAGAAAAGGAAAGCTCACCTACTTAAAAATTTGTACTATAATTTTCTTTCCCCCCAACACCCCCCTGCTTATTAATCTTTTTATGCAAGTATAAAATTAATTATATTATTTATGAATACAAGAAAAAATAAACCAATAATAAAAACAAGAAAATGTTAATAGAATTTTTTTTTTTTTTTTTTTTTTATTACATGGGGGAATTAGGGAATAGGGGGTGTCGAACCGTGATTGTGTGGTTGGGAGGGAGGGCCTTCCGCCACTCCGCAAACCCCAAGTTGACAATAGAAATTTTATTTTAGTTAGTAGAAAGATCCTTTCTCAGGAAAATTACAAAATTGAAAAACCTAATTCTTTTATATTGTGATGAAACAAAAACATGATAATACTAATAAATTAAAGTTTGGTCATGAAAGATATGACATGTAACTAAGCATTTAAAAACAAACAAATATAACTAAGTTAAAAGAAGAATGTGTTGGAATGTGATTTAAATTTATAATATTTTTTTTTTATATCATAAATATAATTGTTACTAATTGAGTTTTACGTAGTATAATTATTAATATAATATATATAAAATTAAGAAAATAATGAGAAAGGAAGTAATAGAGGAGCAAAATTGTATTCATGGTTAAGCATTTATTTAGGAAAGGGCGGTTTGAAAGTGCGCACTAACAATGGACATGATTAGGTGAGGTGTGAACCAAAATCTAGAGCATTCATAATCTTATCATCAAATAAAATAAATGAAAGAATATAATATTTGTGTATCTTTCTGCAAAAGAATTTAGGAAAGATTTTCTGTTTTACTCCCATAATTATTATATATATATATATTTTTAATTTTATTTTCAATTATTTTTGTTTTTCTCATTTAGTAGTTATTTAATAATTTAGTTGTTTTTAAGTGACTAAAACAATCGAAAAATTCTACAAATTCGCCAAAAAGATAAGATGGAGAAACAAAAATAAATGAGCGCATTAAATTCTAAAATATTTAAAATTTTTTAAAAATAAATAAATAATGAGTCTAAATCAAAAAAGTTAAGTAGAATCTATTATTGAGATAGTGGGAAGGAAGGTCAGCCATGAGAATAACAGTTTGGGTTTTCATGCAAAACACGTGTTGCTGCTGAAATTGTATGTTCAAAAGAAACATTGTGATTTTCGTGTGGTCACACTTTCATGGTAACTGATATCCTAATTATGTCGGTTGTTTGTGTAGTAATTGGCAGTCAAACTGCCCCCAAACACCTCCATGCCTACAGAGTTCGACACCCCATCTCATGTATCAAAAAAATATATATATATATATCCTAATTACAATACATTATTAAAATGCAACACAAAACCATAATCATAAACTGAGTAACTAACTAATCAAACTAACTGTCATCCCATTTTTCTGGTAAACTGAATGTGATATTGATACTGTACAGAAGAAGAATTTGAATTTGAAGCATTAACCCAAAACTACACAGAATAAAAGGACATTTCTTTTATTTAAATCTGGACATCATCAACCAAAACTAGAATTTTCAAGAAATCAGAGGATGATATCTATATATGTAATCTCATGATGATGATGAATCAGTATTAGGGATATTGGCTTTTCTTTTTTTTATATATAATTTAATTTTTATAATAGAGTCCAAGTTTTCAGTCAAAATATATAAATTCTTGAACAAACTTTAGCCATTTTTTCCATAGATGACTCCTTTTTTAACTCACAGTTTACTGGTTGCTGGTCTCCTCGATTTCTATTCCATTTGTGTTGTGTGCTGATGGGTTATCACCATTGACACGGGTAGCCTCTATACCTTGCAGGAAACTCTCCTTGTTTTGTATTTCAGTTGTGTTGTGTGCTGCTGCCGCTGAATTTTCACCACCCACCGGTATAGGGTTTGCCTCTATACCACTACCTCCAGATTCCGAAAACTTGGTGATCTTCTGCAGTTCGTCAGTAATCCCTAAAGACCGAGCTGCTTGTAGTTTATCATCATCGCTCGTTGTTTGCTCTCTCTGGATTGTTGACTTTTTCTGTTGTCGGATGGCTGCAGCTGCTTCTGCCATTGCAATTGGAGGTGGTTGTGGAGGAACCCAGGATCGCTGCTGGACTGGTCTCTCAACAGGCACAGAGGACCCTCCTGTTTCCGTTTCTGTAATTCTGGAATTCTTCTGTTGCCACGAAATTGTAGAGCCTTCTCCCATAGATTGATTACCCTGAGACCTGGAGTCAAATCCATTACCATTCTCTTGATACTGACCGCCAATGCTGAAACTACTCTCCCATTGACCAACCTCCCAAGGCTATTCAAGTGAGGAAACTCATGTTAGTAGTCAGATCCCCATGATCTAAATGGTTTTAAGATTTAAGAACCAAAAAAGGTAATTGATTTTTACATCCTCATACAAACCATAAGACATTAATAATCAGATTATTAGGCTATGCTATCCATGGTCTAAGTCTTGCTAACATTTTTCAGGTATGTCCTCATGACAAATGCAAATAATACTTCAGGTACTAATCATAAGAAATGAAATAACTAACACTGCCCAGGCAAGACCAAACAACCAGCACAAGAAAAACTAGAACACCCACCTTTGGCCTGGGGGGAAAGCGAGGATTTGGTAGAGGTTGATTGGGGTTTGGTGGTTGATCATTGATCTCCTGAGACAACAGTTAAATAGAAAATGCATAAATAAGAAAAAAAAAATCCAAAAATGAACAAAGATCTAGGGTGAAAATAAAGCAATATCATAAAATTCGAGATACTCTGATGTTGGAGGGTCTCTCTCCTCTTTGAATCATAGCCATGATCTGCAACAACATAATTTTTCATATTAAACTTCTGATTTACATGATTAATTTAAGAGCAATTGTACTTGGCAGGAACAAAATAAATCTATCCTTCCAAAACTAAATAATACCTGGGAAAACTACAACAGACTGCAATACAGGTAAGTTGCATACAGCTTGTCAATAAACTAGTAACAACTTTTCCTTTCTATACAAATTTGTTATCTGAATTTTGTTGATACCCCTAAAATAGATTTTTTCTAGTCGTAATGGAGAGAGCATGACCTCTTTTTGTCACTTTTAAGGCCTGTCCTGCAACCACGTAATAATGCTAAGAAGAGTGCATAAGGGCTAATCTGGAAGCTAGGGAGGTCCAAATACGCTGAACTCACTACTATTCAATCTATAATAAGTTCAATCACACTTAAAGAACCGAAAGAAGGAATTAGGTCACTAGGGTGTTCGGTATTGGGGGGGCTGATGAGAGAATTCTGTTGTTGGAGAGCATTTGAGATAAATTAACCATATTAAAGAGAAAGCTGGACTACAATTTACCAAAATTATTTTCCAAGGTCCAAAAAACCTGAGAATGTGAAGTAGGGTGATGCATGAAACAGAGATGCACACAACAACAAATACAATGAATTCCCCTAACAAAGATATATATATATATATATATAGAGAGAGAGAGAGAGGAAGAAGGAACAAAGAATGGAAAGTGCACTTATCACCCGTTGATATTATCTTTCATCAAAGAGATTACGATATGGATGGAAGACTCACATCCATATACGAGTTTGGATGAGGGGCAGCAGATGGCTGGACAGAGGTGGCTGGTGCAGAAGATATTCCTGGTACCCCTGCATGTAACCATCCTCATTCAGGGATAAATTTTTTTAAAATCCTTCAATAAAGAAGAACAGAAAACTAGAAAGTTCATCAGAACCTGATAAAACGTCATTGTCCACCTTCCCATAAGCATAAGATTGCTGCAATATGCAAGCAAATTAGAAAATGAAGTAGAAATTTCTAAGGAAAAAAATAAAGCAAGAGAAGGATATCACCTTTGAATTTGTAACCCTCGGACCATCTTGTTCCACTCCCATCATCCTTTCATCGGCACTAGTTTGTCCTTCAACCAAGAGAGAATGTGAAATTAATATTTCAGAATTTATGAAGATTTTGCCCAACAATCTCCACCATATTGGATTTGGCAACATTGAATTTATTCCTCACAAATTAAACTTCTGCACAATTTCTACCAGAAGATGATGAATGTGCACCAAAAATAAATAAAAAAATATAAAAAAAAAAAAAAAAAAAACAACAACAACAACAAAAAAAAGAAGTATCCTTTTTAACTCGGAACATCATAAATAGGCAGGCACATGTGTATTTACTTCCTATTAAATTTGATCTTTTGACTCAAGTTGGATTAGCAAGCTGTAAATGTCTCTAACAGGAAGATATGTCTTCTTTATTGATCAGTAATTTTGACATATTTTTCACTTATATGCATAAGTAGCTAAGCATGAACAATTGCTGACAACTAAGTGCAAGGTCACAGCCATACAAAATCAAATCTCTCCAACAGACATTCCAAGCAATAAAAATAAGTTATGTCAAGAAGACAAATCAACCAAATATGAAATAAGTGAGAATTCAACAATCACATTTAAGGAAATAAATCAAAAACTATTCCCAACCATTAACAGACGCATGATTGTTCAGTGGAGGTATAAATAGATTACTTATATTTAAGGATCATAAGAAATGGGAATCCAAAAGGACTGCCTTTATGTGAAGGGATTTGTAGACAAACAGAATTGGGTAACACACAATAATAAATTTCCCCTGGGACCAATGAACTTCTTTAATACCTTCCAACTTAAGTACGGCTCTTTTCACAGACCTCATTTCCTGTGTCTGCGAACCTACCAGTTCTATAAGGTCCTGGAAGCATTTCCTCTCTGAACAAGACAATCATTGGCAACCAATTGATTAGTATTAAATAAGCTAAGCGCGCCAATAAACTTGAAAAAAAGAAGAATTAGAAGCCAAAGTTGATGGAAATCACATATAGAAGTATGACAAATGACATAGACAGACCTTCTCTTTGTGAGATAAAAACTTCTTTGCTTGTCAGAGCCAAATCAGCAGCTGCTGCTGCAGCGGTCTTTGAAGCAGCAGTTGCCTCTTCTGCTAAACTAGTTAGAGACTTGTTTATCTTCATTAGTTCCTCTCCATCTTCCCCCTCAAATACAACCTTACGAATCCAAGACTTAAACCTCGGTACGATAGATTTCTGAAAAAAGAAACATGTCAGCAATTATGACATCCACTTGAGACAGAGAGCTACACAATGACCAAATTCTTTAACTTCTCAGTGGGTTGCTTTATATTTTGTCAGAAGGTGGTTATCAAATCAATTTTGAATAAAACTGAGAACAGAATAGCAGGAGCAGAAAGATTAGGAACTGGAATATAAATCAATGATCTTTGCAATAAAATGGAAAGAGTCCTGTAAAGGATCCACATCAAGCATTAGAAAATACCTTAAACAGTACAAAAGTTCCAGCTCCTGAAGCACCCAGCACACTTACAGCAACTAAAACATTAGACCAGTGGAAGCTAGAAAGTTTTCTCACTTTAGAAATGGTACCACTGGATGCTGATGGTACTGGCTGAGTAGCTGATAATGACTTCGTCTGTCCATCTACTTCCAATAGGCATGGTAGAAGAAGGAAATAATAACCATATGAACTACTGAAACTCAACTTAAAACAACTATAAGAAACAACACTCATTACCTTGATTTGTAGCAACAGGTTGTGAAGGTGTGGCACTTGGGGTAGGATCCTGTCAATTAGATAGCATTAAGAAACTCATCTTTAGTAGCCCTAATGCTAATGAATTGACAAACCCAAAGAATTTCAGTTTAATGGTCTGAAAAGTTGAAAATTTGATATTCTGAGAAAAGGAATAAACTTACTGGAACACGGCGAAAAGCTTCATCTATCTCCTCCCTAGTAAGACCTTTCTTCTCGAGGAATGATCGTCTATATATAACTGGGGATCCCCTGACTTTTGGATGTGAAAGAAACTTCACAGCATTTTGTACTTGGTCCTCTCGAATTGGTTCAGAATTCACAAAGACAGAAGGCGGAGATTCCTCTGTTGGAGGATCAGCCTTGGGTTCCTTAAAATTGTCAGTAGTTGGCAATGTAGCTTGTGAAGCTGCAATTCAGAATGGAGACTAATTCTTGAAACAATAGAAATACATGGAAATACGTAGAAATATTTAAGAGAGAAATCTTTGCAAATACATTATACATGAGTTCCCTTTTCACATGAACAAATGTACAAATAATTTTAAATATCTGGAACTAATATATTAAAATCTATAGAAACCATTATCCTTGAAACTAATACCTCTTCACAACAAGAAAGGCAGAAGCATGAAAAAATTACATTAATAAAGCAGAAATTATAAAATCAAGAGCTCTTGCAGGTTGCTATGGTATAAAATTTGTGTATGAGGATCCACGTATCCCCAACCATTTAATGAGTTCATTTTATTCAACAATAGCAAAAAGGCAGATCATCTGCAGGATTAAAGCTTGTCAGTTATAGAGTTGAAGCAATACAAGTAGTAGATACCCAGGTAGAATTGGTAGTTAGGTGGTCATCTCAATTCATCTAAACAAGAAACTGACAGACAGAAATAATAATAATAATAACACACAGCAAGACTGAGTCCAGGATGCAGACCCAACAGAATCACAAACACAAAAAACTAGACCTAGAAAACTCAATGTCCACAACATTTCAGTATGCCAGATACAGCAGTTCATTGTTCTCATCGGACAGTGAAGTTCTAGCCAAGCGTGGAGATACCATAAGTACAATCTCACACGTTATAAGTGAGCAACTCTTTTCCAAATGACAAATTAAAAAAAATGAGGATATGCTTCTACAGAAAGAAATCCGCACAAGAAACAAAAACGCCCCGTATAAGCTCTAAATTATTAAGAACAATGGATAAACTGTGATATGAACGACTATATCAATTGAACACGGGTACAGCAAGTTCATAGTTCCTTTTCTCTTATTTTATATTTATTTTTTCGCACTTCGGCTTAAAATTTTGCTGTTGTATAATCTACCAACCGACTGAGAATCTACGACAACCTTCAATTTCAACAATCGAAACCTGGATTCTCCTTAATCATTCCTCAAATAACAAAAATAAATAAATAAATTATTGGATTCCAGATTCATAATCCATGAATATTCTAATTTACTATTCGAACAAGAAGGAAATCAAACCTGGCTTTCGGGTCATATCATCACCCGAACTCGGGGGAGGATCAGATTGACTCGCCATGTCCAGCTACCTAAACTTCTCCAGCACACACACACACACACAAAATAAGAATGAAATGATGAATTATACCAGAAAAACAGAAACATGACACCACAAGGCACAAAAAACAAGTATTAAACATATAAATAGAAACTGTAAAAGAGCTTATTGAGATTACCAAGAGCGAAGATGATGACACAAATTCAGAGGAGCAACGAGTGAAAGAGTAGGAAAAGTTTCTTTCGCTCACTTCAAAGCAAGTTGCAGAAACTGGATTATCATTATATACTTTTGAGCGATTCAGAGTGAAGAAAATGGAAATGCGGAAAAAGGTAAATAGATATAGATATATATATTTCTTTGTAGATAATATCAGCTAATAGTTTGGACTTTGGAGGCCCATTGTCACTTTATCTCAAAATTCATAAGTATTGGGAAATCCCCCAAAAATGGTTTGACGGGCCAAATTTTGAATTAATCTCTTTGGAAAGAATTTGGTTTTATATTTGTAAGGATTCGAGTTTACTATCGGAACATAAGTATATGAAGAGTTTCTCTTAATAGGAATTCGGTCCAACATGGTTCGAATTTAGTTTGGTTAAGGCTTAAAATAACTATCCAACACAAATATATTACCAAAAAATAAAAATAAAAATCTCTTTTAAAATTTTCTATAAACACTCGAAATTAGTTTGCCTTTTATCTATCATTTAAATTGTATAAATAATAGTAGTCATTAGAATAAATTTAACCCCTCTCTATTTACTCCTTTAAAATTTTTGAAGAAGAAAATACATTTAATTCCTCCAAATAACTATATGTATATATACATACATACATATATACAAAAGTGTAATGTTTATTGGGGGAAAAAAATAAATAAAGATGTGTTACAAATTTGTGAACACAAAGCTAATTACTCAAAACAAGTTAATTTCAAAGCCATAAACTTTAAATATTTTATTATTTTTCTTGAGGAATTAAATAATATACTTCCTTTATCAAATGTCTAGAATTGGACTATATTTTTTTGTTTAAAGTACATTCTAATTAATATTAGATTTGTAAATATATGTCTAAAATATTTACGAGATTTCAATTTTAATGTTTGGTATAATGAGAAATTGTATAGTAATTATTACACGAGGCTCCAAATGTATGATTTAGTATAATAAAAAATTGTATTGCGAGTGTTACACGAGATTACAAATATAATTACCCTTCCCAAACAATAGTTTGAGTCTACTAGCCCACTTGAGCCGAATTTAAATTAAGGGAAGTAGTTACTTCTAATATTTGATGATTTAATTATTGAAATTAATAAATATTTTAATTTTTTTTTTTAAAAAAATACACATTAGTTTTAATATTTTTCTTTATTTGAAAATTTTCAAAAGGTGAGTTGATGCCCATAAAAAATTGTTGGATTCATATTTACAACATCAAAACATTCTTTATTTAGAATTAATTTACTATTTTTAAATATTATTAATTTTTTTCATGAAAAAATATAAATTAATATTACAAATTTTAAAAAAATAAAATTGTTTGTTTAAGTTGATTGAAAGAAAAAATACATATGAACTAAAATTACCATTTTTTTAAACCTAAACTAATTAAGTACCAATTTTATGCTTCATTATATGAAGAAAAGAAAAAACTATGGAATCACAATATAATCTATACTAATCTGTTTAATACTTGACATGTTATTTCTCAAATAATCAAACCCTATATATATAAACATTTGAAATTTATATTTTGTTAAAATTAATATATATATATATATATATATATATATATATATATTATCAATTTTGTTTGGATATTTATACATTAACTTTAAATACTACTAGACCCACGTTTTAAAAAAAAATATTATTTTTTACTATGATATTTTTTTGAGAATTCTTTAACTTCTGTTTACTATGATATTTTTAAAAAATCGAACTCATGACCTCCATGTCATAAGTGGGATGAGGGTGCTACCAACAACTGAACTACGCCTTCTTCACTATTTTTTACTATGATAAAAATCAACAAATTAAATAAAAGAATAATCTAGTGATAAAGTAAATAAATATATATATATATATATATATAATATGTAGTTGTATCTAATATATATCTAAATATAGAATCTGATTAGATATTAGTTTATTTTTCAAGGCAACGTCTAATATACAAGTATAAACTGAAGCTTTTGGACTGTAAAACTTAGAAGTTTGGTTAAATTAGAATTAATTACCCATCACAAGATCTCTTTTTTTTTCATTTTCTAATATATATATATATATATATATATATATATATATTTAATATTTAAATTTTAACTTGTCTAATCTAAAACAACTATCTATATATATATATAATTAAAATTATTTTATTAAGAGGTAATTCGAATTAGATTAGAGAAAAATAATTTTTTTTAAAAAAAATCTATTATTTCTATCCACTGCAAATACATATCCTAATCCAAATATGTCTTCAAGAAAATTTCAAAGTAAGATTTAATTAATTTAGATAAATCTCCGAAGAAACCCTAACAATATATATCCATACTACTTATACAATTCCTATCCTATTCTACTTACAAAAAAAAAAATTCCTATCCTATTCTTATATAAATAAACCCATTATAAACTTCTCAAATCTTTCATAATTTTTGAATTCTTTCAAAACATATACACACTCTCCGTCTTTCTCTAAATATTTCTCTGATTTTCTTTCTTCTAAAAAAAGAAAAAATGGCGAAGACGGAAAGCATCAGAACTGTCATCGGAATTATTGGTTAGCTTTTTCGTTTCAATATATATATATATATATATATATATATATATGTTACATTATAAGCTTTTTATTGTTTTATTGATTGCAATAACATTCTCTTTTTCTTTTCTTTGTTTAATCTTTACGCAGGCAATGTTATTTCTTACTTCTTGTTTCTCTCTCCAATGTAATCCTCTTCTTCTTCTTATTTCTTTTTCTCTGTCTACACATATACATACGTATATATATTATGATGACATATATGTGCATGCATGGATGCAGTCCAACATTCTGGAAAATACACAAAGCAAAAAATGTGGAAGAATTCAAGCCAGATCCGTACATAATGACATTACTAAACTGTGCAATGTGGATATTCTACGGTCTCCCCTTCGTCCATCCCGGCTCTATTTTAGTCGTTACTACCAACGGCGTCGGACTTCTCATTGAAATCCTTTTCATTACCATCTTCCTCCTCTATTCCAATTGGCCAAACCGCGTAAGCATTACAAATACATATTTATACATATGTCGATTATAAGATATGTTTCGTGATTTTATATAATATTTATGATTTTTTTTTTTGTAGAGGAGGATACTTATAGCGGTGTTGCTAGAAGCAATATTTTTTGGTATTATAGTTGGAATTACTTTGGGGGTATTCCATAATACCAAGAAAAGGAGTATGTTTGTTGGGATTATTTGTATCGTTTTCAACATAGGCATGTATTTTTCACCCTTGACCATTATGGTACGTACGCCGCCTAATTAACCTATTTTTTATAATATGTATGTATATATATATTATTTATTTTATAATTAATTAATTATATTTGTTAATTTTTTTAGAAACGTGTGATCCAGACGAAGAGTGTAAAGTATATGCCATTTTATCTGTCGTTGGCTAATTTCTTGAACGGTTGCGTTTGGACTGTCTATTCTTTACTCAAATTCGATATTAATCTTTTGGTAAGTAATTCTTGTTTTCGTTAGTTTTTTAATGTAACAAAGTAAGAAAAAAATCTCGGGAGATTTTAATTTTGATTTAAATTTGGAATGAATGACAGATTCCAAATGGACTGGGAGCATTATCAGGAGCAATACAGCTAATTTTATATGCAGCTTATTATCGGAGATCAGAGGATAACAATGGTCAAGAACAGTCGGCACAAGTTGAACTCTCTAATACAAATGACAAACCCTAGATTTTTTTTTTTGAATTTTTTTTTTTTTTTGAAGTTCTTTGTTGTATTCTTTAAATAAAAAAAAAAGTGGGAAATTACGTCACTGTATATAAAACTTTTATGAGTTTTAAATTTTTTGGTCAATTTGATATTAGTGAATTTCAACAAATTAATCTTTTTAACTATACATACATATATTTGTGAAGATAATGTTGAGATACTTGTAGATTGAGTTTTTGTATTGTGTATAACTTAATTGCAACTTATACAAAATAATTTATTTATATAAAATAATCAATTTAGGTTTTTCAAAATTTAATATAATTTTTTGTAGGGTGAGAAGGGAGGTGGGGTTTTTTAAGTAAAATGACAATTTTACCTTTGAGATAATTATTTTTATTAAATATAATTTTTTATAAGATAAAATTATACAAAAATTTTAAAAAAATATGTAATCGTAAAAATTTTATAAGTTAGTGATAAAATTATATATATATATATAAAACACTGCTGGTGAGGACTGAGGACATAGAAAAGATCGAGGCAGAAATTTTAGAGAACGAAGAGTCATTTGCTGTGGTGCTCGGCTCGATGAGTCAATAGAGAACTGAAAGGTTCATACCATTCAGTTGATTTAAAAGAAAAACAAAACAAAATAAAATAGCATTCTAATAGAGTTATTTTAAGATTCCATTTCAATCCTAATAGACTCTTCATATGTCTTCCCCCACCTGGGTAGGAAATTTTTACCAAGTATATATATACATATATATATATTATGTTATGCCTCTAAAATATTGAAAGACAAAACATTCTCTAGCATCTATACCCTCACCACCCAAAAAAAAAACAAGAAAAAAAATCTATAGAATAAATCAATATGGATGCTTTGGAGAGTAATATTTATTCAATCACAGAATGCTTTGAGAAATTGGTGGTTGAATTAGAGGCCAAAGAGAAACATTTGAATAGTATTCAAGAATCAGTCATTGAAGGTTCAAAAAACCTCGAGTTGAGAAGACAATCAACTGAGGCAGCGGTTCGCCTGTTGATTAAACAGGTGCATTTAGCCCTAGACAAGGGTTTGAGAAATTTGGACCTGAAGGAGAAAGAAATCCATTTAACTATAGAGAAATTTGATAAGCAACAGAAACGGGTATCGGAAGAATGGGGGAAGGTAGTAAAATTTCAAAAATATTTGATTCAGAGAGGGGAAATTCTAGGTTTAAGAGAGGAAGCTCTTGATGCGAAACAGAAAGAACTGGTTGCAATGGAGAAGCTATTGCATGAATATCTTCCTCTTCAGGAGGTTGGTAATGTGGAGGAGGAGGAAGACAACGACGACGACGGTATTCTGGAACAATATCCTCCTCTTCCGGAGGACAATCTGAGTAATAGAGAGCTTCGGCGATATAGTCGGAGACAGAGGCAAAGACAGCAAGCACGTGATGCAAACAATGATTCTACGATCATTGATGGTGGTGATCTGGAACGTCTTCTAGACTCTGGTCCGAGTAATGGAGAGCTCCGGCGGCGACGTAGGAAGCAGAAGCTGAGGCAGAGACAGAGGCAACAAGCACGTTAGCACGCTGGTTTTTCAGTGGGAGTGACTTTTTTCACTTCCAGAATTAAAATTAACTACTACAAATAAATTAATTAATATATTCATACCTATTTTACATAAATACATAAAAAATTTTAAATTTTGATTGTAGATTTAAAAAAAAAAATTATACTTATCTTTTTCATATATATATTATGTTATTTATAATCTATAAATCAAACACATGATAGTAACTTTAAAAAAAAAATTAAATTCACAATAAATTTTAAAAAATAAATATTTATAGACAAATGTGTATCTAGTGTATGTATATACACACGTATACTGCTGGATGAAGACTGATGACCTGGAAAAGATCAAGGCAGAAATTTTAGGGAACGAAGAGATTTGCTGTGGTGCTCGGCTCGAGGAGTCAATAGAGAGAACTGAGAGGTCGGTCTTACTAATGTGAAGGTTAAAACCATTGGGATTTCCCAGGGATAAGAATGTCACTGATTAATGAATGTAGAAGGGTAAATTTCCAAAAAAAAATTGTAAATAAAAATAAAAATTTACCAGAAATATTCAATTACAAAGACTGAACCTAATCTAACAAGAAATTACTTGTCATCCCTAAACCCCCATCTCATAAAAGCTCAGAAGAGTCATGAACTTCATGATCTCCAATAATAGCCATTTCAAAACTTCAGATGGGAAACACAATTGAGATTTTGATTAATGAACATTTAGAGTTTTGATCAAACCAAACTTTTTTTCCCTTCTCCTTCCTTGGTCCTGGAGACACAACTGGTTTGCTGACATTGTTTATCGTACTCTCTTTAGTAGCCTCTCCACCAAGATTTTCTGTTGTGCTGCACTTAATGACTCTGACCTCATAATTGCATTTGCAACAAGTATAAGAGTAGCTGGAGAATCAGCATTTACCTGTACCAGCATGGAAATAATATAGATTTAAGGTATGAAATTCCTCAAATTAGCAATTTACATTAAGAGTCATGACGTGGTCAAAGGGAAACAAGATGCATACCCAAACACGGCCATTTAAACCTACTGCTAATTCAAAAGACAGGTTTTTCCCAAGAACTTCCAGAACAGGGCACGTTGGGGAGCTCAACAGCCTGCCAGTAAAAGTAGAGATTTGTCATCACAGCCAGAACAAAATCTCTGCAAGAACATTTCTGTTTCTAAGAAAAGAGTATTTGAAAAGTCTTACATTCTTGACAAGCCAGTTGATGATTCAAACATATAGCCATCTTTAAGAGCACCAAACTCTGCAGCTTTCCCAGAGGCTAAGAAATGAAAAATTGTTTATTGTGATCAGTTCTCAAATTTTTATTTATTCAATATAAATCTAGATACAGAATTGCAAAGAACTGAAGCTGTTCGAGAAGTAGTAAAGAGTTGTCAGTACCAACCATCCATGCATGCTAGTTCAGGGTTCATGCCAGTGTTTGCCTTGACAACACGGGCATAAATCAGTGTACCCACCTGAAAGTAAATAGAGCACTTCAGTTAGATAAAAGAGTATTTAGTTGATAAGCAAATAATGTGTACATGCATATGCATAATATCTACAGCATAAAGGGAGATGGAATATACATACTGGGGAAAGCATGTGAAAGCTACGGGATTCTCCATCTCAATTTTGTTTTACTCCTAGTGATATCTAACTTTAGAGAAGATAGGTACTACCTACATCTCCCAAATAAACAAAACAAGTCCATGACTACTGTGATCTATGGCTATTAACTAGAATTAAAATCACAATATAACAAGTTTCAGAGTTTTTTTTTTCCTCTCTTTTTTGCACCCAAGGAAAATGAGAAAAATGATGTTGGAGAGAGATTCAAAACATTCATTCTGATCTCTAGTTTGGGCTTTCATGCTTATGCTTGAATGGATATGTACCTCCAATCTTAGTTTTTTTTTTTTTTTTTTTTTTTCAACTAGACAAGTAGCTAAATGCCCATTTGTCTTTAACCAGACCACTCTTGGTTTATAATGCATGCATGCCTAAGTTAGACCGAAGCATACTTCAAAGTGATTTTATTTGATGAAGTCATATTTTGAACCATCTACACAAATGGATGACCATTATCATTAGAGAAAAGACTTCATCATGAGATTTTCTGCAAAGTTATCTTATTTATAAAGTGCAGAGAACAGAACTGGAATAAAAGACCTGCTCATATAACTACATATTCTTCCTTAAAGGGATACAAATACAATTAAAGCTTTAAAACTCATACCATATAACTCAGCAGAGACAGATAAAAACATTTAAAATTCATATCTTACAAATTAGCAGAGACAAACATATATTTGTCCTCATTATGACCTTCAAAGTATAAAAATTTCGAATGACAATTGGCTTGTCAATGCAATAAATGACCTGTCACACTGCCTTTTCTATGGGGAAAAGTAAAATAATTTCTTCACAGAATCATGAACATGATGAAGAACTCATGAATAAGTTTTCTTGGTTTTCTTTAACCCTTTTATTTTGACTAGATAATATCAACCAATAGAAATTATACCTGAAATTTTGGAACATTTCTCTTTGTTCCCCCTTCAAATGCAAGCACAGGCAAGAAGGCCAATGCTGGTCCTTTAATGTCCACCATGAAGTTCTATTGTGACAGTTATGAGAAGAAAATTATCAGGTTAGTTGAGAACTATCATGGATAATACAGATAAAATAAAGTAAGACCCACAAAACCATGAGTTTCAAGAGTGCGCGTGAATATGTGAATGCTCTGCTATCTGGCAGATGCATCATTCAAATCAATTTTCTTTATGAATTTGCAGTTCCACTTTATCCTAGGAGATATGCAATCTGATATTTTAGCTCATATTTTCAGACTTAGCTTATGGTTTTGCAGCTCTTGGAAGTGATATTAATGATTGAGACTTTCTCAAGGAATGATATGTATGGTAGGATTAACATCTGGACAACATGTTAAACATACATTAACATGCCAACTAGCTGGAGCATTGCAAGAAAAATGGGGCTCTAAGAGCTAAAAGTACCACCATTAACATTCATGTGGGATTGTGGCTATAGAGAATTACATGAATCGCATAACAAAATAGATTTTGGTAAGCAAAAGTTCACTCCCTTCTGCATTTATGGAAAAATGTTATTTAAGAAATTTTTGAGCTTATTGTAGAGTTTTGCATAAAATAATATAAATATTCCTTTAAATTCCCAAAACATTTTCCTGATTTTCCACTTAATTCTTATGAAGGGGGTTTTGTGAAAGCCAGAGGCAAGTGGACTTCTCCAGGGAGGAAAAAGAATATTCAGAACCAAAAACCACCAATAATTTACATGTCATAGAGGACTTTTTCAAAAGAAAATTTGGACAGATAAATTTATGACCACAGCCATGTTCTAGCCACAGTAACAATAATAGCTATTTCTACATTAAATCACAGATGGAAAAGCAGTAGTTTAGAGACTTAAAATAATTATAGTTCTTCCAATCAAATTAAGCTAATCATTGCAAGTGATTATATCCAAATTGATAAATGAAATAAGGAAAAATTTCTGCAGTAATAAATATATTGCAAATTAACACTGCATAAGAAATGCTACCAACAATCTCCTATGATAGCAAAATCATTTAAGCATTATGAGAAGATCGAATAACTGTAAGGTGCTTACATCTGTTCTAGTATCGACCACAATTCCAAGAACTGTATCTCCAGCACAAGGTACATACTGTTAAGAAGAGTCAAAATGAAAACTGATAGGAACTATATTTATATAAAATGAGCACATCTTTGCAATATATAATATAAGAATGAATGGCCAATAAATGATGCTAAAAGGAGTGTAATTAACATATCCAAGGGTGGCAATCATTGACAAAAAAAATGCAGATAATTATATTGAAATAATCACCTCAAGGGTTTTGAATTTAGGGCAATCTCTCCTAAGGTAAACTACTGGCAATGTGTACTACATAAACTTAGAGAAGTCCATTAAAATTTGTGTTCCAAAAGCAAAATAAAATCATAAACAAAAACACAAAAGAGTCTCTGTAATCATAGCAAGGGACATTGAAGGTCATTCTAGGTTTCCATATCAAATAGACAGATACTTATGAAAGAAAATAACATATTGCCAAACATAGCATTTTCTAGTGAAAATAACTTCAGCAAAGAATATTCTCCATCACATGCTTTTTAAAATTTTCTACAAAACTATCTTTAAGCATCACCATAGGAAAACCATTGAGCTGTTTATGACAACAGTGCTTCACTAATTTACCTCATTTACACTTACGGTCAGGTTACACAAGGTGAACTGTGGATTTCCAATGGAGTACCAATGAATATTTTCAGAAAGTATAGTAAAGATGCACATAATTTCATACCCTTTTACTCGGAATGGTTAAGTATTTTCAAAGGACATCTAGGAAATTTTTAGAAAAATTATTCAGAATCCAAGTCATGCTAACATTATATTCACTAGCTACCCCTTTCCATGTACAAGTATAGGAACATCGGTTGTTGATCAACTTAAACTCAGGCTCTTACCCTTTTTTGAGAGCTTTCAACCCAATATTTATTTGGTTTTGAAAACCTTAGCCTTCCCGCTTTCATGACTGATATAGTATCACCATCCTACAAACAACAAGAACGGTGTCAAAAGTTATCCACTTTTTTCACTTTTCTTCTAGAGTTTAGGATATGAAGTGTTGTTCAAACTAAACCTAGTCAGTCTTCCATTATCAATTACAAGGATAAAAAGAAGGAATGCAAATTTGTCAATCAAAATGTAAAAATGTTCCAAATTTGGTCTGGAACTCTAAAACTTGCCAATTAAGTCCTTAATTTCAAATGCTCAGTTTAAAAAAAAAAAAAAAAAAAAAAAAAACATTTATCTTAGTTATTTTGTTCAAACAATACTATGAGAAACCCTTTGATAATTTTTAAAAAAAACATAATTACACCAAATAGAACGTGCGCCCCTTTCTAATTCTAAAGACAGAAAATTTAAACAATTCTTAAATTCAAATAAACAATAGACAATGAAAAAGGAGAAAAATTATTCCAATCCAATCTTCATAAACCCATTCCGCACAATAATTTTGAATAAGTGAAGTAATCTACTCCTTTTTTTCCCCATATTATTTCTTTGCACAAATACTATCTCCTTTTAATTGCATAGCCTAAAGAAAAAAACCTGAAGGAGGCCGCTTCCAAGCTTGATAGTTTGGTTAGCCATGGTGGAAAGATCCAAAACCACATCCCCTGGAACCTAATAAAAATTTTAAAGTAAAAATTAGAAAGAAAGCAATCATATCATGTACACATACATTCATGAAAAATCAGCTAAAATTGTGAAAACAAATATAAATAAAGGGAAAATAAAAAGTATCTTACGACTATTTGATCAATAAAAGTTGAAGCTGTAGAATTCGAGGGCTTCGTTTCCATTGTAGAGAATCAACGAAGAGCTTGAAGGAAAGGCCTCTGCTTTGTTTTACAGAAGAAAGTAGGAAGAAGCTGAAGACGACGCGGGACAAATTTGGATTTTTTGTATTTTTACCTTTTTCAACTCTTTATAAAAGCCCAAATATACTTATATTTATCACAAAAGCCCATTTTGTTGATTGGGTCATTTAAAGTTCAAAGCCCACTTAGCTGATTTTCTGACCTAATTTAATGCTACAATAATTTTTTAAGAATTTGTTTAAAACATCAATAAAAAATATATATTATTGTATTGTAATTCAATGTATAATTTTATGAAGAAATTTAAAATATATTTATTTTTGCTTCAAATAATTAAAATTATTTTAATGCCTTTTTCCCTAAATTTTTTTTTTTAATATTTTATTTTCCCAATTCAATTATAATTTTTATTTTTTAAAAGATATTTTAGGTTTCGAATCTCCGGGTGGTTAGCGCCATGTTAAAAAAGCTCTGGGTCCCTCACTCTTGAGTAAAGGTTGAACTCCGAGTTTGGATTAGTCTCACCAAATAAGGTGGGATACCGTGGGTAAATATATATATATATTAGGACAAGCTTCCTATTTACCCTAATCACAGTTTCAAAATTTCAAAGTACAATTAAGTCTCTTCATCAAGTTTGTGCACCACTTCTTTTTTTTCTTTTTCTTTTTCATATAGCTCAAAGAATCTTTTTTTCGTATATGATGGGATATGAGTTATTGTTTCGATTAATTCAAATTTGATTTAAGTTTATGTAGAGTCTTACTTTTATCAAAATTTATCTTACTTTGATTCTTATATAGCGAATTCGTAATTTCGTGTAACATTAACCTCAAGACTTACATGTGAGTTGGTAAGAAGTCTCTTGACTTGAGTGATGTTGGGTTCGAATCCTAACTCATGTATGGAACTGTTTAAATGAGGTTGTAGAGAGTCTCTCCCCAATAGAGAGTCAAAGGGACTCAACTAAAAAAAAAATGTAATAAATTGGGGGTAATATTTTAGTTTTAGCAATATTAATAATCTGGTAATTATCTTTAAGAAGTGAGAAAATAAGTACTAACATGATTGTTTCATTTATTTTAAAAAAATTGATTGACTTTAAAAGGTTATTCTTAGTTTGGACATTTTTAACCCAGCAGCTTGGGGAGCCGGTAAGCGGACTCCTAAAGCTTCTCCTCATGCCTCGGGGCGGATGGTCGAAGGTTCGAATCCCCCGAGGTGGTTAGCGCCACGTTAAAAAGCTCTGGGTCCGACCCTCACCCTCGAGTAAGAGTTAGACTCTGCGAGCGCACCCCCAGGGCGAATCCGGATTAGTCGGCCCGTATGGGTTCGGATACCGGATGCTTAAGAAAAAAAATAAAATAAAAAACTTATTAAACAAACTAAAAGGTGAAGAATAAAGTAGGTGGTGATTATTCTCATTTTACTTAGGAGCCTTTCAGCAACAAGGTGAAGAATTTTTTAAACTTTTAATCGAGTGAGAATCCAGATCACAATAAAAAAGGCTAAAATATTATTTGATTTTTTTTTTTTATAAGAATAATTTTTTTTTGTGAATTCTTCAATAAGAATAATTAATAAATATGAATTATAAATATTAATTATGGGTATTATAAAAGAAAAAATCAATAAATATACTTTTGATATTACTATATTTTAGTATTAAAAAAAACACACACATTGTAGGAGAGAATGGGGGGAGGTGGTTGTTTGTCGGTAGTAAGAATCAATACATCACTGTGACTGTGAGAATGGCCTTTCACCAGTCTGTCACACTTTGAACCTCTAAAAAAAGATCTTTTTTTTTCTCTCTCTCTAAAAAAATTGAACAAATCCCAACAAAATACCATACTTAAATCAAAATAATTGAAAACAAGTAATTAAAAACTTGTTCCCACATTGTTAGTTGCCATAGCAATTATTTGAAGTCAACAAAAGAACCAAAAACACCAACCACCACTTCCTCAAATCATATTCCTCCCCCCTCTCTCTCTCTCCTCTCTCTTCTCTCTTTCTTTGGCAATTTTTTTTTTTTTTGTTAGATCACCTAATATCTGGAGCTATTATGACTCTAAGTAATCCAGATTCAGTTTAGGTTATAGGTTACGCCCACAAAGTCTATATTTTACTCGGGGGAAGATCTCACACTGGCTCTTAAATGACGCTCACAACGAGTGTCAAACCTTCAACCTTTATAGCATTCACAATACATTTTCTCATTGTGTCAAACTGAGGGTTTTTCTATGGCTCATTGCTGGAATGATTTGAGTCCCTCACCATTTCAACACAAATATATATACACACACAATGAAAAAATATACTGTGAATATTAGTCAGGAGTTCGATATTTGTAATAAACATCATATTAGAGTGACGTAAGGGTTAAACTAAAACTTTTGCATACATGAATTGAAGTTCAAACTCTCAACCTTATTTAAGTCATTAGCACATTTTACCAGCTCAGCTGCGCTTTGGGTTGAAATATTTTTCTTTGAGGATTATGAAATTCTACCAAAAGTTGAAAACTTAAGTTAGGACCTTTTGAAGAAGTATAATTTGGCCCACTGACCCCTCCTTTAGTCCTTTAGAAGTAAAGACAAGCATGGGGGACCTTCTTAAATCTATAGAAGGAAGAAGAGCTGTTACATTTTCTGTACCTAGAAATGATGCTCCTGATAAAGACTTAGAAAAGCTTTTAAGTTCTACTCACAGATCTATGTATTCACTTCTTTTGTGAAAGTTTATTCATATTCCAAGTCATCATATGATATTCCATCCTAAACTTATATATATTCACCAATAATGTGTTATCTCGTCCCACATTATAAATATATTTTTTGATTTAAAATTTCAATGTTTGATAGTTACTTTTAACCCCAACTAATCTAAATTGAGCCACATCAAACTCCTTTTGGAGGATGCTCTCTCTCACACCAATTTTCCCATATATAAGGTTTGAATTCAAAATCTTGCTAAACAAAAACCAAATTTCTTGCACTTGTACCAATGAATTTTGATCACATTGTAAGTATATAAGAATATGACATGAAATATAAATATAAGTTTAAGTACTCATTATCAACTTAGAATAATTGTATCATCGTAACAATTGATATCAGAATTGATAATCAGCCTAGACTATGAGAGCACAAAGAGTCAAAATTATACCAACCCCTATGAATATTAACTAAAGATTTCAGAATGGACCACAAGAACCAATTAAAACTCCATAACTCAATGTGCAGCAATGACATATAGTTCACTTTCTTCCATAATAATTTCTTTATAAAAAGAGCAGACATCTCATTCTACTTATTAACCAGTACTATATGTTTTGCAGGTAACCTAATTATACTTACATATATATATATATATATATATATATATATATATATATATATAGAATCCTCATCCAATAATTCCAGCAGACATTCTGGTCATTAAGTCCAGAAAATCAATGGCAATCACAAAGGAATTTATTCAGAGAGACTGTGAGCTGAAAGTAAGATTTACATCCTTTATATATATATATGAAAAAAAATGAAATATACATATAATTGTACAAAGTTATGATAATTTTTTTTCGTGATAAATTAACAATTTAATACAAAGAAAGACCACCAAATAAAATAACATGAATCAATAATACTATACCATGAGGAGGGAGAACAACATCCTGGAGCAAGAATCTCATCAACTGTACCTTCGAATTTTCCCATTCGACTTTGTATATAAATATGTTATGCAACAATCTGTCATTAAATGTGCAAAAACATTTTGATGATTGATCTACTTATCACACCTTAATGCCATCATTGTTTACTGTTGTTGTGTTTGGATGATGGTTGGAATCAAGAAGGTTCTCAAGTGATCTGGCTTTTCGGTTCCTTACCCTACCGGCTTCTTTTAATAGCTCAGCTAACCTCTTTTTTTCATCATCCACATCTGGATTTGCTGTCCCAAGCTTTTCCTCTCTCATTCCAACCACAAATTCCAAGATTTCAATCGCGTCATCCAGCCTACACAAAGAGTAAAATGTTACCAAATATATATATGTAAAAGAAGGACCAGGAAGTTAACTGCATTATGTGTGTTCATCATCCACATGGAACATTTCTTTGTCATTTCAAAGACTTAGCTTTAACATATTCAATGGAGAAAGAAAATTTCAGGTTCCCTGAGTTTATGACCTTAGTTGGCCTAAGGCAAAAGAATCATAAATCCAGAGCAAATTTTCACCTACCAGAGTACATATTTTGGTGTGAAAGCTAATAATAAGCTGAAGAATAGAATTTTGACTCGATAAATGCTAAATGGGACCATGGTCCAGGGAAAACTAGAATGATGGTTTAAAAAGCAGAAAAAAAATAAGAAAGGAAGGTACCTGCCAACGGCATCATAAGTGCCAGCAAGATTGCTATACACCCCGAGTGTGTCAGGGTGATATGGTCCATATTCTTGTTCCAAAATACTCCTGGCCTCTTCGAACAACTCCAAAGCTTCATTTATGGCGTAACACTGAACACATGCAAGCCCCATTTGGTTAAGAGCAATTCCAAAGAAGGCTGACTTCTTATCACCACAAGCACGGAGCTTGGAAATGGCAGTTTTAAAGGAGTTGTATGACTCGGAATAATTTCCTAACATGTAATGCAGGACTCCCATCTGAGCTTCAATTCCGGCAATGGTATTCTGCTGGCCAGGGGCATTATCATATATCTTTAGTGCCTTCTGCAGTAACTTAAGAGCCTGCTCAGGGTCATTCATTGATTCATAAATAGCAGATATATCAGTAAGACCACTTGCAATCTCCTCTGGAGCAATCCCAGGGATAGGCTTTCCAAAAATCCGAAGGGCATTTTCACAATAGGACTTGGATTCCTTGAATTTTCCAGTCTTGTTATACAAATCTGCCAGCCGGACAAACACTGAAGCAACGGCTGGATGATTTTCTCCTTTAGTTGTTTTGAGAGCAGTGAGTGCTTTTTGATAAGCAAAAATTGCTTCATCATATCGGTTTAAAGACAAATAAGTGTCTCCAATACTGCAATCAACAGATGCTACATCTGCTTCCTGTCCATTGGCAACCATGGCCATGCTTGCCAGAACAAGATGCTCAAGAGCAGATTCATGCTCACCTTTCGATTCATATATTAGTCCCATGAGTCTCCTGTCTGCTGCCTCCTCAAGGGAAGCTGGTGCGCCATTCTCTCTGTGGATGTCAAGAGCAGTCTTACAAAGCTTCTCGGCTTCATCGAATTGCAATGCTTGTACATGAGCTTCAGCCAAATATCTACAAGTTTCACCAACTCTTGGATCAGATTCACCTAGAATGCTTCTTTGGATTTCCAACCCAGTTGTGTAACACAGGATTGAATTCTCAAGTTGGCCAAGCATTGCATAAGTATCTCCCAACTGCATATAACCAGCAAATTTAGCAAGGGCATGATCTTGTCCTTCTTCAAGTACTGGAATTTCAATTGAGTGATCCAGAACAGGAATAGCATCAGCATACTGGCCTAAATTACAGTATATTGCTGCAGTGACATGTAAAGACATCACCAAATCCAAACTGGGCTTCCCATTAGCAAATTTCTCAAATGATTTTGCTGCTCGAAGAGCTAATTCAAGGGCCCTTTGAGGATTATCACCCGAAGAAATCAAATCCCTAGCTTGCTTAAGTAGAAATGGCCCAAGATCAGGATTATCTAAGCCCGAGTCAGATGAATCATCAGTGCCATTCTGTATTCTTGATCCTCTTGAGGCTGAATTGCTCTTTCTCTTACCTCCTCCCATTAAACCTCTCCGGGGATTTTTTTCTTTCTGTTTGGGAGGCTTCCCCTGAGGACTTTTACCCTTAGGACTTGAAATTGCTGATGTATCTGAATCCAATTGTGACTGACTGACTTTCTTTGACTGTGATGAAGTAGTTGTTGTTGCATTTGCAGATTGAGAATTCTCCAAGTTATCAGTAGATGAGTTTTCTTTCTTAAGATCAGAATCACTACGAGAATCACCATTCTCCGGCTTCTGAACCTCTTCATCTTCTTCCATTATCTCAACTTCCCTCATCTCTCCTCCAACAAGATGGCGCAGCTCAGAATCAATCCGAGACTCTTCACCTTCCGATCCAAAACTAGCCCTTGAAGGTGACTGATCAGAACTCTGCATCTCATACACATTCTCATAAAGCTGCTCAATTGAGGGCTCAACAGCCTCATTAACTTCATGAACTACACCACCATTCTGAGGACTTTGGGGAGTCAAGCCACCATTCTGAGACTTAGTTGCAATTGGATTCTCTTTTCCATTCTCAATCAGTTCATTCACTATCCCTTCTTCTTGAATCCCATCCGCAACCACTCCGGGCATTTTTATAGCTCCCAAATAAAAAAATAACCCAATAAACCAAACAGATTAATCTGCAACACATTTCCAACAACTCAACAAAATAAAATTTTCACTTATTTAAAGAAAAAAAATTAAAAACTTTCTCGATATGAACAAAAACTGTACACTAATGCCAGAAATGAACAAAAACAGATCCAATATATTCATCATGGGTTTCCCCTAAAGTATTTAAACTTCAATACAATCAAGTTCAGTAATAAAAGCTAAATTCTCTGCTCTGTCCAAGAAGCAAATTACTGCCTCAGCAGATCTTCTCACAGTAAAAAAGACTACAACTTTATACAAACTTCACCTAAAAAACTAAAAAATATCCAAATGAGAAACCAATACAACAGAACCCAGTTGCATTCAAATGAATATGAATCAAATACAATAGCTAAACAAAAACAATAGTTTGACCACAACTGATACACAAGTTCAACCAACCTTATTTTACATCAAAAAAGTCAAGAAACATAATTTAAAAGAACCAAATTCAGCACATACACAAGATTCATAACTTAAAACGGATAAATGTTCAAGAAACTAACTAAATATATATATATATATTAAAAAAAAAAAAAAAAAAAGAAAAGGATTCATACCTTACATTTACAGACACCCCATGAGAGAGAAGAGAACAAACAATAAGATGATGGGCTCAGTTCAATGTAAAGTCTTATATAGAGAAAATTGCAATATATATTTTGTGTGTAAAAGGTTGAAAAAATAAAAATCTTTTCATGGTGGGTCTAATAAGTCTATGGGCAGGGGGGTGGGGTGGGGTGGGGTGGGGGTGACAAACGGTAAGATTTTATTGATAAAAGAATTGAGGGATATGAGAGGTAAGGGTAAAATGGGAATTTAACCTGATAATTATGGGGCGGGGTGGCTTAATTACTTCATTTATTTTAATTTTTAATTTGTTTTTTTGGTCCTTTTTTGGCTAAGTTTCAGAGGTAGAATGTCAAAGGAAGGAAGAAGGTGACTTCTTGCCGACCCTCTTGGCCTGCAATAGAGGATTTTGTTCTATTTGTTTATGCCTGTCTGGCAGTGAAACGTGTTGATAAATAATTGGATGGAAGATAAAAAGACAAATTTGCCCCTAAACTTTGTCATTATATTTTTAATGTGAAATTCTTGACTTAGAAATAAATTTTATTTGCTTTTCAAGAGATATATATATATCTCTATATATATATAAAATTTATCCACTTTCAATTTATTTATTCAGGGAATAACAATGAAACAAGAGTCACAATCAAGAAATTTAATTCTTTTACTTTTTTTTTCTTTCTTTTTTTTTTTATGAAAATGGTATTTATGTGCCTATCATATTCACGGGATAAATGAAATTAGAATTTATTGAAATTACTACTTTTGGCAAACTATTTGACCATAGAAAATAGGATAAAGAAAAAAAAAATTAATGCGAGTAGGGGTGGTGGAAATAATTTTGATTCATTGGTTAATTTTATTCGTATATTATGATTATATATATATATATATTATATTTTGTTATACGCTAAAGTAAATTTGTAATATTGTATATAAACAATTCTAGATATTTATAATTAACGTGAAGTATCACTTTTAATACAGTAAAAATCACATAGTTAGTGTGTCATGAACTTATGATTCAAACCATGACATGAAAAGGAAAAAAAAGTCATAAGTGTGATGGTTATCATCGAAATATTAAATTTTATATATTTTTTAATTATCAAAATATATATATATATGTATTGAGGTGGAAGGTGGTGAAATAGCAGTTGTAGCTGAAAGAAAGCTGTCGCTTGCAATCTAAGAGTGAAAAAAAGAAGGAAGAAGAAGAAGAAATGGCATTTATTGGAACACAGCTCAACACATGAGAGAACCTTTAATTACTTTGACACATTCAAGTGAAATTCAGACATGCCCCCCCACTATCTTTCCATCTTCATATCATCACACAATATTTATATAATATATATATATATACTTACATACATACATCATATATATATATATATATATATATATATATATATATATTATTTCTTAGAAATAAATTTAGAAGATTTTGTTCAAGAATGTGAGATTTTTTTTTATTAACTTTGGCATTTATTTGGTTTAGGGATATCTTTTCAATTATTTATTTAGGAAATTTGAAGTAAAACTCATATATATATATAACTTCTTCGTATATACATACCTGCTGATGAGGGCTTTTATGTCATTTTACAAAATACATAAATCTTCTTGTCCTGTATTGAATTTTTAAAAATAACATTTTTGATACTCAAAAACATATAAAAAACTTTATATACACCACATTCTTTATCTCTTAACTTTCTATCGAGTCAAATAACTGATTTAAATAAGAATGAGAGCTTTCCCAAGAACTACACACTTCTATTTTAAATAATCTTTAAAACGATATATATAAACACTCTTTTGTACAATAATTTATAATTAATAATAAATTACAATTAAAGTTTCACAATGAATAACTTTTAAGTACATAAGGACGGTCCAACCCTAATCATTAATTAAAATCATGCAAAGTAACCAAGTGATGAATAAATTATAGTAGAAGAAGTACTAATACTAAATATTTTCTTTATATATATATAATTGCAAGACTTTTTGAGCCATTATTATAGAATGTATGCTTTGTTGTCCTCTAGGTTGGACTAATTTGGTATCCTATGATATGATTTTGTAGTAATATATATATTTGTCCTACTATTATATTATTAGGATTACCTAATCAAAGTATAGGGTTATGCGTGTGTGTATATATATATACTAGAAATATATGCCCTCCATATGTTATAGCATTTTGTTCTTTTAATTTATCGAAAATATATTTACTTTTTTCTATAATATTTTGAAAAGATATATTGTATATGCAGATAATGAATATATATAAGATAAAAAGATAAATATATATAATAAATCTTATTTTAATTTATAATAAAAATTTAGTGATTTATTTGATTGAGTATTGTCATAAATTTTAATATTTTTAAATGTAATTTTATTTCAACCATAAATTTAATACAAGTGTATGTCTATAAAAGCGTGAAGTATTATGAAGTTTATATTTTCTAAAAACATAAGAAATTGTATTATAAATGATGAATTATATTATTTATCTTACTATTATTAGAATATCAAATTTTAAGTAATATTCCTTAAAATGCACTAAAAAGTACTATTATTTTTTCTTTGAAGAAAAAAAATGACAAAAATATAGAAAAATTAAGTTTTTCTAAATCTTTTGTTGGATAATTTATTTTAATTAAAGAAAATAAACAATAAAAATTGAGGTAAAAGAAGGAAATGAAAAGATAAAATAATAATAATAATAAAAGTCAAAGAAAGAAAATTAAAAGTTAAAAGCATAAAAGAATTAAAAAATACAATTTGAGATAAAATAAGGAATGAAATGCCAAAAAAAAAAAAAAGGTAAAAAAGACATTAATCATGTTGATTTTGTTCCATTTTAATAATGTACAAAATACACATGCCTTATGCATATATATATATATATATATATATATATATATATATTCTTTGAAGACGCCCAAAGTGAGGATGCCTAGTTGGATCCCATGATGTGGCCTTAAGTCGAGATCATGTGTATCTAGATGATGTGGCCTTGAGGTAGCTACACGAAGTGAGTCGTTCATCATTTTAAAATCATACTTCATAGTATGACGTATTTAATATCTCTGACAAGAAATTTTTCTTTAAGAATGAGTTTTTTGTGTATTTTTGTCCCATCAAAACTGATTTGACCATCGGAAGGCCAAAGCCAATGACGTAGGTTAGAGGAGAGATTTTACCTTAAGACCAAATATTATAAGCCGGTCACCGCCAACCCATAATACTCCCAAAAAATTAAGAAAGTTCTACGTCCTCGGTGAGATTCGAACCTTGGGGTGCTTGACCACCCGACCACCATGTTGGTGGTGTGCTAGAAAGAGATTTCTAACCAAATTAATTTTAAATTAGTCATGATCCAAAGATTAAACAATATATATAATATTGAAAGTGGCCCAATGTATGAATCTTGCTTTTAGTAAATAAAATAAAAGAAAAAAAAATGATAATACGATAATATTGAAATTTTTAATTAATAGAATATGAAGTAATTAATTAATTATGAATGAATTCATAAAGTCCCTCTTTTCATAAATTGAAATTTATCATTTTAGGTAACCTAAAAAAAATTTTTTGTTTATTATAAACACTTTTTTAAAGTAATTTTCTATAATATATAGAATGTAATTAAAATGTCCATATATGATGAATTTTAAACAGGTGTCAGATCTTTTTAATACATACATTTTAAAATTCCCATTATCACTAAAATAATAATGATACAAGCCTTTTATATTTTATTTTTCTTAATAATTTATGGTTTTTATTAAAAAAATTAAAAATATACTCGTTGAATTATTAAACTAGATCGTAATTATAAAAATTAATTAAATTGATACACTTTTTTTTTTTAAGGAAAAAAAAAAACTGATAGGTATTTTTTTTTTGTTGACCACCCGGTTCACCCAAGCTTTGCCCCGACTACATCCAAATCCGACCCGGATCACGCATCCGACTATGATGGGGGAGTCTCCCAGACCGATACGTTTTTTTGATATATATATATATATATATTATTAGTGTATTAATTAATAAATATATTAAAATATTTGAAGCAGGCAGGATCTAATTGGTTCCGAACTTTGCAGTAAAATATATAGAATTATATTACAATTATATAATATATCTAATTAAAAAGATAATGCTTATCTAAAATTGTATATATTTATATATAGATATATATATCACATTTAAGTAATTTGACAAGAAATTCAAGCGGGGAATATCAGCTGTTGTTGTTTATAAATTAATATTTTGTGGGTTTCTCTACTAAGGAGCACTCAAAAAAAATTTTAAAGGTAATTTATTTTTTTTATTTTTTCAATTTAACTTTCTTCTACTTTCTTCTTCAATGTTTAGTTATTTTAATGATATATACATACATATATATATATATATATATACACACACATATATATATATTGGAGCTCTCAATCTTCTTCCAATTGACTTTGAGGTAAATTTGATTTTTATTTAATTTAAAAGCACTTGTAGATATGATCGTCAAAGGTTAATATATATATATATATATATACATATATGTATTTTTTTGAAAATTTGAATTTTTTTTGTTTTTAGCTTAGAATTAACTCAATTTATGACCTTTATTTAATTTTTATATATATATTCTTTTGAAAAGTTTTAAGATTTTCGTTTTTAACCGTATAACTTAACTCAAAATTTATGATCTTTTATAGTACAGGTAAGATTATTATTAATTGAATTGAGTTTGTTTGTCAAATTAGATTAGAACTTGTTAGAAGAACAAATAAAATTGTCGAAAAATTTCATAAATTTGATTAGAAAAACAAGTAAAAGTTTTAGAATTAAATTTCAAGAAAATAATTAATTTTTCTATATATGACTATATATCCTTTTTATGTATGAATTGTAATTTTGTCCAGGAAGATGGAACAAGTTTCTACACTTGAATGCATGAAAAGACTCATTCAATTGAAAAATGAATATTCTGAAACAAAAAACAAGCTCACAAGTAAAAAGGAAGATTACATTCGCATTTACACAGCTATTCTTGAAGAACAAATTTCTTATCCAACCATGGAAGCTAGTTTGGAACAAACAAGAAAAGATCTGCATTCAGCTAGGGTTTCAGCAGAGACATCTCATCAAATTGGAAACAAAGAAGAAGAAGAAGAAGAAGAAGAACGCCGGTTATATCTTGAACATCTGGAGAATCTTGAAAGAAAATACTCTCAAATTCTTATAAACCTCGATTATCCAAACTGTAATCTGTTAGAGAAAGAATTCGAAAAGTGCAGAAATTTGATGAAATTGTACGAGGAGAAGATGGAGGAAATAAATAATGAATCTTTTCATCTTATTCGTATTATAAGGTTGGCTGATAAGATTAAGGTTAATAGTTGTCAAGATATTGATATGGTTTTTTTGTTTCGTGAGAAGATTAAATGGAGTGGCAAAATAAGTTTGGCAGAAGAACTTGATACTTCTCAGAAACATGCTCTTATATCTTACATTTATTCTAAGAGACAACAACCGAATAGGAGATTTGTGGACATAGCTTCTTCCAGTAACAGACCAAACTCGACTTGAACCGAGATTAGTCTATGAATGCGTTTTCTTATAGTTTGGGACAACTCGTGCCCTTGGTCAAAAACTATATCATAAAAGATTGCTATTTTTGACATTTTGAATATTTTTTATGAAAATCTGTGTGTGATCATACCGGAACTAATACATCGAGTTCCATTAGAACTCTCAAGATTTTATGAGAATATATCATGGGTTTATAAAGTGTAGTAGTCCAATTTTTTAAGAGCAAAAGTGTATGCTTATTTAGTATTGCATTGGTTTTAAATTCCTTTAGTCAATGCTAAAACTCAATTACTAGTAGTTTTATCTATCATTATTGTAAGAGATTGATAAATTTAAGTGACTTTAAAAGTTAAAGAATACCAAAAACTTACAAATTAAAAAAGAAAGTTGTCCGAGATTATTATAAATATATATATTATTATTATTATATAGAAAAGGAAATCATAATAGGGTGATGAAATTAGCAATGGGGATTTTGTTTACAATTAGGAGAAAAAGTTTGGCAAGTACAAATATTAGAATAAATAGCGCAAGAAGCAACAGCTGAAGATCCACAAATTCTTTTGCAAGAATCTTTGCAGTTTTGCATAAGTGATCCAGACTGACATGGCACCTTTGGGAGCAATTTGTAGCATACTTTTCCCTTCACTTCACTGCTCATAATCATCATTTCCACTGTCATTCCACAAGTAATATTAGTTTTTTATTATTTTTATCGACTAATTTGGGAGAAATTCATCGGTTAATCTAAAAGGTAGGGATGACAATTAAAACCGAACCCAGGGAAAACTTGTAACCCAACCTTGTTTTAACTTAAAGAATTCTCATTTTGATCTGGTTAGGAGATGAGGAAGGTAATTCTCTTAAAATTAAAATCAGGAATGAGAGTAAGAATGATATTTTTTTTCAATTATATATATTTATAAAAATAAAATTATAATTATCAAAATTTTATAAAAATAGTTAATTATATATATAAATTGAATCATAACTATCATAATAAAGGTAATGAACTTTTTTAAAAAATAAAACATAAAAGATATTTAGTAAATATTAGATTGAATATAAACTAGGTAAACAATATCCACAATATTCAATTTTAAAAAACTTATATGGAACTTTTTTTTTAATTAATAAATTTAATTTAATTTAATTTTTTTTTTAAGAAATCTTAACTTTTATCATGTCTCAAACTCATGATCTCTCATGTGCAACTGAGCTACACCTGCTTGATATTAATAAATTTAATTTAAAAACAAGAAATAAATTGTTTGTAAAATTATTAGGCGGTGAAAAACCCCGCATGTATCACCGATCACCGACAAGGGCAAGGAAAAATAATGTATTTGGGAATCTAGAATCGGATACGGGAAGGGGAAGGAACCCCCCAACCTCCTACCCCGAAATTTTCAATACTACAGTATATGGATGATGTCTTAAAAAGTTTGGGTTTGTGACTCGGACTTACAAGCATGTATTGCGACTATGAGTTTAATACTATCCATAATCAATTACTTAGTATTATTCTTACTGTACTAAAAAGACACTCGAGAGTTGACATTTACTTATCATTTTAATGTGAAATGAGGTATCACACAAACACATTTAAAGGTTAGAAAATAGTGTTAATATATATAAACATGAAAAGAGAATGGAAATTGAAATATAAATTACAGAATTTCATATTAAGAATGTGTGTATATATATATATACAAACCTGAAAAGAGAAGAAATAGCGAAAGGATGCAATGGAAATTTAAAAAACCCTTCATTTTCTCTGCAAAAGTATTGTATTGTACAAAGATGAAAAAAGTACCATATGTTTTTGCTCATTTTATAGTGGTTTTTAGTTCATGACTCTGACCTCTTTTTTTCCACCTTTTTACACGCATTAAATTATTCTACCGGTCTCTTTATATATATATATATATATATATATATATTGGAGTTCCTCTCTTGGTCTAATGGTCCATGAGTCTTTCCCTTAACGAAAAATTTGATGGTTCGAATCTCTCCCGACCATTGGTCTAGGAGTTTCTCTCTTACCTCTTGGCTTGTCAAGAGGTTAAAAGTTTAAACTTCACCCGAGATTTCACAGTTCGGACCGGAAGGGCTTGAGATATACCACCCACAAAAAAAAAAAAAAAAAAAAATATATATATATATATATAAGAAGATTACAACTTTTATAGTGAGTAATTTTGTAAAACTTTTTAAATTTTATTTTATTTTTATTTATTTATAGTATTTTATGTAATTTAACTTCGATAATATTATTGTAATTTGTTCAATCTCTTTTTGGTGTTTTTGTCTCGTTGCTTAATTATTTTTTAGAATTTTTATATTTTTTTATTATTATTTTGACTTTTCACTTTCTTTTTATTTATCTAAATTTCTCTAAATTTGTGTTAAATTTTTGTATATCTTACTTTATATTTAATAGTTAATGATTTTTTTTTTCTTTAACTTTTCACTTCCTCTTTATTGATTATTAATTTTTTATTTTAAAAACTTAATTTTTATTTTTTTTTCTAATTTTTCTCTATTTTGTTCTTGGACTATTTTTCAATCTTTTTGTCTCCTTTTTATTTTTTGACATTTCACTTTCTCTTTGTATTCAATTTTTTTATGTATCATTTTATACTTATTGACTTTTTTTTTTTTCTTGACTTAGTAATTTTTGGCTCTTTTTAACTTTTCACTTCCTATTTCTCTCTATTTGTATTAATCTTTTTTATTAAAAAATATTTTATCTAACAAAAAATTTAAATAACTTAATTTTTTTTTCGTATTTTTTTTCAGGTAAATAAATATAAGTTGAAAGATGAAAATGAAAAGGAAATACAATTGTTCGAGATTATTATTATATAGAAAATGAAATTATAATAGGATAATGGAATTAGCAATGGGGATTTTGTTTACAATTAGGAGAAAAGGTTTGGCAAGTACAAATATTAGAAGAAATAGAGCAAGAAGCAACAGCTGAAGCTCCACAAAGGCTTTTACAAGAATCTTTGCATTTTTGCATAAGTGATCCAGATTGACATTGCACATTTGGAAGCAATTTGTAGCATGCTTCTCCCTTCACTTCACTGCTCATAATCATCAATTCCACTGCCATTTCCATAAGTAATATTAGTTTTTGATTAATCAATTATTCAAAACGATATAGATAGGGAAAAGAAAAAAACAATTTACTAGTTTTTTTTTTTTATCGACTGATTTAGAAGAAATTCATGAACAGTTAATTTAGAAGATAGGGATGATGATTATAACTAAATCGAACAGGAAGCTCGTATTCTAATCTTGTTTTAAATGGAGAATTTCCATTTCGATTGAGTTCGGGGGGTGGGGATGGGGATGGGGATGGGGATGGAGATGGTGATTCTATCCCCATTGCCATCTGGGAGGGTTTCGTAGGGAAATCTCTAATACTAGAGTATATGTATGAAAAATGTCTCCTAGAGTCATCCGTAACATGAGTCGAACTCACACATCAAGGGATCATCTTGTTTGAAAACAATTTAAGGGTTAGAAAATGAAGTTAACAACAAGTGTATATATATATATATATATACAAACAAATATGAAAAGAGAATGTAAATTACAGAATTTCACGTTCAAGAATGTATATATATACACATACCTGAAAAGAGAAGAAATAGCGAAAGGACGCAATGGAAATTAAAAAAACCCTTCATTTTCTCTGCAAAAGTATTGTATTCTACAGTGATAAAAAAATACCATAAGTTTTTGTTCAATTTATAGTGGTTTTTAGTTCATGGCTTTGGACCTTCTTTTTTCCCAATTTTTACACGCATTAAATTATTCTATCCATCTCTTTAATTTTTTTTTTTAATAAGAATATGATTCATGTGGACCATATGGGTTTACAATATTTTTTTTTTTTTTGCTTAAGCATCCGATATCCGAACCCACACTGGCCAACTAATCCAGATTCGACCTGGGGTGCGCTCGCAGAGTCCAATTCTTACTCGAGGGTGAGGGCCTGACCCCAGAGCTTTTTAACGTGGCGCTAACCACCTCGGGGGATTCGAACACTAGACCATCCGCCCCGAGGAGAAGTTTTAGGAGTCCGCTTACCAACTCCCTCAAGCTGCTGAGTTTAGATTTTCTTCCTAGCAAGACTCACCTAAATTTGGTTTAAGTATAAAAGGAAAAATTAGTCGTTTTTGTTTGTATATTATTTTTATTTGAACAAATATATCTTTATGATTTTTTTTTTGGAATTATTGGACCTTATTTTATTTTTAATTGAACAAATAATTCCTTCTCATCAAAATTATTAAAACAATGGATGAAGTTATATAAAAATAAATAAATTAAATTAAATAAGAGTGAAATTACAAAAATTATATAATAAAAAATTTTAAATACAAAATAAAATTATATAAGTTATGGCACTTAAATTTGCTAATTTGCCATTTTTATTATATGGGAAATATATTTCGTTTAAAAAGATGTGAATTTTGTGGTTGGTTTCTTGAAATTGTGGAACTAATTATTAGAATTTGTCATTAATTGTAATATAACAACAGAACTGTATTAATTCAAAAATGGAGAGATGATATTGTGAAAGTGGTTCAAAAAAAAAAAAAAATTCATATTCTTTGGTATTTATTTAAAGCTAAATCTTTCTTTTTTATATAATGGAAATATTACTTTTATGTCATAAATGTCTTCTTGCTAATGTGAAAAAAAAGGAAAGAGAATATCTTCAAATTTTTACAATTAATATTACACATATGGTTCAAAAAGTTATAAGAGACACACTAAAAGTAAAAATGCCTTAAAAAATTTAAAATATATGTATATATATACCATAATATTAATTTTATCTGATTTATAGAAAAATTATAAGAATATGAAACCAAAAAATAAAAAAAAAAATTGATTTTAAATAAAGAATGTTAGGGAGGGTCTTTGGAAAGTGTCAAAGACGAAAAGAAAGAAAAAAAAAATTGTCAAAGATTCAAGTGATTAATTGCTTATCCAAAAAAAAAAAAAAAAAAAAAAGATTCAAGTGATTAATTTTATATATATATATATAATTGAATGGAAAAAAAAAATCATAAAAATTTGTTTGTCCAAATCAAAATATTTTGAAATTAAAACTACTAATATTCCAACATCGTTACTTGCTTTTGGCGCAGGTACTCAAATTTTATGGTTTGTTTATTCAATATTTATATAATTTCATAACACGAGGGGGAGGGGGTATATTGTGACTTAAATTTTTAAATAGATAACTTAAGAAATTGACTAAGTAAACAAGAACCTGAAACCTTTCACTTATTAACGCATTTAAAATCAAATGACCCACCTAAAGTTAACCAAAACACCCAATGCCATTGAGCTATTCAAAACAGTATGCATATATATATATATATATATATATATATATATATATGGGTAAAAAATAAAGCCCAAGATTCTGAATATTCATCTCTTCTTTATTTAACCATCACATAACATATTATATTATGGAAAACATAAGAATGATGGAATTAACACTTGGGATTTTTTTTACAATCATTTGCAACAAGTTGGCAAACACAATGTTGAGCAGGAATAGAGCAATATGCAGTAGCTGAAGGTCCACAAAGGCTGGTACAAGCATCTTTGCACTTTTGTACTACTTTTCCAATTTCACAGTGCACTTCTGGGAGCATTTTGTAGCAAACCTCTCCCTTCACTTTACTACTCAATTCCACTGCATTTTTTCCATTCACAGTTTCAAATATCACTACAAATATTATATCTATTCATTCATTCATTCTCTACTAGGTAAAAAAGAAAAATTCATATACAAACCTGAAAAGAGAACAAATACCAAAAAGATGCAATGGAAAACTTTAAAACCCTTCATTCTTTCTCTGCACACAGAAGTAATACCCTTTTTTGGTTCACTTATAGTTATTTTAGAAGTCCATGGTGAATTATTAATTATTTCAACAGAAAAAAGGAACTAACATATATGGAGACAAGAAATGTACCTTAAAAGACTCCTGGGTAATAATTAAAGCTATAACTGCATTCTAAATAAACTTACCTATATGGATACAAGTTGACAGTTGGGAGACTAAATCACCATGTGCTATTTAATAACTCAGAGATCAATGAAAGACATAATCGACAAATAACTGCAGTTTAGGAATAAAGAGATCTCACATCTTTTTGGGATTTGATTTATTTGCAGTTCTCAAGAATCACATCTTTCTTTTCAGCTCTGAAAACAGACCACAGGGATAAAACAAAATTTCTCTTTCATATCACCACAATTTCTGGACCTGCAAATCACATTAAGTTAGAGAAAAGGGATCACTGATCTTGAGAAAATTAGCAGCTACTCTGATTCCCCACCATCTCAGACTCAACCCAAAGGACAAAGCCAAACCTGCAATAATTCAAACTTCTATGTAGTAGTGAGAAGTTCACCAAGACGCAACAAGGCTTTCCTTATGTTTTAAACTGTCTATACAAGAAGCTAGTCTCTCTCAACAAAACCCTATTTATCATTAAGAAACCACAAAGTAAACAACTGAAAAATATACAAAGTTTGTGCAAAAAATCCTAACTGAAGTTCAGAACAAAAAGTCACAACAGACAAATAAGTCAGTTGTATTGCTATCAGCCCATGACCATAAGCACAAGGTTCTAATATTTGTAGCTGATATTTCAAAACCTCCCTCAACAAGCATTAGACAATAAATCTACCGTGCATTCTATCTGTTGTGTCTTGACGCCTCTTCCCCACCTCCCACTCAAAAGAATAAGTAGAAAATAATGACAGTTTACTGATAAAACCAAATCGGCTTAAAACACAGCCGTCCATCCTATAAACCTTTCTTCCTACTATTCACAATCATCAATTGCATGTGTACTTTATGTACATCAAATGACTGCCATATCTACCGTGTGTTTAATCTGGTCACCCCTGATGTTTGTAAATGAAAAGATTGTCATGAGCTTGATCCCAGAACTCTTTTCAATTCACTCTTCTGCCCTTCAGAGAGCCTTGATGGATAACAAACATCAATTTTGATTCTTAGATTTCCCTTTCTCCTAGGATCCTTTGATATTGGCATCCCCTCATTGGGGACAACCAATTCATACCCTGGCTTCACAATCTCTGTTAATGGGATCATGAGATTCCGACCATCAAGCGTTGTCAATTCAAGAGTTTTTCCTGTTAGGGCTTCAAGAAGAGTAATCTCTGCCTCCGCAAGAAGATCATTTCCATCCCTCTTGTAATCAGAATGAGGTTTTTCATCTATTATAAAAATTAGATCTGCTGGGATGACACCAGGTTCCTGATTACCCTTCTCAGGGAAAGTTATTTTTGTTCCCTTCTTCCAACCAGGTTTTACATCAATAGTCAAGATCTCCTCCAAAGTACGAACCTTTCTGCAAAAGTTAGGTGCATATTAGGAGAGCAGTAACAAATCATTCTGTTGCAACAACTAGAAACAAACTCCAAGAAATTAACATGAATTAATCAATTGCCAGAATGTAGCAGAAGAATGACGACCGTGTGTTTGAGAAATAGAGAAGACAAAAGGGTTGCTCAAGTCCCACATGTTACAGGAATGATGAACAGTTTCCATCTAAAGTTTCACACACAACTAATAAACATAGTACGAACAAAAAAAAATTAACTAAACTACCAATACTGAATTAGCAGCTTAAAAGATCATCCATGATCAGCACCAATCCACATTGACTGTGCTGATACATGTAGCTTTACAGGAGGACTAGTGAAAGCGTGCATCAGAGGTTTCTTCTTACACCTTGTTCATGTAATTACTAGCAGAAGATTCCATGGTTGCTCCCATGAATCTTTATGATCAAAGTTAAAATGATAAAATTCATATGATATCTCAAGCAAACCAATACCATTTTCCTCCTTTCCGATGTGTACCATTTAAATGCATATGAACATAATCATTGAGCAATAGTTCCTAATGTCTAAATCCAAGAGTTCCCAAAGACAAATTATAATTATAACAACATCTCCCAACAACAAAACAACAACAGTGGTGATAATAATAATTAGAACTTGGCATTCAACTCAATGTAGTTGAATGCCCAGAACATTCACAGACCTCATGATGCAGTCCATCCTAAGAAGAATGGATATTGTCTCACAGGTTAACTTACTCTAAACAGCAATGTGAGAGAACAACTAAACACACCAGCCAATTCATTCACTCAAAACATCCTATTTTACCAGTTTACATATTGTCTCTCATGATAAACTGTTCAAGTGCCCACTCGATAAATGTTCAAGGAGACATGACTTAGTTGGATCAAAGTGAAACAGAAAAATCTCAAACTGAAACCAGCATGTGTAAGTAACATACAGGCCTAAGACAATACCACATGCTAGAAAAATGATAATGCCATAGAAGATGATGAAAATTATTGTTATAAAAAGAATGCAAACCGTATCATACCCGACCACCACAAATCCTCTGGTGGGAGCTCTAGATCCAAGTTTTCATACAGTTCATTTCATTGTATTGTTGTTCCAGTTGTATTGATCAACTTATCATACCAAAATATTCTGTAATTTTAGAAGAAACAGGACAGCTCCACTAAAACAGCCACAGAATGATTAATAGACAATAATCCTAAAACTCTACATTCCTAAAAATCATAGAACCCCAAATATGTAATCAGCATCATCTCCAAACCAGAATGAGACATAAGCACAACTGCAATTGATCAAAAAGAACACAAGCCCACGATAAAAAATTCAGGAAAATCTTTAACAAAATAGACATAGAATAAAAATAAATGAAATTTGTTAAAAAAAGTATAATAAAAAACTCAGAAGTTTCAAACATACCCTGAACCCTCCATTATCGTCCTTGAAATCCTCATCTTTTTTTTCGCCCCTTTATACAATTCCTCCAAACTGCACATCAGAACCTTCTCCAAAGCAGGTGCTTTCCTTAAACCACCACTTCCTGAACTTCCTGCACCCCCTGAAAACTCTCCACCACCCGTACTCCCACCCATTGTAGTGCTCCTAAAATAAAACCCATTATTATCCCTCCCAGAATTTCTCCCACTACTGCTGCTGCCGCCGCCGCCGCCGCCGCTCTCATTCCCGAACAACTCTGCATAAATATCATCAGCATCCCTCGGATTAAACCTAAACGAAGGGTTCGGATGCTGTTGGTGCGCCCTGTAAGAATAAGGGCCAGCACCGCGAGGAGGTGGAGGAACTTGACCCGATTTCAAAGCCTCTTCACCATAAAGATCATAGATCTGACGCTTCTGTGGGTCGCTTAACACATCGTAAGCTTCAGAAATGCTCTTAAATTTGGCTTCAGCTTCCTGCTTATTGCTAGTAGGATTCTTATCCGGATGCCATATCATTGCTAATCTTCTATATGCTTTCTTCAAATCTTCATCGCTCGCATTCCGATTCACCTTCAAAATATTGTAATAATCCACACCCATTTTGATTTCCTACAGAAAGAATTAATTTTATCTTTTTTTTTTTTTTTTTTTTTTGGGATTTTCAGGGTTGGGTGCGGAGGAAGAAGAAGAAGAACAGAAAAGGGTTAATCAGAATATATCTTGACGGGGTGAATTCGTGGGTGAGAGTTTGTCAAAACAAGAATTTGAAAGACGTGTTCATATGTAAGCCTATTTCTACTTGGAATGATAGATCAGAGAGTTCATCTCATCAGAAATGAAATTGTTTGTAATCGACACGTTCTGATGAATCGGCAGCTTCTTTTGCTGTACTCCTCCTTCTCTTCTGCTGACGTTCTTTTATTATAAGTTATAACGTGACTTAATATATGGGTTACAAAAGTACCGTCCAAATTAACGAAATCCGTGTGTAAAAAGACCGTATTACCCTTCTCATTTTCAATTTAAGATTAATTAAATACTAACTGTAAATAATAAAATTTTTGATATTCAGCTCGAATCTTTGTATTTTTTCGTCGATTTTTTTCGTCGTGGATTTGAAAACCTTTTTGGGCTTGATCTCGATCCATCTATATTTGATTTGATTTCTCCGATGGTCTTTGGACTTGATCTTAGAATGGATTTGACTTCTCGAGAGCCTTGGGGCTTGATCTCGAAGGGAGGATGTGCCAGAAACTATGGACGATCCTCGAAGAGAATCGTCAAAGTTTCCTTTCTTCTCTGTCACCACCACTGATTTTACTTGAATGCTTCTCTTGGTCTCTATTTATAGATGAAGAGAGTGATAATTAATGACTATTAGTTTGTCATATGTCACTATCGCAAGAGCAAAATCTTTCAATATCTTCAATATATATTTAAATATATAATTAAATTTAATTAAATATATAAATAAAATTTTAATGTCTACCCTAATAATATAATAATATAGATTATGTAAAATAGATTAAAACAAAATATTCCGCCACATAATAAAAAATAAAAAAAAGGGGGAAATGAGAGTTGAGTAGCCAAAAATATGGGAGTTATTTACAAAAGAGTGTTAGTTTTTAAAAAAAAATTCAAAATTTAATTACTTTTTTACTCATTTTTAGTGTGGGTCTAATTTTTTTTAAAAAAACTTTATTCTTTTAAATAAAATATTTAAAATAAACTCTTGAGTTTTTTTAAAAAATAAAATATCCATGATCTATTTGCCAGACTCTCGTTATCTATATATATATAAAAGCTCTTATGATAATAATAATAATACATCGGACTCCTGCCATAAAAATCAAATCACACGCAGAAATTTGTTTCAAAACAAACAATGATGCCGCCAAATGATGAATCTCTATTTGGATATCACTTTATCCCAACCGAGATTGAGATGCTGCAAATTCTTGAACGCAGAACGGAAGGTAAGAGTATTCCTTCAGTCGTAATCGAAAGGAATATGTATGGAGAGAATCAAGAAGTATCTCCCTGGAATATCTTTAAGGAAGACGATCCATGGCAAGTTTTCTTTGATTCCGACGGAACCAAATTAACGAAAGGGAGTAAGATTTTGTATGTAATTACGAAATTAAAGAAGATGGGTGAGAAGAAAACTCACAGTAGTAGGTCTCTTGGATGTTGGTCGGACAGACGAGAAGAACAGATATTTACGATTATCATCGGAAACAAGATCGGATTCGAAGCATGTTTAATTACAAAGTTAAAGATGGTTTCCGAGCTGCTGGTAATTGGATTATGCACGAATACCATTTAAATGGAAATTCAACTGATTACGTTATTTGTAAGATAAAGAGAAGTGGTGATACACGGATATTTGATAATAATAATAATAATAGTCAACCACAAATATCTAGCGTTGAAAATATCTTTCCCAACGTTGAAAATAAAGAGAGTCAAGAATCAATTCTTGGTAATCAAGAATCAACTGAACCAGGAATGCCTTTGGAAGTAAGACAATGGATTAGTAGATTTGAAATTGATAATTACAAGCAAAGTTCCGTAAATTATGATAATAATAGTATAATCCCAACAAGTAGAATCTCCCAAACCGTAGGGGAATCAAATATTCAAGAACAAGAACAAGAACAAGAACAAGAGCAAGAACAAGAACGGAATTTAACTCTGGACAGGATTCAAGAACAAGAACCATCGAAAAAGAGACCGTACTCAGAATGTTCATCAGAAGGAGGAGGAGGAGAAATTTGTCCCATAGAGAAGCAGTTGAAACTTCTAGAAGATCCCAATACCGAAGAAGAAAATGAATTATCAGTATTCAAAGAATGGAGTATGGATGAATTAGAGACGCTACTTGCTATGTATTGATTAATTATTAAAACTAAGCCGAGTGTATAGACGAAAATTAGTTGTTAGGAAAGTTATTGTTGATTGTTTGATTACTATGATATTTAATGAAGTAAGTCAATAATAGATTTTTACTTTTATTTTTATTTCTTGTTATATTTTTGATTTTTTGATTTTGTATCTAAATTTAAGAAGAAGAATAATAATTGAAGATTGCCGTAAGGATAAAGCAAAAATTACAGAAATTTCTGTCATAAATGAGTTTTTATCATTTCATCGATGAATCTCTGAAGCCGTGTTCTTGGGCAAAAACAGAGATAAGATTACAGGAAAAAACAAGATGAAAATGGAGTCAATACAAAGAAAGTATGTTATTGATTAAAAACAGATCCTCCAACTAAACTAAGAGGAAGTAGAGGAACAGGCAACAGTGGAATTAACCTTTTGCATTAATCCTTTGATCTCGATTTCCAATTTGGCTCTCATATCAGGTGAAAGATTGTTACCTGCTTTCTCCAACATTGATTTCATCATCTCCAGATTCTGTTTTATTGTAAGAAGATCAGGAGGATCGGCACGAGAAGGCATTGCCGGAGATTTCTTGGTCTTGTTCCCCTTTACCGGCGGTTGTGGTGGAGGAGAAGGATGAGGAATCTGCAACTTATTAGTCGACGGAGCTGTGGCGGAGAGGTATACGAACCGGTAACCTGCAAGTGCTGCTCCGAAAGGATTGCTTGCTTGTAAACTCTGGAATGCTAGCAAGGCATTAGAAGTTTCTAGAAAAGCAACTTGTGCACTTGATTCGTTCAGAAACCGTGTTTCTGATTCTTTTATGGCGCCATATCCTGCAAATGTTGTGAGGAGTGATTCCATGGAAGGCAAGGTAACACCAGAATTGAAATTCAACAGAATTGCTCCTGAAATTTCATCATTCATTTGATCCTTCTTCTTCCTCCGCCTCCTCCGCCGTGGCTTATCGTTATTTTGAACAGAGCTTGTATCCGTTGCATTATTCAAATCAGGTATGGAGGAATTCCGAGAAGCTGAGTGGTAAACCAATCGGCAATTTTCAAGTGCTTGTCCGAAAGGATTATTCTCTTGTAAACTCCGGAAAGCTCTCAAAGCATCAGAACTCTGTGCAAAGAAAACTTGGGCAGATGAATCTGGTAGGTACCGTGTTTCTGATTCTTTTAGGGTTCCATATCCAGCAAAGGTTGTAAGAAGTGATTCTATGGAAGGCAAAGGAACACCAGATGCAAAATACAACAAAATTGCCCCCGAAAATTCTACATTCTTCACTGCCTTATCTGGTACATCTGCAGCTGTAGATTTCCTTCGTCTTCTTCGCCGTGGCTTGTTATTCAAAACAGAGTTCAATTCAGCCAAATAATTTCCTCCTGAGACAGCCTCACCAACATTTCCATTCAAATCAGGTATGGTGGAGTTCGGTTCAGCGTGATCAACACCGGCTTCTTGTTGCCTAATCATTGTTTCTGATGGCAGTTCAGTTTCAGCCACCACATTATTTTGCTGAGGAATCGTTGTGAGCAAACCAGGACCTTTTGAACCACCCTTTTGCACACCTTTCAACAATTCCACAAATTTCACACACTTTCCATGTAAATCAAACAATCCACAGCCATTTTTGGTAGGAATCTCTTCCAGCTTTCTCTTCTTCCGACCACATTTTCCTTTAGACACACTATTTCCTGAGACCTGCAATCCCTGAACTGATGAGTTGGTGTCGTGCGCATCTGTATCAGGCAACTGGGCTGCTCCTTCGATACCTGAAATTGCTCTGGTCTTCTTTCTCTTCCTGGAAACTTTTTTGATCTGGGTGGCATCAGGGCTCGATTGCTGGAGTTTGTGCACCAATGAGCCATTTGTAAAATCCATAACTGTGCAAGGAAATAATGTGCTTGCTGAAGTTACAGCTTCCTTCTTCTTTCTTTTTCTCTTCTTTGGCTTGCCATTGGAGGAAGGAATTCCTTCTATCTGCGCTGAGTTATCCATATCATCATTATCCTTGTTATCAGCTATCTCATGGTTTAAGAAAGCAAATCTCCTGAAACAACATAAAAATCTTTTGATTGAAGCAGAACATGTACTCTCCTTATAACACGAACCGTTAATAGCAGTTAGAAGAAGTTCAGAGAGCATGTCAGCTGAACATGTACTCTCCTCATCTTTTTTTTCGCCCCTTTATACAATTCCTCCAAACTGCACATCAGAACCTTCTCCAAAGCAGGTGCTTTCCTTAAACCACCACTTCCTGAACTTCCTGCACCCCCTGAAAACTCTCCACCACCCGTACTCCCACCCATTGTAGTGCTCCTAAAATAAAACCCATTATTATCCCTCCCAGAATTTCTCCCACTACTGCTGCTGCCGCCGCCGCCGCCGCCGCTCTCATTCCCGAACAACTCTGCATAAATATCATCAGCATCCCTCGGATTAAACCTAAACGAAGGGTTCGGATGCTGTTGGTGCGCCCTGTAAGAATAAGGGCCAGCACCGCGAGGAGGTGGAGGAACTTGACCCGATTTCAAAGCCTCTTCACCATAAAGATCATAGATCTGACGCTTCTGTGGGTCGCTTAACACATCGTAAGCTTCAGAAATGCTCTTAAATTTGGCTTCAGCTTCCTGCTTATTGCTAGTAGGATTCTTATCCGGATGCCATATCATTGCTAATCTTCTATATGCTTTCTTCAAATCTTCATCGCTCGCATTCCGATTCACCTTCAAAATATTGTAATAATCCACACCCATTTTGATTTCCTACAGAAAGAATTAATTTTATCTTTTTTTTTTTTTTTTTTTTGAGGGATTTTCAGGGTTGGGTGCGGAGGAAGAAGAAGAAGAACAGAAAAGGGTTAATCAGAATATATCTTGACGGGGTGAATTCGTGGGTGAGAGTTTGTCAAAACAAGAATTTGAAAGACGTGTTCATATGTAAGCCTATTTCTACTTGGAATGATAGATCAGAGAGTTCATCTCATCAGAAATGAAATTGTTTGTAATCGACACGTTCTGATGAATCGGCAGCTTCTTTTGCTGTACTCCTCCTTCTCTTCTGCTGACGTTCTTTTATTATAAGTTATAACGTGACTTAATATATGGGTTACAAAAGTACCGTCCAAATTAACGAAATCCGTGTGTAAAAAGACCGTATTACCCTTCTCATTTTCAATTTATACTCGGTTCGACAAAGGATGATTTGTTTTTCAATTTTCATGGCTTGCATGTTCTATTATGCTTGAAGGGGAGTTGAGAAAGTTCATATCAGATTAATTTTATGAATTAACTTTCCTTTTTTTTTTTTTTTTACCATAGTTTTATCAATTAAATGAAAGAAGGTATTATCTCCTTCCATTTGCTGGATAAGGATCTTGAAACTGCTCTGGGATTAAAAAAGAATGGTTCTTTTTACATGCTAGAACAGGGCATCAAAGCCTCCAAGAAGGTAAGCATTCTTTTGGAGGGTTCTATAATTTTCTCAATGAACGTTGGCCTGAGGTTGTGTCAGACCCACACATGTCAAATGAAATTTTATTCGATTTTTCAAAAGTAAATGAAGTAAATGGCCAATTATAAATGAATGCCAAAAGTAATGAAGTATCCAAATTACACTCAGATGATTGACAATATTCCATCTAGGTATGCAGAAAATAACTAAAGCAGTAGCAATAATAAAAGACTATGAAGCAAACTATAGACACTGCATTCTGCAACGAGCATTAGGCAGGCAAAACCGGAGACCTTCACAGTCCACTGAAACACCAACATTCTCTGCGTTTCTTAATTTTAAAATAAGTATATTTGTATGGACTGGAGTATAAGTACCATGCTGAAGAAAATAATAGCGTGCACATATAATCAGAATTTCTAGCATATTTAGGCTTGGCTGTTGTGTAGCAACAAAACTGCTAACAACTGCGAATGCAAAGAACTGTAAAAGTTTCCAGTACGAATGGTATATGAATCCTAGCAAGGACCTAATATTTCATTTCAGTTTTTGCTTAATGGCTAAAAAACCATCATGAAATACGACCAGTTTTGCATTCTGTGGAAGAATCATACTTCCAAGAGCCATTTAGAGATCTTGAGATTTCTGGCGCTTTGAGTATTGAAGAATGGGATCTTTGACCTGCAAAAAGAAAATTGTTTATATAAAAGTAATAATGGAAGGATATATCTTCAATAAATGTTTTTTTCCGAGTAAAGATAAAGTCACATTCTGCAGTTTACCTTGCTTGCTTTCCTTAAACGTTTTTCTTGGGTGGACCTACTACAGATGGCTGTATCAAATTCTTCACAGCAATGGGTGTTATTATTTTCTCTGCCATTTTCAACTCCTTGTGCAAAACTCTCTCGGGAAGCTACAGGCTGCAGAAAATGCATAATAATAATAATAATTATACTTCCATAGGACTATTGGAGGCAAAGGAATGTTCATAAGTGAACTGACCTCAGCCATGCTCATGGGGGTTCCCTCGCCTTCTTTTCTCTTTGAGATAGTTTTATCACTCCTGACAGAGCCATTCTGACAAGCATCAGACTTGCCTCTAGTACCTGAGAAATCGGATCCAAAAGAATGCAGGGCACCACAGGTGGACAAGTCCCTATGACTGTTCTCTGGTAGCAAACAATCACATTATCCACCGCAATTTTGAATAAACTGAACTTTAAAATTAAGAAAGCAAAATATTACCAATAGTCTCCATTTCTGTACGGTTGGACTTATTAACTGGACCATTCAGATCCACATCCTGACCAAATCAGAGTATTTGAGAGGGAAAACTGATCAAAAAACTTGGAGGATCATCTGATTACGTGATAAAAGAGAGAGAATGACAATCACCATAGCATCCATGTGCAGGGCTCGCCTGACTTCCATCAGCTTTTTTTCTGTCAGATCCGAGTGTATCACACGCCTCCCTGAGACAATTAGTGAAAAGTGTAAATAACAAAGGCTTAGATTTTTCCAAGCATACACATAAATTTTACGGTTTCATTATACCTAATCTACGATTACTTGTAGCCTCAACAAAACCGTCAAAAGTCATTTTGTCAATCAGCTTTCGCACAGTTGTCAGATTGGCTTCTCCTTCTAGTTTACTCTGTAGCTTTGTGATGGTAATGTAATTCAGTGGAAGAGCATGATACAAAGCCTGAAAGATGGAGTCCAATCTTATACGCAGTGAAGAAAGATAGAGCTCTGACTAGAAGATACTCTTGCTATACAAAGCCTGAAAACCAAGATTGCAACTTGACAGCATACTGAAATCCTTTGGTTGACTGGTTGTGGAACACTTCATCATAGACTAAAAATTTTGGTTCATTAGACGAAAATGTTTTCTTCAGGAAAGTTTGTTTGTGCTTTTAGACAGTAGAATGGTTTTATATTAAAGGTTCCAGAGAATGTACCAGAGCTGCTGCTCCAGAACCCCAAACTTTATATGAAACATAAGTTATATAATATTATAACTCACTTTACAGAATTTAGAGCAAGGTTTTTAATGTATGACCTGTTCTATTACTAAAAATGAATGCTGACAAGAGTAATGCAGTAATTAGATTAATTTCTACAAACCTGATTCCCATGATTCTAAAGAACTCACCTTCATGTACATATGATCTTCATCTACCTTTTTCTTTCCATTCGGGAATATCTGTCCATCCATTTCTTCTTTCACATCAAATTCATAGTCAAATTTCTGCAGGAGATTTTTCGTCACTTAATGAAACTAAGAAAAATGGGGGGAAATTCAATATAGAGAAAACATGATTCTAACAGCAGATCAACAGAAAGAAAAACTTGAACCTTTTTCTTATTAATGTTGTAACTTTGTTCGCCAGCTTTTGACATAACACCTTCCTTTACAAGTTTGTCAATGATTTCTGGAACCAATAACGAAAGTTTAAACTGTAGAACTGGTAATAATTTGCAGCATAAGATTCCTTACTTTTCAAGCTTTAACATGAAGAATTTGGGTTACCTTCAATCAACACCTAAAAAAAATCAAATAACATTTATTATCAATAAGAGAACTTCAGTTTCTGATTATTTTTTATTGATAGAAACCTCAGATAGGAACCAGTATTACCTCAGAGATGTCAGGAAAATTTGCAAGAATATCAGTGAGTTCAATGATGTCGAGGTGGTGGGAATTGATCCACTCCTTCACCCGTCCCAATTGTTGTTCATCCTCTTCTGGATCCTGAGTATCATCTAAGAAAATAGGTCTTGTGGATCAGAACTTAATCATGCATAGGAATGCATTTCATGTTTGGAAATGAGGAAAAACACACCTTCATCAACCATGGTGGTGTTCTCATGATTCTTTTTCTTTTCTGCAAAGGGGTTTGATTTTAGATACGGTGAAGAATAATATGTGAAAATATCCAGATAAATGTAAGAGCATGCATTACCACATGGTGCAACTATATATTGGTCTTCATCAGAAACACTTGCCTGTAAAGGATACAGTATGCAGTTTTAGTATGGCATGTGCAACTCCATTATGTTCCAAGTAACTAGAAAAAAAAAAAATAAAAAAATGGTGCTGTAAATATATTACATCACTATCAGATTCGCTGCCCCCATCTTTTTGGAGAGAATCAGCACCCAGGATTGCATCATCATCTTGATTGTCATTATTTTCATCCTCACAAGGATCAAGCACGCTCTTAACCTGCAAGAATCCCATAAAATGATGATTAATCGTTTCTCAGTAATCTGTGCACTGAACTTGCATCAACCTCCATCAGTTACCTTCAGAGATAATATTAGATGCTTGCTGTTGACACTACCAACCTTCATTTTCAGAGGTGTTTTTGTCCAGGGATTATTAGCTTCCTCTTCAGTGCAACATTGGAAAAATGGAGGTTCATAATCATTAGGCTGCAGTATAAAAAAAATGTTTTCGTTGTCAAGGCATTACACAACCAAATATTAGATGACAAGATAGGAAACCAATTAGCATCAGTGTCAGCAAGCAGAAAATATCTTGTAGTTGGAGTTAATATAACACTACTTACTGCATTCAATCAATTCCAATGAATTTTCTAAAGGTTGAGAGCATCTAGGGGCAACAGAACCACTAGAACTCCAATACAAGACAGATAACCTTCAATCAACATTTTTCCCCCCTGATATATACATTCACTATCTCAAAAAGAAAATCAAATAAACTAGAGGTGAAAATTTATTTCTTCACACGTGATACTCTAAAACCTTTGAGCATGCAATTAGTCATGTATCCTCAATATCAAAAAAGGAATACACTCAATGTCTCTACTTAACAGAGAATACAGAAGCAGCAACAATATAACACTACTAACTATACAGGACCTACCGTAACATTATCATAATATAGAAGCTTCATCAGTATAGTGCGCTGAGAAACACAAAAAGAATTTCACTGTTAGTATGATAACAAAAGGAAAGAGATTCCAAGTGCCCATTAAGGATTTGATAAGCCTATAGGATAAAGCATCTTTACAGAAAAATTATCTAAAATCAGAATACCTCTTCTGGCATCTTATCCAGAGTTCTCATGAGCTGAATCAATGTACGCACCATCTTACAAGCAGAGCTTCTGTTATAATGTATTTGCAAACAATTTCAGAAATCATATTGAATCCAATATCATACCAACATAAGAAAAATCAGAAAGTTGATCTGACTTATTTTCTGGAACATTACCTCATTTGATTAGGAGTGATATTTGTTCTAGAATCATACTTGAAAGTTTCTCCATTTCTGCTTCCCATACGATTGATGTTCATTGAAACTTCTTGACTATCAGAATTTGAGTAACTAAAAGAAACTGTAGCAAAAATTATCTTAATATACACTTAACAAATATCTGTTCAGTACATACAGAAAAGAAATAGTTTGGAATCTTCAAATATTATGGAGATATAAACTCAGTATGATATGAACTATGGATGCAACCTAAAGAAGGTAAATACAACTGGCTCATTTGTATGGATGTTTACAGTGATTTCGGGGGTCTGAACAGCAACTGAAGATTAACAATATCAAAACTGACTAGTCCTTTACAACCAATAATTAACTTGTAAATCTTACAAGCATATTCTTCAATGATTGCTCCGTCAATTGCTTCACATATGCAGAATAAAAGCGTTTTTAGGTATTTCTTCCGTAAAGCATCATAGACACCTACAAAAATATGAAGAGATGTTTGTGAGCAAAGAAACTAGACAAACCACAAATCCCAGGATAAAAAGTGATAAATCAGCATGCCTTTCTCCATCCAATCAATGAGTCTGCGTGACTCTGCATCCATTGGCATTAGCTTCTTGATCTTCATCTCTATATTATGTTTTAAAAAATAAAAGAAACAATTATGCAGCTGAATGAAGCATGCTTTGAAAGAAATCATAACACAATCTGATAGGATTTTTTATACCTAAGGCAGGAATATTTTTGTCGGTGAAATATTTCTCAGGAAAAAGTCCTCTGATGTAACTGATGTTGAAGATTGCAATACGAAGCAGATTCCTTGTCTATTAAACAACAAAACCATTACAAGGCAATGGATAAATTCCAAGAATAAAGACGATAGTAGATGTAGAAAGATTGAATGCTTCTAAGTCTTGTGTTTGATAGACAGTGGAAAGGCTAGACAACCAATCAACAACAATGTAAAGTATTCGATGTTCTTTCAAACAAAAACAAAACGATAAGCAGCATCTCTCTCGCTGTGTTCATAAGAACTTCTGAACTTTAGTCAAATAAAACAATGCAGATATCTACTTGAAGAGGTTAGTATAGAAATCAATAAAAAAAACGGGTATATCTGAACCTTAAATGACAATCAAATTAGAAGCAAAGCATACATAATTTGCTAATATACAAATTCAAATACAGAAATCAATAAATATTTATCAAGCAAGTAAAATCTGTCGGTGATACATAATTAAATGGAGAGTATAACAGATAGTGATTCCTAGATCTGTGCGAGAAAGATAAATTTCTGTTGTTATTATGTATCCTAGCCAGAAAATATAACAGAATCGCAGAGCTAGATCAAAATCCGTCGGTACAAACTATAAAGCAGGCATGATGGAAGAGATCACTGAATCTCACACACTCACCTTCTACTTCAAGATAGAGAGCTTCAGTATATGTTAACAAAAATTTATGAATAAAAAAATTAAAAGGTCCGCAGGAAAATCTAATAAAAAATTAACACTAAAACCGGATTTAAATTCAAATTCTTAGAACTCTATTTAGCCGGACATGTGAAAATCCACCCGACCAAATTTCCCGACAGAGCATACTTCACTTGAATCTCATTAATCTGGTCTTAGACTCATATAAACTGGATTTAGCTGCCGTAAAATAGAAACGAATAACTCTCACGACAGCAGTTGATAAGAAAATTGCATTCGTTTCCCAAAGCAACTCCAGGCAAGAAGATAAAATATCTTATCCTAACTCAATTACGTATTAATCAGTTTCATAATCTACGTAACTTCATAACATCATGTAGATGATTTAAGCGAGCAGATACCACACTAAAATTGATGAAAATTCAAAAGCAAATTCTAATGTTTAGCAAACAAAATACTATTAAACAGATCGAAGTCCATTACCAGGAGAAGCGACTCCTGTTCAGTGATCTCCTCTTGTCGAACTTGCTGCGCAACAACCTGGAGAAGAATCAAAGAGTAACAATACGCAGTAAGATTTCGAGAAAATCACGGCGTAGTTGGTCGGAGACCGAGAAACTAACGTAATTTTTTGCATAATGATTATTCTTATCTAACCATTTCTCCGGAGATTTTGGATGAAACTAAATGGACTAAGAATATGAACTTCGTCGGGGAAACGATCGAGAGAAACAGAGAGATTTTTTAACACCAAAGTTCTGTTTGAAATGTTAGCGAGAGCAAAAAGCAATGTAGAGAAAACTGGCGGGATTCAGAACCGATGAGTTGTTTGATGCGCCTATTTATATTATCAGATTGAAATTTAACCACGGTTAGAATGCTGTTTACTATCTATGGTTATGTTATAAATTTTTAATTATGTTTACAGACACAACACTTTTTCCGTTGATAAACAGTCAACATCAATATTTTAATTTTTAGTAGTAAAAATTATTTTACACAATATAATCTTTTCTAATTGCACCAATTCACAATAACAGTAAATATGGATCTAAATTCTCACATTTGTCTAAAATTGTGAACATTTGTCTAAGAATAAGACCTTTCCGAATAAGTGTTATATTATGTTGGTGCTAACTTGAATTAAATTTGAATTAGTTAAAGTAGTGTTTTCGATATTCTAAAAAACAAAAAAAAAAAACATCAACTATGTTATGTATCTTCTGAAGGGAGAATACCTAAACAAGAAGAACTACCACAGAAACAAGGTAATGGATTCTGCCTGAGCCTACTAATATCTCCATAACTAAAACTAAGCTCTTCATTTTCTTGTATATCTCTGGCAGCATAAAAGCATATGCGAGGCAGTAAAGCTCCGCAACTTCGCACCAGCAAAACTTCCAGGTTCCCACCATCACAAGAATGGTTAATGAATCTTGCAACATTTCCGATTTTAGTGGCATCAATATTCATCCTCATGCATACAGTTCCAGAAGAAAGATGCTCCTTCACAACCAGAAGAGCAGGAGATAACAGCCCACTGGATGCAAGTACATCATATTTTTGCTGCCTTTTTCTTGCTTCCTCAGTTACCAAAAGCTCCCCAGCATACTCACACACAAACTTCCCTTTTGAAATCAGTTCACCAGCATACAATCCCCAACCCTTCCTCTGATCCTTTACTATCTTTAATTTTTCCGATATACCTCCCTGACTCATCCGATTCCTGCACTCCAAGTTGCAGTGGCAACTCGGTCCACACTCTCGATTCGCCAATCTCTCAGAAGCAAAACAGGGACACGCAGCATCCTTGTCACAAGTTCCACAATCACAACCTATACCACCCTCAACTCTAAACAAAAAGGGATCTTGTGTACCCAAACTTAAATCAGGCCAGATCATTGGGTTGTACCCGAATGGCCGGATCGTGCTCAATGCTAAAGAGGGTAGTGTTTGAGTTGGTGTGTAGGTGAAGTATGCATAAGGTTGGGAATCAACAGAGTTGATATAAGGGATAGGAAATTTTTCTAAGCCACGGGAAGCATCAAAGGATCTTCTAGATGTGATGGCTTTAGAGATCGCATTTAGAGCTCTACAAGTTGATGATATGCACGCTAGGCCAACCGGATCAAGATATGGAAGGATGAGTTCAGCACAACACAAAAGACCTGGGTCTTCTTCACCTGATGCCTTCCCACGTTTCTGCATTCTAGTGCAGCAGTACTATGCCAAGAGACAGCTTGCAGTAGCTGAAAAACTCCCTTTCAGTTACATCTGACCTGCAAAATTTTGGGGGAAAATTTATAATATTGTTAGTAATACTGATACAATGGGACAAAAACAGCAGTATCTTTGATTGGGCAAAATCCATCCATGAATATATCTTCATCTTTAAACAATCTAGAGGTATATTCCTTTTCAAATATGGTTGTTGCATCGAGCATTCGGCACAAAATACATTTAACATTGCATAATTGAAGTCTGTGCATTCTAAAGGTAAGAAGAAAAGTAGTAATTGTCACAAAACTAATTAAAGATGTATTATTCAACTATTCTTTTTGCAGTGTTTTCCACCACTCATCACTTCAAAATCTCCTTTTATTTTTCGCCAAATGTATAATTCTAACAACAAACATATGCTAACCTTTTCACTGATAGCTCCCATCTTTTTGGATTCTCTCACACACTTGTATCCATTCCATTCCAATCCAATCCACCATTTGGGCATTTCGTAGAGTCGATGCTTTTGAACTCAACGGAACCCAATGGTTTAGGATAAGAGAAGCCACTGTTACAAGACACAGGGATTTCTTAAAACTCACAGCAGCAGAATAGCTCTAAACAATATTGGAATTTGGAAAGCAGAATCATCTTATTATGTAAAATTCCAGATAGCAACTAAATATATTTCTCAAGAATAAACAATCTTTGATTCAGAAAAACGTATAAAAATATTCCAGAATAACTAAAGAACAGACTAAACCAATCAAATTTTGGGAATGGCGAATGTAGCCCTCAACATGAAATCATTAAAATAATAAGAAGAAGAAGAAGAATTTATATAAAACTGCCGAAAGAATAAAATGGAAAAACGAAGATGAATCCAAAGTTCAAAACAAAAGGAACTCAGTAATCTACTCTAATCGATGAATGAAACCAAAATTACCAAAAATTCACATACCAAAATCCGGAACAGAACTTCAAGAAAGATGAACTGAATTCTGAAAACAGAAAAATTGCAAAACCCTACTTAAAACTTTCCCCCAAATTTAAATTATAAAAGTGAGATTTGCAAAAGATATGACCACTCCTGCTGTGCTGCACTAACCAAAATTACCAGCTCTTTCCAATAACCCATCATTAAAATAGATAATTGCTAAAAGCGTAGGGGAAAAACAATATTTTATTTGTTATTAGGTATGTTGTCCAAAGATATTAGATATATAATAACGTCCATAACACAATAATAACGTATTATAAATACTATAATAATATTATTTATTTTGAATTTTTTAAATGAATTTTACGCAATTAAAACACGAGATATCTTTGAACTCTTTCTTAATAATGACTTAGTAGATTTAAAAAAACGATGTGTGACTCCAAAAAAAGAAAAAAAATTATCATTCATTAGATAGCACGTTAAAATATATTTTATTTTATGATAATAAACTCAGAATCTTATATTATTCGTATAAAATATTGAGCGATTCTTAAATTTAAGATTGAAACTTTTGATAATATCTGGGAAAGATTATTTTAATTTTATATTTTTACACTTTTAATATATTTATTAAAAATGATTGTTTTTTATTATTTTAACACGAGAGAGAAAATGAGACAATCAATGAATGCGTCAAATCTGTTTCAGAATTTAAAAGTTAAACGTTCTTGAAAAATAATCCTTCCGTTTTTTTTTTTATTTGTCAATTATGAAGAAATACGTTTCTAAATTTTAAATATCAAATAAATTATTTTTTTTTTAATTTCTAAAAATTGTTAATTTTGATTAAAATTGATGGATTTTAATTATTTTTGTGCACGTAAATAATTCATTTTTTAAACTTAACATTTTGTCATTTTCATATCTTTCTTGTCACAAATATAATAATTAGATATATTTATTTTGTTAATATGTGTACTAATTAGTGTAATAAAATATCAAATATTAATTAATTTGGATTAGGATTAATTTAAAAAATAAAAAAATCTATATGCCAGAATGGAATTATTATTATTTTTTTTATCTTTTATAAAATAGAAAAAGTCGAAAAGTCAACAGCAAGCTGAAAATCCTATAAAATTCTCGATCTTGCTGAAGAAGCTAACCAGTGAGCTGCCTCGTCGAAGTCTGAGACTGTATCCAATTCACTTGCTCTGATAAAGCAGATCAGAATCCGTGATATTGAAAAACTTTCTGGCATGGCCGGAGTGGAAATTTTACCCAAAGAATATGGATATGTGGTTCTCGTTCTTGTGGTTTACTGCTTTCTCAACTTCTGGATGAGTTTGCAAGTCGGGAAAGCCCGAAAGAAGTACTGATTTCTATTTCTCCGCTCCTGAAATTGCCTTTGAATTTTTCAATTTTGTTTTCCCCCTTCGATTTGAACAGAAACCCTGTGCTGTGTTTTAAAGTTTTACCGTCTTATTTGACTGTGGTTTGCTCTTCCCTTTTTTTCTTTTTTTTTTTTTTGGTTTTTCGTATGTATTTTCAGGGGTTTTGTTTATGATTGGAGTAATTTTGAGGTGCTGATTTATGATAACTTGGAATATGCAGGTACAAAGTTGCCTACCCTGCATTATATGCTTTAGAATCTGAGAACAAAGATGCTAAGCTCTTCAACTGTATCCAGGTTTGGTTTCTCTTCATTTTCCTTCCCCCAACCCTTACAATGCTTCAATTAAGTTTCTATTTTCTGGTTATCAATTTTGGGGTTTTTTTAAAAAATAAAAAATAAAATTTTGTTGTTGTAAATTCCCTTGATGCAGAGAGGCCACCAGAATTCGCTGGAAATGATGCCCAAATTCTTCGTGTTGATGGTATTGGGAGGAATTGGGTATCCAAAAATCTGTGCATCTCTTGGACTAGTCTATATTATCAGTCGCCTTTTCTATTTCAAAGGGTATGCCACTGGTGTTCCTGAGAAACGATTAACTATTGGGTAAGTCTTCTTCTACTTCTTTAAATTCTTGAGATTAAGCCATGGATAAATTGCTTTTTTTTTTTTTTAAACCTAAATGCCACGTTTTGGGGAGGGGGAAAAATTTGTATCTGATTCATTTAGGTGCTGCATATTATGTATCTGTGTTTATTCCTTCCTTGTGATGGAATGGAACTGCTGTTATGTGTGACTTGCATTAGTGATTTGTGTGTAAAAATGGAGTAGAAGAAATATTTTGCTGATAAATTGATGGAATAATCTTTCTTTCTATCCACAGGAAATTTAGTTTCCTTGCTATCTTTGGGCTTATATTCTGCACAATTTCATTTGGCTTCCGTCTGATTACTGCTTGAGTTCAAGACAACAAGACCAATCCAAGTCACAGTCGCACAAAATTGTTGTACCTTTTTGCTTCTTTTAACTGTGTATTGGACCAAGTGGTTTTTTTTTTCCCCTTTGAACTTGAATGTTTACTTAGAAACTCTTCCAAGCTTCTGTCAGTTCTATCAATAATTTAACTGGATATGTTTACTCAAAGGCAGCTTCTCTTAGTTGAGAAAACCATGTTATGTTTTTGTATGACATTATTACTATATATGTTTCATGATGGTTTTCAATGAAAAAAATAAAAAAATTAAAAAAAAAAAAAAAAAGAAAAACACACACACACACACATGATCATGGTTTTCATTGAATTTTTTCTATGCCACGGGAAGCATCAAAGGATCTTCTAGATTAGAAATTGCATTTAGAGCTCTACAAGTTGATGATATGCACGCTAGGCCAACCAGATCAAGATATGGAAGGATGAGTTCAGCACAACACAAAAGACCTGGCTCTTCTTTACCTGATGTTTTCCCGTGTTTCTGCATTCTAGTGCAGCAGTACTATGCCAAGAGAAAGCTTCCAGTAGCTGAAAAACTCCCTCTCAGTTATATCTGACCTGCAAAATTTTTGGGGGGAATACATTACATAATTGAATATTTGATTGTTAGTAATACATGGGACACAAAGTTTAGGGCAAAATTCAATATGCTTGTTGCATTCAGCATTTGGTACAAAATATAATAACATTGCATAACTGAAGTTTGTGCAGTTCTAATTCTAAAGGAAGAAGAGAAGTAGTAACTGTCACAAAACTAAATGATGTATCAAGCAGTGTTTTCCACCAATCATCTCTTCAAAATCTCCTTTTATCTTTTAGCCAAATGTGTAAATCTAAATAACAAACATGTCCTAACCTATTCATTGATAGCTCCCATCTTTTTGGATTTGGATTCTCTCTCACACTTGTATCCATTCACCATTTGGGCATTTCACTTGCAGAAGCCACTGTTACAAGACACAGGGAATTCTTAAACCTCACAGCGGCAGAATAACTCTAAACAATATTGGAATTTGGAAAGCAGAATCATCTTATTATGTAAAATTCCAGAGGAAGCTGGATAGAAACTAAATATATTTCTCATGAATAAACAATCTTTGATACAGAAAAACGGATGAAAATATTCCAGAATAACTAAAGAACAGACAAAACCATCAAATTCTGGGAATGGCGAATGGAACCCGAAAGAAGAATTCATATAAAACTGCCGAAAGAATAAAATGGAAAAACGAAGATGAATCCAAAGTTCAAACTAAAGGAACACAGTAACCAACTCCAATCGATGAATGAAACCAAAAGTACCGAAGATTCACATACCAAAATCCGGAACAGAACTTCGAGAAAGATGAACCGAATTCTGAAAACTTCAAAGCAAATTTTCCGGAGAAAAATTGCAAAACCCTATTTAAAATATTTAGAGTCACCAAATCAGGACATTTTCTACTTCTGTCTAAAAAACTTAGCCCCAAAATTTAACTTATAAAAGTGAAATTTGCAAAAGATAATAGCTAAAAGCGTAGGGGAAAAACTCATTTAAAAATTAGGATTTTATTAAAATATAAATTAGTTTATGGGATGGTAAATGTTTTTATTTTTTTAATTTACAATAAAAATTTAATTTATATTTTTTAAATAATTAGTGTTATATACTTTATACTTTTAAATGAAAATCTTATTATTTATTTATTTTTTAGAAACAACATTATTTCGTTATATTATTTGAATATCAAAAATTAAAAATTTAAACAACATACCTTATTATTATTTGTATAAATTTTAAATTTAGAATCAATAATTTATATGAGAAAAATAAAAAAAAAATAATAATTGAGTTTTTTTTTTTAATTTATTTTAACACGAGAGAGAAAATGGAAAAATGAATGGGTCAAATCTGTTTCAAAAATTAAAAGTTTGTTGAGAAATAATCCTTCCATTTTTTTTCTTAAATTTTTTTTGTCAATTATGAAGAAATTTGTTTCTTTAAATTAGTTCTAAATTTTATCAAATAAATTCATTTTTTAATTTCTGAAAATTATTAATTTTTGATTAAAATTGATGGATATTTAATTTCTTTTTGGCATGTAAATAGTGAATTTATTAAACTTAAAAGCACATTTTGTCATTTTTATATTTTTATTGTCACAAATATAATAATTAAAAATATTTATTTTCTTAAAAATTTTAAATTCAAAATATCATATAAAATTATCTTTCTCATCATAAATATAATAATTAAAGATATTTATCTTATTAAAATTTAAAATTTTAAAATATCTAAAAAATAAATATAAAAAATCTAGATAGTTTGGAGATTGAACGGAAACTTTTTTCCTTATATAAAAAAATAGAAACACGTCGAAAAGTGAATAGCGAGCTGAGAATCCTGTTTTTTCTGCACTGTATCGTCGAAGAAAGCGCACGCTGAAACCGTCTCCAGTTCATTTGCATATGGCGAATCAGATCGGATTCCGTGAGAATCTTTTCCTCATGGCCGAACTGCGAATTTTACCCTCAGATTATGGATATGTGGTTCTCATTCTTGTGGTGTACTGCTTTGTCAACTTCTGGATGAGTTTGCAAGTCGGGAAAGCCCGAAAGAAGTATCGATTTCTATTTCTCCTCTCCTGAAATTGCCTTTGAATTTTTCAATTTCGTTTTCTCCCTTCGATTTGAACAGAAACCTTGTTTTAACGTCTAATTTGACTGTGGTTTTGCTTGCTCTTCCCCACCCCCGGTCCCCATTTTTCATTTTTCTGGTTTTTCGTATGTATTTTCAGGGGGTTTGTTTATTTATTATTGGAGTAATTTTGAGGTGATGAATTATGATAACTTTGGAATATGCAGGTACAAAGTTGCCTACCCTGCATTATATGCTTTAGAATCTGAGAACAAGAATGCTTTTCTCTTCAACTGTATCCAGGTTTGGTTTCCCTTCATTTTCCTTCCCCCATCCCTTATAATGCTTCAATAAGTTTCTATTCTGGTTATCGATTTTGGTGTTCTTTTTTTTTTTTTTTTTTGGGTAAATTCCCTTGATGCAGAGAGGCCACCAGAATTCACTGGAAATGATGCCCATATTCTTCTTACTGATGACATTGGGCGGAATTGGGTATCCAAAACTCTCTACAGCTTTTGGAGTAATGTATGTTATCAGTCGCCTTTCCTATTTCAGAGGGTATGCCACTGGTGTCCCTGATAATCGATTACCTGTTGGGTAAGTCTTCCTCCACTTCTTTAAATTCTTGAGATTAAGCCATGGATAAATTGCTTGATTTTTTTTTTACCTAAATGCCACGTTTTTGGAAAGGGGGAAAAAAATTGTATCTGATTCATTTAGGTGGTACACAAAATCATTTTTGAGGTTGCTGCATATTATGTATCTGTGTTTATTCCTTCCTTGTGATGGAACTGCTGTTACGTGTGACTTGCATTAGTGATTTGTGTTTAAAAATGGAGTAGAAGAAATATTTTGCTGATAAATTGATGGAATAATCTTTCTTTCTATCCACAGGAGATATAGTTTCTCTGCAATCATTGGGCTTATATTCTTGACAACTTCATTTGGCTTCCATCTGCTTGCTACTTGAGTTCAAGACAACAAGACCAATGCAAGTCACACAAAATTGTACCTATTTGCTTCTTTAACTGTGCATTGGTGACCAAGTGTTTTTCCCCCTTTCAACTTGAATGTTTTACTTAGAAACTCTTAAAAGCTTCTGTCAGTTCTATCAATAATTTTGACTGGCTATGTTTACTCAAAGGCAGCTTCTCTTTGTTACTTCTCTTTTATTCTTTAATTTCCTAGTGACTTGGTTTGAATTTTTTTTTTTTTTTTTTTTTTTTTTTGTCCCTTTTCAAACTTGCTTGGAGAAAATGACCCTTCTGGATTAATTGTGGTTATGGAATCCAACCTAAATTTCAATTAATACCCTTTCTGTGCACGAATCTGTGCCTCACTTGGACAGATTTAGAATTGAAATAGAAATTGAGGCTTATAATTTAAGATATTTTTTGTGTCTACCACGTCTCTAACTCATACTCAAACTGGTAAGACAATCAACTCTAATCTGTACTTTTTCATTGCACTCTTATAAAGAAACAACTGCAGTGAATTAGGCACAACAACACCACATTAAATTTACAAGTAAAATTTGGATCAACAAAATCAAGAACCAAACTCATATACCCTACAAAATACAGAAACTGCTGACTGACCAGAAACACATCATCATCATCATACCTTTGGTTCAATTTCCATCTCTTGAAAAACCAAAGAATTTCGCAGTTTTGGAGAAACTAATTCTTGAAATGCTTCCTCCCCCTTTAGGCTATCCACAAAGCTCGATAAAAATAAAACTTACAGGAAGAGAAAGGATCATCAATGGTGGATGTATAGTTTCGATCAAACTACCACAGATTGGCCTGTGAATCCATCTTGTAGTTGTAATGATCCATCTTTCATTAGATTAAGGCTCAGACTCTTGAACCTTTCTCTTGAATATTGCCGAGATGCCTTTCTCCAGTCAGTTCCAGCTTTCATCATTGCAACAAACTCATCGAAACTAATTTGACCATCCTGAGAGAATTTTAACTCAATCAGTACAGTGATTGTGGGAGAGAGAGAGGGAAGAGGAGAACCAGCTGTTGTACCTTGTCAGTGTCAACTTCTCGCATAATTTCTTTGAGTACATCAGCATCCGTCTCGCCCGATTCATCTGCTAAAGCTTCTCTTAGCTCATCAAGCTCAATGTAACCACTTCCATCTTTGTCAAAAAACATGAATGCTCTGCGAAAATGCTCATCATTTTCTATTCTTTGCAAGTGGATTGTAACAGCTACAAACTCTCCATAGTCCAGAAATCCACTTCCATCAACATCAGCCTAGTAAAACAATGGTGGAGTGACATGACGATCAGCAACATTTGAAATAAAACAAGAAAAGAAGTGAAAAAGCAAAAGAACTTTAACACTAAATGCCACATGAGAGATGTCCAAAGAGTGTGGGTTGTGAAATAAGGGAAACTTATAAATGGGGCAGTAGCTGATAAAAATGGTTTTAAGTAACTAAAGTCATTTGACTTTTCAGCTGAAAGAGCCAAAGTGAGCTCTTCTCCTCAACAAGAGTAAAGTTTTATATGTATAACTCGAATAAAATTCAAATTAGTTAGATAAGTAGCTCCAGATAAGGAATGATGCTACAATAAAGAAAACAAAAGCATAAACTTAAATTGCAGTTACACCTACATGATTAAACATTAAAACGCAAACAAACAAGTATAAATTAAGCAACCTCTTAAGTTTTAAGAGAAGAAGTCTTTACCACTTCCATCAGCAACTTTATCTCTGGATCTGCTAATTGGGAACCAACTTTTCTTAGACCAGCCCTCAGTTCATCATATGTCACTTTCCCATCATTGTCAGTGTCCATTAATGTGAACATTTCTCTGATCACCTCTACCTCTTCAACAGACAGGTGCTCTGCTATTACCTACACAAAATTTCATAGGGAAAGCATGCAGAGGAGTTATAAACATTTTGACAATAGCTGCAGTCAAGTGAGTGTTATTATTATTATTATGGGATTAGTGAAAATACTTCTGCAATATCTATTATTTTACCAACTATGGAAAAAACATTGTTTGAGAAAATAAGCATTTGATATTGAGTCTGACAATTTCTAATAGAACAATTACAAATAGTTTGGCAGAAAAGAAAATAGAAGATAGGGATAGGAGGAAAAAAGAAAAAGAAAGATATGAATGAATGAAGCTTACTCGTAGTGCTTTCTTCTTGAATTTATTCATAACAGAGAATTGCTTGAGCCTTGATCTCACTATATCACCCAAGGGAACATTTGAAGCTTTTTTGGCATTTTGGATCCATGGGTGATCTGAAAACAATACATATTTTAAATAACAATGTAGTTCTACTGTTCAGTGACATTGTAGGATTCATAGCTAAAATAAAAAAGCATAAAAATAATATCTGGCATTGAACCTTCTTTGTTAATTATCCTTTTAATATCTTCCAAGTGTTAATAGTTAAAATTCTAATATTCTAGGGACACAATTGATGAAAAGATAGTCAAACAATGTGTACAGACAATGGAAGGATTTCATACTTAAACCAGCCAGACAGTGATATTCACAAGTACAAGCATTTCAAAGCAGTGTTGCTATCTCACTTCTTGGCCTAAACTTCTTCCATTACTACAGAAAGTTGGATGTTTCTACAACTAGTTTTACTTACTCTTTTCGTACTCTGAAATTTACCCATATTGGAGTAGCATTGTCTAAATCACCAAGAAGTAGAAATCAGATAAATCCATTCAGTACTTGCTGTCATTTACATTTCTCCTTGTCATGGTACCATCTTCTTTCTTTTGACCCCTTATAAGAGAAAAGAAGAAAATTGGCCTATTTAGACCCTATGCTTTTAGTTTTCATTAGATTAAGTCCCTCCTTTTTTTGAAAAAAAAAAACCTTTTTAGATCCCTGGACTAAATTATAAAAACAAAAATGACTCATGATTCATTTGAAGGACAAAATTCTATAAACAGCTAAAAAAAGGATTCAAATGAATAGAAATGTGTAGTTTGAGGTAAAAAATGGCCAATTATCCTTAAAAAAAGAATACCATCCATTTAGATTAAAGTACCACAACCACAATAGTGCAAGAACTCACCAAGAACCTGCTGAGCTGTCAAACGCCTTTTGGGATCTGGATCCAACATCTGCTTAACAAGGCTTTTAGCACTTTCTGATATTTGAGGCCACGGTTCCCTCTTAAAATCAATTACTCCCCGCAGAATTGCCAGAGCAACGCCCTGCTCCGTCTCTACAGAAACAAAGGCAAAACGAGATTCAGTCTTCTTCCCCAGTCAGTTCACACAAAAATGGGATGGAAAACAAAGGGTAACCAACCCCCCTACCTGCCCAAAATGGAGGAACCCCACATAGCAAAATGTAAAGAATTACACCGGCACTCCAAATATCAACCTCAGGTCCATAGTTTCTCTTTAGTACCTCCGGAGCCATATAGTAAGGACTTCCAACAATCTCAGAGAATCTTTCACCTATATATATATAATTCCATTGAAAATCAAAGCGATTTCTTCCAGATCTCAAATTAGGCAAAATTGAACTCCGCCAGAAAAAGGAGAAGAAATCCATGAAAACTGTAAATTAACATTTATGGCGGAACTAAATTCAGGGACTTTTAGAAAAAATTGAGACTAGAAAAAGTAAATAGTACCTGGCTTGAAAAACACAGACAAACCAAAATCAATAGCTTTAAGCGGAGAATTCTCCTTCTTATTAGCAAATAAGAAATTCTCAGGTTTCAAATCCCTATGCATAACTCCATTACCGTGACACATTCTAACGACTTCGGCTACAGTTTTAGCCACCCCAGCAGCGGCTCTCTCACTGTAATGCCCTCTAGCAACAATCCTATCAAACAATTCCCCACCTTCACACAATTCCATGACTAAATGCACAGCTTCATTATCCTCGTATGTAGCCTTAAGCTTCACAATATTCGGATGGTCAGGTAAACTAGACATAATCGCCACTTCCCGTCTCACATCTTCAATATCAACCGCAGTCCTCAATTTTTTCTTCGATATCGATTTACAAGCCAGCGCTTCGCGGGTTTCCCTGTCGGTGCAAAGATAAGTTATCCCAAATTCGCCGCGACCCAACTCTCTGCCCAGAATATACTTATCAGAAATTCGAGTTCTAGGGAAGAAATCCTTTAGAACCCGAATTGGGGCCGGAGATTCCGCATAAGGATTGGGTCTCCGCTCCGGGTTTTTCTTCGGCCTTGGACTTTTCTGGTCGTGGTGGTGACTGTGATAATGTGATGATGTAGTTGAAGACTCGTTTTCTGGCCTTATGCAGGCGTTACAGTTTCCCATGGTGGTGAGTTAAAGCCAAAGTGTGCTGAATACGAGTTGCACAGAAACCCCTTTTTTTGTTTGCTTGTTTGGTTTCCGGTGCCGTTAACGGTGGTGGAAACTGGTGGTGGAAGAGAAGGAGTAGGAGAAGAAGAGGATCATGGCCAGGGAAGTGGAGGTTGTTGGGAGTTGAAAGAGTTGAAAGACGAAAGAGAGAGAAAGAGAAAACGCGGGGTCAGTTCATGGGAAAAAATGAAATTTTGAAAAAATTAAAAAAAAAAAACAATTATATTTATTTGGAGACATTATATCTGGACAAACATATATATATATATATATATATATATATATATATATATATATATATATATAATAATTTAATAATATTATCAATTTCCACACATTTTAGATATGACTTTTATATTTAAACACGTCATGTAACACTTAATTCACAAAAAATATATATATATATTATAAAGAACATAATATATAGGACAACAAAAAATGGAGTATTTCTATAATTAATATTTTATAATTTATAAACATTAATTTTTATGTGTATTTTTTCTATGCAATAAATGAAAAAAAAAAAGTACTAATGATGTTTTTTGACCAACTTGTCTAAATTTGTTACGATTATAAATGAGACACATTTATATTTTACTGCCAATAATTTTTTTTAAAAAAAAAAATTAATAAAAAAAAATACTTTATATAATTTTAGAAATAATTGAACAAAATATTTAAGAAATTAACAAGTTGAACCCTTTTATAAGATACATCAATCACACGTTAAAAGTACATAAATATACGTTATGAGATATAAAGATAGATCTAATTAGTCATGGTTAACTTAAAATATTATTTTGAATAGTTGACTATAAATTATATTAGACTCGTAATCGTATCAAATATTTAAATACGTAATTAACTCAATCGGATAAATTAATATATTGTGTTTGATATTGTCAACACATTCATAAAATATCATTTAAGACCGAGAAAGAGCACTAAAAATTTTAAGATATATATATATATATATATGGAATAAACAAGAAAAAGATATGTGTTATCTCATTCTAAGTAAGATCATTTCTTTTTAATGTGTAATTTTCCCTAAATACACAATTAGAATGACTAATTTCTAAAGAAGAATAACCATTAAAAGAGTTTCCCTAGTTGTGTTAGTTTACCAAGTCTTCTTAGAAAAGACACAAAACCAATGACTTTGAATGATTAGTTCAAAGACCATTATTATCTTCCTCTAGAATATATACATACATATACATATACGTATACATAAAGAAAGAAAGCTAAGTGTAAGCTATACGGCAAAGAATATAAGGAAAGACAAAAAGGGAAGAAATTGTTGGATTTTTTCCAAATTCTTGTTTGTGGGACTTTTTCTCATGATTTAAGTGAGATTAATGGTTCGAATCTCGACTTATGTATGTAACTGTGAATAATTTTTTAACTATACGAACAAATAACCAAACCAATTTAAACAAGATTTTTGGTTCTAAACATTAATCGAACCTACTCCAACATGTTTAAAAATTAATCAAAATTCAAGCGTGATTCAATTAAATTATAATTGAGTAAGTAAAATTAATTAACTTACACTTTTTAATTACTTTAAGTCATTTATAAATTTTCACAATAAGTTTTCTTTTTAAAAGAAAGATAGAGTTCTTAATAGTTTAGAATATATAAATTCGAAAAGGTTGACTAAGATATAGCAAGTTTCAACTAAGCCATAAAATAATAGATACACCATATATATATATATATATATATATATATATATATATATATATATATATATATGGTGTTGTTTTTATTATATTGGCTATTGACTTGTGAAACAATGTATATTTTTTTTTTTTTGTAAATTGTGAAACAATGTATATATGATACTTAATTAGAACATTTTTTGGCAAATGAAGTTGTTGAACAAATTACACTTTAAAAGCTTTGACCAAAATAGTAGCACCCATAATTAATAATTAAAATAAATAAATAACAATTTTATATGGATTTGGTGATAAATCAAATATTTAAATTAGGAACCCACAACCACCTTAATCTCCATTTTTCCTTTGGAGTGAGAATGAAGTGTAAATTATGGATAAATATCAATCAAATGATGGTTAATTATAACTATGATATTATACATGCATGTGAGTGAATTCACTATACAATGTTTTGATGACCCCAATTTAGTTGAAAATAAGGTTAAAGAATCATAAAAGGTACCAGGATTTTTTTAACATTCTTCTAATACTTCTTTCATATATAAATACATATATAAATGCATATATATATATATATATATATATATATATATATATATATATATATATATATATATATATATATATATATTATATGTTTTTGGCACGATGTGTATTAGATGAGTCCCAAATTATGGAAGACACTTTTAAGTTAATCTAAATCCGGAATAATCTCGTTCGAGCTGGGTTAGTCTCTTGCAAGAAGTTTTAGTCTCAAATTTTAAAAAGTTACATACATGAGTTGAAGATTGAACCTTAATCTCACTTTAAATCATAAGAATTTCTTACCAGCTCATCGTGCGTCTTGAAGTTTATTATTATTTATTTTTATAAGATTTGTTATACATATTAAAAAGATTGTCATATATTAACTCCTGAAAAGGTATTCATATGTATATTTCTAAAATTATCATGATCTTTGAGGAAAATTTGGTCAGATTGATGTGACAATTTTTTTTTTAGATTGTTTATTTAACTTACAAATTCGATTTAAGTTGGAGACTGTCATAATAATTATTTCCTATTATTTTATACATAAGCTCATACTCGAAACTTGAGATTATATTTAGAATAACTAAAATATTTATGGTTCAAATAAATTCAATTATTTTTAAAAATATATATATAATTATAAAGCATTTAAATTAATATATATATATATATATATATATATATGAATGTTTAAGCACAAATAAAGTCATGTAAACGAGAAAGGAAAAAGTCATGAAGGAAGTCATCTACCAATAAATACGGTCACCTAACATATTCGTTCTAGCCTTCAACTCAAGAAATCGGTAAGATTTTAGTCAATGTTATTACTATACATAAAGAAAATTTATTGGTAAGCGGACTCCTAAAGTTTCTACTCAAGGCGGATGGTCGAGGGTTCGGAATCCCCCCGAGGTGGTTAATGTCACGTTAAAAAGCTCTGGATCGGGCTCTCACTATCGAGTAAGAGTTGGACTAGTTGACCCGTGTGGATTCGGATACCGGATGCTTAAGCAAAAAAAAAAAGAAAATTTGTGGATAGAATAAGAGCTAAGAAAAAAAAAACTTTTTTTTCTTTTTTAAATTTCGTAATATATATGATGTATAAATTGACAACATAGTATAGTTCAATTAGTTAAATATCATTACTTATAATTAAGATGCTATAAATTTGAGTCATAATAACAACAAATATCGGAAGTAAAAGTAAATCCTCAAAATATACAAATAAATGAATTTTGTTTTGATAAAATAAGTTCTTATGTAAAGCAAAATAATATCATCTTATTTCTAGTGAATTTGAAAGAAATTGTATTGGGAAGTAATATATATGAAACTTGTGACGCGTATATTTGTGTTAGGGGCTTGAATGTGTAATTGTCCAAGATATCGTCTAACTAGATAGTTGACAATACACAACATAGAACTAACTTGACAAAATCGATCAATTTATGTATTGTATTACAAATTAAGAGGAATTACAAATATCTAACGCTATAGAACGTTCAAGATAGAAGTTATCCTATTAATGATGTATTCATGCCTTAAAGTTCAAATAATAGTCAATCTAGAATGACTTTACCTTAATAATAAATGTATTCAAAACTAAATATTATATTTTACTTAAATAAGTTATTGCATCATCTTCACCATTAATATTTTTATTATCATAACTCCGATTGATTCATATTTGGTTCGAGTTGTGCTAGCAGAATCCAACTCTTACTCTATAGAAAGTCTCACCCTGGCTCTTATACTCGATGCTCACAGTGAGTGTTGAAACCTCGAATATATATCACCAAATGTAGGGTTTGAAAAACCAACCACTCTATCCCTTTAAGGTTGGTGATGAATGGAGGTAGTTTTATTGAAGAACAAAGGAAGTCAACATTGTGATGTAATATATTTGGGTGGAGAGTCAAAGATAAAAGAGAAGTCTACCAAAAAAAAAGAAACAAAGTAAAATTGGACTTTGTCTTGTATTGAGTTTTTTCTATCTAAAGACTTTTCTTTTCTTTTTTTTTTTTTTTTTTTTTTTTAAATGAAATTTTAGTTTTAAAAAATGGAGCCTAAATAGCCCTAAACCCTACCAAAAAAGGAACAACATTAGGGAAATATAAGAGGAAAATTAATGTTCCTTTCTATACATATTAATTTGCATGGATCACATAAATGGTTTGGTTTTATTAAGGCATATTTTGTGCATATTTATGTAGAAAAATAACTTTATATATGTTGTGAATAAAATTCTCACATTACTAATTTAGGAAATTTCCGAACAGGTTATTAAACAAAAGGTTAAAGTTATTCACTCAATAACTAACGCACATTTTAATTAATTGAAGATCTTATTAATGCGAAGTTCCTCTCATAGCCTAATGGTCTAGAGTCTCTCCCTCAACTTTTCTCATGGTCATTGATTTAAGAGTTTCTCTCTTACCTCCCGACTTGACAAGTGGTTATACCCGCACTGTTGGCCTTGAGATACCACCTAAAAAAAGAAGATCTTATTAATGAAAAGGATAATTAATTGAGAAATTTTTAAAATTTATACTAAATTAATTAAATGGGAGAATGTAGAAAACATTATACTATTTTTAATTTTATTATATATATATATATATATATATATTTATTTATTCTTAAGCTTGGTTATCAATAATTCGATATGTATATATATATATATATATATATATATATATATATATATATATATATATATTGCAGTTTATTTTACTCCACAATCCACATGGCTCAAAAAGCAGAAAGGAGCCTTTTTAATAGGTTTCGTCTTTCGGTTTCTCCTCTTTTGTCTGTGTCTGATATGCATGCAAGAATATTCCTCAATCTTCTGTTTGTTTTTTTTTTTTTAAGGCAAATATAACTCTGATTATCTCGTGTAATATTTATAATATCTATTTTTTCTTAATTTTTTTTCACGTGTCTTTTTTTGTCTATTTTTTGAGATAGTTTTTACAATTTTTTATATTAATAATAATATAGAAAATGATGGGTATAATCGAATATGTAAACTTAAACAAACATTAAAAATAAAATTTACTTACCTAAGTGCCAAAATTTTAAAACATGTAAGATGATAATTAGTTGTGGGCATCTATTTTAATATTTCATATAAGAAAGGGAAATAATATATACATACATACATATATATACATACATACATACATATATATATATATAATGAATGCAACAACAATAAAGTAATTCTCATGCAAAAGTTAAAACAAAACTAATTGATATAATAATAATAATAATAGAAAATTAATAAAGGAAGCTAATATATTTATATGTGTATATATATATATATATATATTATTTAAAAGAGGCAATGATGAAAAAGGTAGTGTTTGGAGTGTTTATAGCCTGGCATTGGGGGAAAAGTTGAGAGGAAACCATGTTATGTTTTTGTGTGACATTATTACTATATATCTTTCATGATGGTTTTCATTGAAAATAAAAAGAAGAAAAAAAAAACACTTGTACACATCTTTTTCTCACAGCTCATTCTCATGCTTTCTCAATAAAGATGAACACCAACTTATATATATATATATATATATATATATATTATGCATGTATGTATGTATGTGTGTGTATTTCTTATTTCACTTTCATAGTTTTGAAGGTTTTCTTTTGTTTTCTTGATTAGGGTTTCTAGTGAATTTCTTTATTTTGTTTTGTTTTTTTATGCATAACATTTTCTTTTTGTATTTTTGAAATGTTCTAATCTAATCTAATCCAATCCAATTTTATGTTAGTAATTAATTTAGATTGTTCTCACAACTTAATTAATTATATATAATAAAAATAATTAGTTAATTTTATTCTTTAATTTATTTAAGAACAAATATGGGCCTATGCATCAAAAGAAAAGGAACCATAATGACAATATATATATATATATATATATATATATAAGTGTTGGGGTATCAACCCAAGTCTCACATTAGAAGATGATGCAATGGTTGCGTAGAATATAAATATTCCACTTATTTCATTAGTACGAGACTTTTTGAGAAAATACAAAAAAAAAAAATCGTGAGCAATTAGCCCCAAAACGGATAATATCATACTAATATGAGAGTATTTAGTCCCAACAAGATGAAGTAACGTGTCCAAAAAGTATCAAATTAGATAATTATTCTTCTTATAATGTTATAATCTATTTATTGCTTAATCTAAATTCATCTTTTTAAATCTATAAATAATTAATATTAGAATAAAATCGATCAAAATAATTAGTTGTATTTTATAATATTTTAACTATAATACAAATATTATTTTAAATATTATTTAAATTTATTGATAAAATCGTAATATTTAATATATTTAATGATGTTGTAACAGAAAATTTATCCTTAAAAAAACAAGAAAACATAATGTTATTACCTCTTGATGGTCCCGAAACTTTTATATTCTTCTTGACCAAAGAATAATAATGATAATAATAATAATCATAGGCTAGTAAGGTGATGATTAAGTATGGGGAAGGAATTGTAATAAGAATTCCTTTGGTAATATATACATACATATATATATATATATATCTTATATATATTATATATATATATAATGATTTCTACTTCTCATGCACGATTGAAGGAAGAAACTATATCCCGGTAGCTTGGGAGAGTTGATAAACGGACTCATAATGCTTCTTCCAGGGCGGATGATCGAGGTTTCGAATCCCCCGGGGTGGTTAGCATCATGTTAAAAGTTCCGGGTCAGACCCTAACCCTCGAATAAGAGTTGAACTCTGCGAGCGCTCCTCAGGCTGAGTCCGAATTAGTACCGAAAAGGTGGGGACACCAAACGCCTCAAAAGGGTAAAAAAAAAAAAAAAAAAAAAAGGAGGAAGGAACCTATGGGGTCCTCTCTATTACAAAATAAATGGTAATTAAATGACAATTATGGCAGTGTAACATAATTAAACCTCCCAATATTAATTACTTGACCATAAGATATCAAGAATTAGAGGACTAATTCAACTAACTTAGTGTTTACTCGGGTAAGGCCCCACCCTTGTTCTTACATGGTGTTCACATCAAGTATCGAACTTTCAATCTCATGTAACATTCACAAAACACTTTTCCATTGTGCCAAGTCAATGACTTTTTTATTTTTTTGGTAATTTATCTGTATTCCGTAGCCATTTTGGATCCCAACTAAACCGAATTTGAGTCGTTGGACCATATCGGGGGGAAAGCCAATGGCTTGTTAGCTACTAGTCTACTACCTTGCTATAAATAGTTTTTTGTGATACTAAATCCAGAAAAATTTCCAAATTCGCATTCGAGGAATTTTGCGTTGCTTTAGCCAATTGGGCCAGACATTTTATCCATAGCCCAATTTCAGTAACAAGTAGCATTTTTTTGTGCCCATTTAGTATCAAATCATTTCCAGTAATATTTGTTTTTTTGTTCCAATCCATTCAGATAATAAACACAATAAATGTCAAATTGGGTTGTGGCTGAGTGGTCATCACTCATGCTCTCAACTTAAAGGTTGGGAGTTCGACACCTAATTTAGTTATAGTGCTACCAATTCAGCTATAGTGCTGCTCTTAATGTTTCCTCTAAAGCAGATGGTCGAGGTTTCGAATCTCATGAGATGATTACCGTCATTATCAAAAGCTTTGGACTAAGCCCTAGCGAGCGCTCCGCAGGTCGAGTGCGGATTAATTTCTCCGAAAATGTTGAGTTCGAAATTTGTATATAAGAACATAAATATTAAAGATTTCTTTTCAAGAATTCGATTGTAAATTAATTGAGTTTAATTACACTACATCAACGGAATAAAATCAATTATTGATTCCTACTCTACTACTTGCCATTTTTATATAAAAGTTTGCTTGGCACAAATAATAGTGGCTAACCACATCACATATATATATATATATTGATATACTTAAATAATGTATAACAAATATTTCATCTCAAATTAAAGTTAAATTTTTTTTTATAACAATTATTTTAAAAATATTAAGACATATGTGAATTAGTATAATTTTTTTTTTTGTTTAAAGTGAGAAAATTAATTTAAATTTCGGAAAGTAATAGTTGGTCAAGTTTAACCAGAGACATGTGGTGGAAAGGTAGGGGCTCCTCATCCCTTAACCAATGATCCAAGTTTCAAATTTTGGTTTGGATATAGAAAAATGTTAAATCTTCCGGTCGGTTGTCCTACCCAATGAGGTGCATACAAATCGGCGAACGAATTAGTCCGAGTGTGGAATGACTTGAAGGTGTTGCCCTTCAGTGACGGGATTTACCCAAGACACCCGTACGATAAGAGAAAAAAAAAAAAAAAAAAAAGAGTTGGTCAAGTTTGGCAACAGAGAGAAGTTAAAAGACAAAATCTCTTCCTTGCATCGTTTTGTGAATTTGGAAGTGTGAAATGAAAATCCAAAGTTGAAGAATAAAAAGAAAGACTTCGAACCTTCTCGTCCCTTTTGGAAAAAAAAAAGGATGGTCTTTTTTTTTAGGGTACAAAGAACCATTACTATGTGAACTAATTAAAAAAGAGTTCACAAAAAATTTAAAAAGATTTTCAAGAACTGTTTCTGCTTTATGATGAGGACTTTGTATATATATATATATATATATATATATATATATAAGATTTATTCTCATACAAATTTAAAATTTTCTTAAAACATATTTTGATTTATGTACTTAATAAGTTTTAATCTTATTGTACTTTTGATTCTTTGGATAAGGTACTTGTATTTTGATATATTTTTGTTGTATTTAATTTGTATCATTTTTTTTTTTGAGGTGGTATTCCGGAACCTTTCGGTCCACCAGGAAGGCCCAACAGTGTGGGGATGAAATTTAAACTCTTAACTTCTTGACAAGCCATGAGGTAATGGAGAAATTTCTAGACCAATGGTCGGGAGAGATTCGAACCTTCAACCTTTTGGTTGAGGAAGAGACTCCTAGATCATTAGGTCACGAGAGAACTTCAATTTGTCTCATTTTTTAAATTAAATTTTATTTCAATTTAATTGTTGACTTTTTTTAAAAAAGATTTGAGATATTTCCGGCTCTATTGTATTTTAAATTCATGACGTCTAAAAATTATAAATAAAATTACTACTAATTAAATAATTAATTAATTTCTTATAAATATATCATATTTAGTCTCGCGTATTTTAAAAATATTAATATAATAAATGGAAAGGAAAAATAATAATTAACTGTAAAACTAATTGATTATTCATCAACTAGTTTATACGATGTATCGCATTAGAAGACAAGTTGAGCTACTATAATTAGTAACAATTTCACTTATAAATTAAGAAGTCATGAATTTAAAGTAAAAAAAAAAAAAATATTAAATTTTTTTTAAAAAAACCCTTAATAACAATTGAAATATTATGATTTATTTAAAAAAATAAATTTAAAATTTTTCATGAATTATTCCTTAAGTATTTAAAGCCATATTAAAGTTTTTTGCATAATATGTATATACATAGTTTATTCAATTCAAAAGTTTATATGATTATTTATATTTTGGTCCTTTAAAAATGAATTAATCAATTTTTATAAGAGAGAAACATCATGGACCCCACAAATTATGTGGTTTAAGATTTGGTAATAAAATCTGATAAATTAAAACCAAATCTTAATCATCATAATAAAATAAAATAAAATAAAATAAAAAATCTAATTTAAACTTCACCCGCGGTTTCACGGTTCGAGATATATTCACAAATGTGAGTATATATATCCACATGGTTGAACCTTCCTAAGTGGATTAATTAGCCAGGAAGACTCGGATCTACCACCTAAAAAAAAAAAAAAAACAAAAACCTAACGACCAAGCCAATGGAGACGCTCGCACCAGTTTTTCACCCAACTCAATTTTTTTTAAAAAAAAGTCAAATTCTTTAATATAGCAACCAAAAGTAAAACAGTATTTACTCAATATTTAATTGTCATAATGTAAATAATAATAATAATATTTTTTATCTAAAACACATAAATACAAAAAGTTAATTAAATATGAATGTCATATAAAAATCATTTATAAAATTCCTCTCATGGCCTAATGGTCTAGGAGTTTCTTCCTCAACGAGAGGGTTGAGAAGTTTGAATCTCTCCCGACCATTGGTCTAGGAGTTTCTCTCTTGTCTCCGGCTTGTCAAGAGGTTAAGGGTTTAAACTTCACCCAAAGTTCTACAGTTCGAGATATATTAGTAAGTACGGGTATACCCGCACTGTTGGACATTCCTACGTAGATTAGTCTATGCTTTGGAAGGGCCTCAGATACCACCTCAAAAAAATATAAAAATCATTTATTAAAAAAAAAAAAAAAATTTACGGTGTAGGTAAGCTGTAAAGAGTTTTCTTGACTAACTTAAGTGAGGTTAAATGTTTGTACCTTAACGCTCGAACATAAATTAGTTTAGATGTGAATTTGACATTTATCTAAGATAAGTTAAAAAAAAAAAAAAAAAAAGAAAAATCTTGAGGTCTGATAAAAGTTTGTGATGGTCAGATTTAAGCCGTGGAAAGCACGAATACGTGGTCCCTAAGGACATCATAGAATCGACCGAAGCAAATTATTTAGGTTTTTTTTTGAAAAAAGAAAAAAAAGAATGGAAAGTCACAGTTGATGACAGTCACCAAAAGCCCCCAAAAGCCCCCAAAACCCCAGTTACTTGGAAACTCTCTAGTTTTAGGTTGACGGTAGAGCAGGGGCAAGAGAAAAAACAGAGCCGCCCCTATTTTTAACTTTTTTTTTTTTTTTTTTTATTTTGATTGTGGTTGTGTGTTTACACGCATTTCTTCTTCATTCTTTGGAGGAGGTATTGAAGTGATCAATTTCAGGTATATTTTGCATACTTTTTCTTTCTTTCATTCCTGTTTGTATTCTTAGAGTTTGAACTTAGCTGTTTTTTTGTGCTAGCTGGGATTGACCTATTACGGGTTAGTGCTGATTTTTCTTCTTTTTTTTTTTTTGTTGAATTTTTGAATAAAGATTGTTTCTTTTGCTTATGGTTAATGCGGGTTGTTTTCTTTTTTTTTTTTTATTGTTGATCTTGTTCATGGGGAAGGTTGAAAAATTTTATTAGTTTTTTTTTTGTCAATATCATGGGCAAATGCGGAATTTGTTTTGGTTTCTTATTGTTGAAGCTTTCTCTTCTCTTGGAATTTTGGGCGTGCTAGTTTACCTTGTCTTTGTTCGTGGGATGATCAGGGTTTCCTTTTTGGTGCTTCTATTAGGTATTATATGTATTTAGAATGTGAAGAACTTTTGCTTTTGGAAGTTGTGGGGGGTTATTATGTATGTATTTCCTTAAAATTTGGACTCTTGTCTAGTGATTTTTAGGTAATTCTAGGATTTTGGTTTGGGAAATTGACAGAGTAATATTCAAGAAGAGTGCCACTTTTTAAAACTCTACTGTATGCAAGAAGTATTCTATAATACATTAATGAGTATTGTGGGATATCTACTGTGAACCATGTTGATATCGGAAAAGCTGATCCAGAGCTGAAATTGGGTTTTAGTTTCCATAATTCTGACCAAAATGTCTTCATATATCAGTCTATGGTCACTTTGCACAATGTCGGAATCTATAGATAAGTTTTTGTTTATCTTCTTATTTGAATATAACTTATATTCACTTACCTGCCACTTCGATATTAGTTGCAAAGTGCTCATTGAATCTATTAACTGAATGCTGTCTGATTTTTTCATTTTCTTCTTTTTACCTTGCAATAGCTTCTGCTCCTTGCTGATTAGAGAATATATCTCCACTCGTAATTAGAACCTTTTTTCCTCTTTATGTAAAGTATCAAGATGCATATAAGTTCCTATCCCTGTTCAAAGTTGTTGCTATCTTACATGTGAAAAAAACTGCTACTTATTTAGGATAACTGAGCAGAAGCATTAGTTTACTATTTTGATGGACTCGAGAATAAATACAAACCTTTTTCTCTTTACTTTGATATGCAGACTATGCTTAGAGCCAAGCAGCTCGGTACACTCTCGCAATCAGCAAGGACCTTTTTCCTAAGTGGTTCACGATGTAGTGCAGGCGACGGAAGTTCATGTACTTGTTCAGAAGATGAGGGCTGTATTTCAAGAAGGCATCAGAGACAAAATGGAGTGCCTCATTCACAAGTAACCTCCATCGTAGCTCCAAGACCTTCAGTTGGAGTTGCCTCTTTGATTTCAGGGGATACTGCTGTGCAATCTCATAAAGCAGAGAGCGTTAACCAATCAATCTCCCCACAGCATGTTATTCCTGCGTCTGGTTCATTGGGCAGAGCAGAACGCGTAAATAATGCAAGTCTTGACCCTGACAACGTGATACACTCATCACCTCCCATTACAGACCAATTTGTTAAGACTGGTATAGCAGCAGTGAGCCTTTTGTCTGATTTAGTATATTACAAACTTCCAACTGCAGATGGAACTGGGTTGCATGGCTCGGCTCAGAATTATGATACTGAGCCTACAAAGCCAATCCCAAATACAAAAGCTTCAAATGTGAAGACCTTCAGGAAAGAAAAAGTCCAGGGAAAGTCATATACTGACACAAAAGCAGGTCCAAGCGTGGCCAGTAACTCCTCTATTGCGAAGGGTGGAAATGAGAGGTCCGCTTCTGGAAAAGGTACCAGTGATTTGTCAAATAATGCTACAAGAAAATCAGTGGGCTCCCAGCCAATTCCGTCAAACAAGACAACAAGAAATTCTGGGGACACCCAAGGAACTTCTGATGCTTTTGCTAGGAAAAGGCCAATTCCTCAAAGGTCAAGAAACTATCCTAATAACTTTGTGGCAAATGCTCCGAAAGCTGGTGGGGAGTTAGCTGGAGATATCAATGATGGATACACAAGGTCACTGAGGGAAACCAAAGTCACTACAGGAGCTCCTCTGGCAGCTAGGCAGTTTTCTGGTTCTGGCCACATAGTAGGCAGTGTTTCTCGCATTCTTCAACAGCTGAAATGGGGACCTGCAACAGAAGATGCTCTTGGAAAACTAAACTGTTCTCTGGATGCTTTCCAAGCAAACCAAATTCTTAAGCAGCTTCAGGATTACACAGTAGCCCTTGGATTTTTTAACTGGTTGGAAAGGCAACCTGGGTTCAAGCATGATGGACATACATACACTACCATGGTTGGTATACTTGGCCGTGCTAAGCAGTTTGGGGTAATAAATAAGTTGATTAGACAGATGGCCTTTGAGGGATGCCCACCAAATGTTGTAACATACAACCGACTTATTCATAGTTATGGTAAAGCAAACTATTTGAACGAAGCACTCAATGTTTTCAACAAAATGCAAAAGGCTGGATGTGAACCTGACCGTGTAACTTATTGTACATTGATTGATATCCATGCAAAAGCAGGGTATCTTGATGTTGCTTTGGACATGTACCAACGGATGCAAGAAGCTGGGCTTTCTCCTGACACATTTACTTACAGTGTCATCATCAATTGCCTTGGGAAAGCTGGGCACTTAGCAGCTGCTCACAAGCTGTTCTATGAGATGGTTAATCAGGGTTGTGTTCCTAACTTGGTGACTTACAATATTATGATTGCTTTACATGCAAAGGCAAGGAACTATCAAAATGCTCTGGAGTTGTACCGTGACATGAAAAGTGCTGGTTTTGAGCCTGACAAGGTAAGTTACAGCATAGTCATGGAGGTTCTTGGTCACTGTGGCTATCTAGAGGAAGCAGAGGCAGTTTTTGCAGAAATGAAAAGGAAGAAATGGGTTCCAGATGAACCAGTTTACGGCCTTCTAGTGGACTTATGGGGGAAGGCTGGGAATGTAGAGAAGGCATGGGAATGGTATCAAGCTATGCTTAATGATGGTTTGCGCCCTAATGTCCCAACATGCAATTCTCTTCTCAGTGCTTTCCTTAGGGTACACCGGCTTACAGATGCATATAATTTACTTCAGAACATGCTCTATTTGGGGTTGAATCCTTCATCACAAACTTACACTTTACTCCTTAGCTGTTGTACAGAAGCCAAAACTTCATTTGACATGGGATTTTGCTGTCAACTTATGGCTGTCACAGAGCACCCTGCACACATTTTTTTGTTGTCCATGCCAGCATCAGGACCTGATGGACAGAATGTCAAGGATCACGCAAGTAACTTCTTGGATTTAATGCATAGTGAGGATAGAGAAAGTAAGAGAGGATTAGTGGATGCAGTGGTTGATTTTCTTCACAAAACAGGGCTTAAAGAAGAAGCAGGATCAGTTTGGGAAGTTGCTGCGATAAAGAATGTTTATCCAGATGCAGTTAGGGAGAAAAGTTCTTGTTATTGGCTTATAAACTTGCATGTTATGTCTGATGGAACTGCTGTTACTGCACTATCTAGAACTCTTGCGTGGTTCAGACGACAGATGCTTGATTCCGGGGTTTGTCCAAATCGAATAGATATTGTGACAGGATGGGGTAGGAGAAGCAGGATAACAGGATCATCCCTGGTTAGACAAGCAGTTCAAGACTTGCTGAACATTTTTAGCTTTCCCTTTTTCACTGAAAATGGTAACTCTGGTTGCTTTGTGGGATGTGGAGAACCACTTAACAGATGGTTGCTCCAATCTTATGTGGAGAGAATGCATTTGCTGTAGTTTCTGTGATCCAAAGGCGAAGGAGAAGGCACGGTTATCTTGATTGTAGTTTTGTTTTAGGAGAGGAACTGCAATTTCTCAACATTTGTATGTAGCCAAATGACTTCTATTATTTAGCTTATGATTCGGAGGGTAAATTAGATCTCTTGCCAATGTTCTTCAAAGTTAGGTCTATGAATTCCTTTAGCTTTCTTTGGGGGTTCAGATGTTCCAAATTTTGCTATCCTACCATTTTCAATGGGACATCATTAGGTGCCAAATGAGAAACTGTTATGTATATTTTCTTTACTATGAAATTATATGAATTATTTTGCCTGCTATGCTTTCCTACTTTTGTAAGCTAATATTCCTCATCGACTAATAGACTATCTCTAAGGTAAGTTAAATTCAAGATTTACCAGCTAGAAGTACCTAACTAAGGGATATGCAAATTCGTAAATAGAGATACCTCTAACACAAGAAAAAGAAAAACCCTTGATGAATGCATTTTTTAATCCAGGTATGATACTATAATCTGCAAGAGTTCATTTCAGATGGTCAATAAGAAAATATTTGATCTTTTTTTAGTGTTATTGTTATAACAAACAAATATCTAATTAATCCCTGCTTTTCTTTAACTTCTTTGATTTTGTTTGAAGGGAATCTTCTGAACCTGTAGTTAATCCACTATGTCCTCTTCCGGAATCATGGAGGGACTGGTCAAGTGACCTAGTTGGATCATTGCCTTGCCTTCTCTTGGAATGCTTTGATTGCTCCCCAGCCAATATCGAACTCTTTTCTCTTCTTGTATGCATGGAAGAGGTATAGCCACTAACAGCTCGTGAACTTCGGGATTTTGTTCCCTGTGTAGGAGTTGTAAAATGACCAGCTGAATTTGTCAATGAAGTTGTAGCTCTCTGCACCATCTGTTTCACATTCAGTTTATCATCTTTCTTGTATTCACTAGGATCAGGATAATGGACAAGAGAAACGCGCCTTGAGATCTTTCCAACTGTTACAATACAGAATTCAACTAGTAAATACTAGAGTACTTATAGTAATATGTATATTGTGGAGACAACCAAAAATATAAACTCAAGGAAATAGGAACAAAACTACCATTACGGACCCACCCAACCTCCAAAAAAGAGGGTTGAGCAAGAGCTGCAGCGGTTCAAAATAGCTGCATAATTGCCATATTGCACATTAATCTTGCTCAGTTTGACCAATCTGAGCACACATATATGACAAGCAGTAAAAGAAAATAGTACAAACCATTTATAACATTTATTATTTATTCTGCTTGTAATACAATTTCAAGTACAAGTACAAATACGTGTTAATATACACAAAATTTAAAGCACTTCTGACCATAAAAGTTGTTGCAATTAAAACTGATAGATAAAAATGTCAATGATTTCTATACCTACTTGTAGCTGCTCTCTAAGCATCACCTAGAAGTTCCAATATAGATATGCTTTTAGAGTTTTTCAAGAAAAAACAGAGAAGTTAAAACTGCTTGCCTATAACTCTCATTAGATTTCATTTACTTGCTGCAAGGTAAATTGTAGTTGTTTCTTAGTTCACACCACTTAACACAATACATTTATGCCAAGTTATGGGAGTATTTATCTTTAATAATTTAGAATTTGAAAATGTTATGTGATATATCTGAAATATCATGTGGACATGCCAAAGGGATGTACTTCCATCCAGAATATCATTTGTGCTTAGAGGAGACAAATATTTTGCCTCAAGAACATCCCTGTTTCTATAAAGAAGCATAGACAGAGCAGGCATCAGTGTTTGAAATTTGCCATGTGAATACACCATACAGTAGATCTAGATCCTGAATATAACATGTATCATTATTTTAACTTAGATTTCTATGATTGTTTCTTCAGAATTTATTTCTCCCAGATTCAAATGACTCGTTTCTTTTGCCAAGCTCTATATATTATGATTCCCTTAAATAAGCTGCAAGCAACAACTAAATACTAATATCGCATGGATTACAATACGTACCCACAGACACAAGAAGGATGTCAGATGTGCATTTGCCAATATAACAAGATGGAATTAATAGTGCAACAAATTAGTGTTAAAAATTGGTTAAACTCTACATTTCTCAATGTTATCTTTTCTCGGTGATAAATGGTAAAAATTGTGAAAAGAATAGTTTGCAAGGAATCCTGGGCTGAAATTTTCCAGGGTAGTTGTTTGTGGAGAGAAAATATAACTATTACTCAGTTCCAAAACTATACCTAATATGAACCAAAGTGTGAAAAATAGGAATTTGGAAAAGTCTCATCAACGTAACTCAATGATAATTTCCAAAACCATTGGTAATTACAAAAAAAAATCTGAGTAACAAAAAAATTCATTACCGATTTTGGACTCTTCTGATGCAGTAGGTAAGAAAACAGTGGCATCTGCCTCTTGGGATTTGAAACTAACCAACTCGTACGATTTTCCTGTCACATGCATGTATCAAGCCAATTTATCACAAATATAGTACTGCACACCAGAAACTAAAATTGAGAGTGAAAAACAACCAATCAGGACATTCATATTACCAGATGAACCCTCGAAGGAGCCCAAGTTTCCGTCAGAATTAAGCTTCAATGAAATTTCGCTACCATCAAAATCAGGGGCCTGCAATATTCAAGTGTGTGGCTTCATTAGCTTATCGACAAACTCCAACACCTCTCATTTATTTCTTCACATTATACACCATGGCATAGCCTATCCTGCCTCTAGGACAAACGAATTAACTAATCATGTATGTACTGTACGATATCCAGAAAACAATTAAACCCTGAATCGAATAGCATTCGGCTTAAAGAAACCTAAATTTTAAGCAGTTTTCAACCGGTTCCATCTCCAGCCAAAAGGGGGGAAATAAAAAAATCATCTTTTTCTTTCCAATTTTCTCGTACCTCCAAAGGTAAGACCATCAAAATGAAAATAAATAAATAAAAAATAAAAGTTCATAAGTTCAAGAAATACAACTATTCAATGACTTGAAAGTGAGTTAAATACATATTCAAAGAATAAAACAAGATAGAATCAAGGAGAAGTAATATTACCTGATTAATGGGCCACTGGACGAGCCAGAGCTCAGTTGAATCAGTTAAATTGAGCTCAATAAGCGGATCTTTGTCAACTTCCTCAAACTCCGATGGAGGTTTGTACTCCACATGTTTAGCCGCCTTCATTCTCCTTCAGAAACCCTGATGACTCCTTGATTCTCGCCGTTTTTATGATAAGGCGGAGATGGCTGAGAGAGGCGGTGGTTTGGTGGCCGGGGGTTTTGGCGTCTGAAGCGGTAGAAGAGATGAGGGTTTATAAAAATTAAATTATTTATGACATACCCCTATACTAAATATTATTCAAACTTCGACCCCCAAATTATGATTAGGCTTTTTTTGGAGGTGTTGGTGGAATTTTTTTTTTTTTTTACACCATTTTGTATCTCTGATCAAGTTAGATAAGTCCTTCGATAGTCCCTTTTGTAGGTTTTGAATTTTTTTTTATTTAAGGTATTTTTTATCTCTAATGTGTCTCGAATTTATGACCTCCCCGAAGTCATAAGTGAGACTTTTTTTTTTTTTTTTAACTCAAATTTATTCATTTTGACCATCTAATTTTTGTGGTATTGCCAAAGCATTTAGGTATATTTAAACATGTAATTGTGACATGTAATTGTGAAAGTCCTACCAACTGAGCTATGCCTTCTTGACTTTTAACTTTTATATTGATTCACTATATATATATATATATATATTTCTTTTCTTTTCTTTTTTAAATTTATTAATTTAATGGTTCAAACTTCAAATCCAATTAAACAAGAAATGTGATATGGTTAATATAATTTAACCAATTAAACCTAATTTAGTGACTCAATTTTATTTTGTAAATGTCAAATAAAGAGGGTGAAAATACAATTATGGTAAAATTCTCATTCTTCTATAATCCCTTAAATTAAGATTTTTTTTTACTTCCTAAGAAATAGTCTTTTAGTTATTTAAGACCATAGTAAAAATAATTACTTTTTTTTTTTAATTTGTCATTTTATTTTGTAAAACTACAAACTTGTTACCTTATTTAACCAAAGTAGTATTTGGTTAATAATTGTTTCCTTCAACACACATTCAATTAATGTTTTTTCATTGTATAACTATTTTTGTGTATGCCAAAATAAATGACAAATGGACATATAAGAGTTAGAGTGAGTCTTTTTTAAGAGTAAGAGTTGGACTATGTGCAATAGGGCCGAATCTAGATTAGTCGGGGAGATAAGATGAGTCTTTCCCTGAATAAGAGTTAGATTATGCAAGTGCAATTTGAGATGAATCTATATTAGTTTGAGAGTTAGGGTGAGTCTCTTTTAAGAGTAAGAGTTGTACATGTGCAATAGGGTCGAATCTAGATTATTCGGATAGATATGATGAGTCCTTCCTTGAATAAGAGTTGGACTGTGTGAGTGCAACTTGAGCTGAATCTATATTAATTGGAGAGTTAGTGTGAGTATCTCGAGTAATAGTTTGACTTTACGATACAATTCTAGCCGAATATAGATTAGTCGGAACCGTAATTATTCCGAAAATTAGATCATCTAAAAAAAAAAAAAAAAAAAAAAGTAAGAGTTCCTTTTTTATCAAAATATTTCTTAGTGATAATATGACATTACATTATTGATCGAGGAATTTATTTAATTTTAATTTTGTAATCTTTGTTACATGTTTGAATATCACCTGTGACATTATAATTAAATAAAATAGAAATTTATTGACAATTTAATTAATTTAAACAATACTCATATGTTTAAAATTTTGATATCGACAATTACAATTAATATTAAGGATATTATATTATATTTTTAAACAAAAGAATACCTCAAATTTAATATATATATATATATATATATATATATATATATATATTATTATAATTATATTCTAGAAACTAATAAATTTTCAACTATTATAACTATACTTTAGTAAGATACAATATTTATTACGACTTAACCCATAATTCTTTTAAACTATATTTATTTTAATTAATAATAATAAAAAATTACGAGTAATAAATATGTTAGAAACAAAATATCACAAAAAATTTATAAAATCAAAAAATAAATATTTATTATTTTAATTAGTCTCACCAAACTTAATATCGATAAATTTTTAACACGTGTCATGATAATATTTAACGAATTCACTTCCTCATCCGGCTCATATATTTTTACTTAGTCGTATAACTTATAACAATAATAAATAAATTGATCAATTTAATCTCTTATATTTTACTAATTTATCGTTTAAATTTCTAATTGGTCATCGTCTAAATTTCTAATTGGTCCTTAAAAGTTTTCTTTATGAGTGTCGAATTCGATAACTTGTAAATAAATAAAAAATAAATTTGAATTAGGGATTTGAATGATGAATTGTTAAAATATAAGGATTAAATATGTTAATTTAAAAGATTAATATATACATACCCATATATATATATATGTATGCATGTATATATGTATGAATGAATGTTGGTATGTATGTATTATATGACTTTTTTTCAGTATTTACAGAGAAAAATGAAAAAAGTAGGAGCTGAGAAGGGTCATTTCTATTATTTTATATATATAAAATAAAACAGTGTTAACCCCAAATCTCATCTTTCTTCTTTAATTGATTTGATAATCCACCATTTTCCCTTCCTTCTCGTCATCCACCCAACCACCATCCCCACGCTTACCTCCGCCTTCTCTCTCTCTTTCTCTCTCTCTATCAGTCCATTCACAGTGCAGTTTTTTCACTTTGCACATCTTCCAAAACCTCAATCTCACCATTTTACTGGTTAGGTGTGGATACGCCGTGAAAGGATATACATACAATTCTATATATATAATATTATATATAGCACCTACATCCACTCCAACAAACAGGACTCCGCCGGAATCGCTACCGTCGTGCCGATCGGTAAATTTGAGAGCTGTCAATCCGTCTGTGGCGTTAATTTTTAAACTTCATCACGACATTTGATTTCTGTGTTTATGCCGAAGTAAGTGTTTGCTGACTATATTCGTGAGTCGAATTTTTTTTAGTAGGATTTAAGTTTCCGTGGAAATTACCTTTTTTGGTGTGTGTGTATATATATAGATGTATGTGCATTCGATTGAATCGTTATAGGAGAAGAAAAGGTAATTTTTTATGGGGCATAAGAAGCGAAACTCCGCTCAGCGCTCCAAACCCTCGGCTCAGTCTGCTGCAGAGTCTGAAATTAAGGAGGAGCCTTGTGCTGTTTTATTGTCTGCAAAAAATGGGGTCGCCTCGAAAGCTGAATCAAGAGCTCTTAAATCTTCCTCATCTTCTTTTGTGTCCATTAAGACTGAATGTGAACGTGCCCTAACGGCTTTGCGCCGTGGGAATCACACAAAAGCTTTAAGATTGATGAAGGAGATGTCTTCTAAGCATGAGAACTCCCCGCATTCTGCCTTGGTTAATCGAGTTCAGGGAACTGTTTGCGTTAAAGTGGCTGCTCTTATAGATGATCCCAATACTAAACAACGACATTTGAAAAATGCTATAGAAAGTGCTCGAAAGGCTGTTATGATGTCCCCTAATTCAATTGAGTTTTCACATTTTTATGCCAATCTGTTATATGAAGCTTCATCTGAGGCTAAGGAGTACGAGGAGGTAATTCAGGAATGTGAGAGGGCGTTGGCCATTGATAATCCAGTTGATCCTGCCAAAGAGAGTTTGCAGGACGAGAGTCAGCAGAAATTGGCACCAGCTGAAGCTAGGATTGCTCATGTTCACGGTGAGCTTCGTGCTTTGATTCAAAAATCCAATATTTCATCCATTTCATCGTGGATGAAAAATTTGGGAGGGAACGGAGAGGAAAAATTTAGGTTGATTCCTGTTAGGAGGTTGCCTGAGGATCCCATGGAGCTGAGGCTTGTTCAGGCAAGGCGACCTAATGAGATTAAGAAGGTAACTAAAACTTCTGAGGAGAAGCGGCAAGAGATCGAGGTTCGGGTGGCGGCAGCAAGGGTGTTGCAACATAAGTCAGAGACACCTATGCTACAGAATGATACAGATAAAGGATTGGATTCTTCTTCTGGGATGGGGCAGAGGCTGGGTGAGAGAAGGAAAAGTGGGAATGTAAGGAAAAGTGCTACTTCCGCCGAGAGAAAGGACTCCGTGCGGTCGTTTTGGAATTCTATAAGTTTGGATATAAAGAAAGAGTTACTTAATGTGAGTGTTTCAGATCTCAAGGCTCATTTTAGTTCTTCAAAAGATCGGTTGGCTCATGAGGTCATTTCTGAAGCCTTGTCACACGCTGAAGGTAATAATGATTGGAAATTCTGGATTTGCTGCCGATGTACTGAGAAATTTGCAGATGGAGAATCACACATACAGCATGTTCTGCGGGAACATTTGGGGAGTTTGTTGCCCAAAATGCAGTCTGTTTTGCCTAAAAGTATAGAGAATGAGTGGGCTGAGATGCTTCTCAATTGTGAGTGGAAACCAATAGATTTTAATGCTGCTGTTAAGATTATCAGGAAACAATCAAAGTGCCAGGATTCTACGAGAAATGATTCTGTGGATGCTAATGAATGCTTTGCTGACAGTTTCTGTAATGAAGATGAGTGGGATTCTACGCCTAGAAAGAAAGAATCTGGGGGTAGTTGTAACGGTAGCACTACAAAGTGTAGGGAATATGAAAAGATATCAGATATTGTGTGGATGGATTGTGATGAGAATCAAGAACGTAAGTCATTTTTCCCTCCTGAGAGCTGGCCATTATCTGATGACACAGAGCGTGCAAAATTTCTTGAGAAAATCCACACCCTTTTTCAGGCTCTCATAAACCAAAAGTACCTTGCTTCAAGTCATCTAAACAAGGTTCTGCATTTTACAGTAGAGGAGTTGCGGGGTCAAGCTTTTGGTTCTCAACTTCTTAAGTATAATATTGATCAAACACCTTTATGCATCTGCTTCCTGGATGCTCCAGAGCTTAAGAAAATTTTGAAATTTGTACAGGATCTTTATCATTCTTGTGGATTGGGCAGATATCCCAATAAAAATAATGCCCTGGATGATGTATGCATTGGTACCCCAGGTGTCAAACCGTTAGAAAAGCTAGTTTTGAGTGAGGATGCTTCATATTTATCCCTTTATGAGCAATTCCTGCCACAAAAACATTTTCCTGGCGATGAAGGAACTATTGATGATTCAACCCGTGTAGGTTTGCCTGATATCAGGACTGAGAATGGTGTTTTACTTGATTCAGATGCTCTATTGTCCTGGATATTCATGGGGCCCTCTAGTGGGGAACAGCTAGCGTCTTGGACACAGATGAAGGGAGAGAAAGCACGTCAGGGTATTGAATTTCTTCAGTTGCTTGAGAAAGAATTTTATGGCCTACAGAACTTGTGTGAAAGAAAACTGGAGCATTTGAGTTTTGAGGAGGCATTGCAGGGAGTTGAGGATCTTTGTTTAGAAGAAGGTAAGAAAAGAGAGAATATGACAGAGTTTGTCCGTAGAAGCTACGAATCTGTCTTAAGGAAACGCCGAGAGGAGCTAACTGAATCTGACAATGAGAATACAACAATTAGTAATAGGTTTAAGTTGGAAGCTATATCCAATATCTTAAAGGATGCTGAATCCCTGAATACCAATCAGTTTGGTTTCGAAGAAACTTACGGTGGCATGACATCTCACTTATGTGACTTAGAATCTGGTGAAGATGAAGACTGGAGAACAAAGGATTATCTGCATCAGGTGGACTCATGTGTTGAAGTTGCAATACAGAGACAGAAAGAACATGTTTCAGATGAGGTTAGTGCACTAATTTTGCCACTTCAATGATTCTTTTTAATTCAAAACAACTATTTCCAATTCTAATACTTATGTCATTATCTCCGGAATGCAGCTGAGCAAAATTGACGCGCAGATCATGGGGTCTGTTGCCAGAATGCAGCAGTTGGAGTTTAAACTTGAGCCTGTTTCAGCCTATGATTACCGCTCAATTCTAGTGCCTCTAGTAAAGTCTTATATGCGGGTAGATATCTCACTTTCTCCTATTTGAGTAACAGATTAGTTACTGTCCTGCTTTCTGTGATTTTTCAGGAAAAAAATATTATTTATTGTTATTTGTTTATGCAGTCACATTTGGAGTATCTAGCTGAGAAAGATGCCACAGAGAAATCTGATGCTGCTAGAGAAGCATTTTTGGCAGAACTTGCTCGTGATGCAAAGAAAGGAACTGGTGCCGGAAGTGATCATGTGAAACATGTGCAAGAGAAGACAAAGGATAAGAAAAAGAACAAGGAAAATCGGAAAACCAAGGATTCGAAGGTTTAACTTGCTTTTTCATATTTTTTCTAATGTTACTTATCAACTGAGAGTTTGTAAATAAACTGGGATGCATGGCTACAATTTTTTTTTTCCCTTTTTCTTTCCGTGAAATCTGGGGTACGTATGATTACAAAAGTTTTCCCTTGTGCAGGCTAATAGTAGTACTGAGCTGCATACGATTGACTGCCCGACTACTGAAGAGGCGTATGTTTCTTTTGGTTGTGTAAATCATTTATGTTATATCTTCTAGTATTTGTTCTTTTATTCTTGCATATAAACTTTTACCTTTCTCTATTGGTTGCAGCTCATTCCTAGTTCCATATGAGAGTGAAGGTCTAGACTGTGACATCACAAATGCTGTGATTGGTGATAGTTTAGGCGAACAGGAATGGGAATCCAGACGTAGACTTGAACTTGAAGCGGAGGAGAGAAAGCTTGAAGAAACTTTAGAATATCAAAGGAGAATTGAAAATGAGGCTAAACAGAAGCATCTAGCTGAGCAACATAAGAGAACTATGAAGAGAAGCACTGAAAAGGTTGAAGCAAATATACTTCCTGCAGATGGGGATGTAAGTGTTAATAGTAATGGGTAACATGCTGGTCATCTTAGTGCCATGGGCAAGTTGTGTCTGAGCATGGTTATGTATAATTCATGAAGTTTAGTAGATAATTGGACTTTCCAATCCACTTGGAGCATATTGTCTTTAGATGTTTTCATGGGTCCTTTACTATTGACCTTTGATGGAATTGTCTGAACAATATAACTTGTGCACTTAAACTTTCAGGAGGAACCTGTGGTGCAGAAAAATGGAATTCCAGTCATTCTTGGAGGTTTTCCAGAGAAAACTGTTGAAGGGGTTCTACCGAAGATTGGTAAAGTTTATTATCTGCTGAATCTCTTTTCTTATAAGTTAGTGCGTTAGATTGAAGCAATTCATTGCAGCACTTCAGTTCTCTCATTTCTTTTTCAGGCTTACCTGATGGAGGAAGTTTAGAAAATGGCTTTTCACTATTTGAGCGACGTACAGGTCGGAGGAGTAGACGGCAAAAGGGTGCAGCTAGATCAAATGATGGAAAGCCTCAGTCATTGTCTTCTGAAAAAGAGAACATTGAAGTTGATCCACTTAGATCATTGGAGGAATCAAATGGTGAATTGATTTCATACTTTATCCTGATAATTATTAATATGTTTCTTTTGGATCTGCTTAATTTAAGGTCTTGTTCTTCTATCTCACAGACTCTCTCTCTCTTCCCCCATCCCCCTCCCACTAAAAAAAAGAAAAAAAAAATCCTGTAGCTTTTTATTGTTGAAGGAAATGAGAGACTCCCAGTGGGTAATCATGATTATTAGGTTTGATTGCATTTACAGCCTCTGTTGTTGGTTTTGTATTTTTTATTTTATACATAATTGAAATGTTTGATTATTTAAGTTGAAACTCTCTGTAACTCATCTTTTCACATTTTATGCATATTCTACTTTAACTGCGGGACATGTTTGTTTATCAGACGTTCTGACATGGTATTTTATCATTTGACTGATTCATTATCACAGCAACTTTGTGTTTTGTCTGTGGGTCCTCTTGCTTTGTATTTTCATATTTCTTGTATTTTAAAATTTCTTTAGCAGTTTCTTAGTTGGCTGTTTTAAAATTTAAGCAAAATAAGTTTTCCACCTTCTTATGATAATTCATTTTTTGGTAAGTCCGTTTGGAGGGATAGTGACAAGGAATATCCCTGCTTTCTGATATTGTAGATAATGGAACAAAGACATTGAGACAACTACAGGCAGAGGAAGATGATGAAGAAAGGTTCCAAGCTGACATCAATAAAGCTCTCCGTCAAAGCCTTGGTAATTATTATTTGTTTTGTCCTTGTGTGTATACCTTATGTTAAATCTATTGTCATGTGAGAGCTACTTGTGACAGTGTTCTTCAGTTCCTGCTATCAGATACGTGATTCCTATGCTATTTCTGTGCTCATTTGTGTTTTATACAATAATATGGCATACATCTCCAGTCTTTAGCTAATTACTATACCTTTCTTCAGTGCTGTGGACATAGAGATATCATCAATTTATATATATATATATGTTCAGGATTTCCTTCAGTTCTGATTCCATTTTCTTTCATGCTACCTTGTTTACTTTGCCTCATCTTCTCCTCTTCTCCATCTGTCTTTGTATACCTAGTTCTTATCTTATTGGCAGTGTTCTTTTAAACAACCAAGTGATTTGAATTCCTCATATTACAATTGTGTAAATGGTTACTGAATTTGTTTCTTGTTATCAGCCACTTATTTGTATGTGTGATGCAGTATTCTTTGAAATTTTAATACCAACATAAGGTTACTATGAGTTTATAACTTTTCACATGGTTAAACTATACTAAACTTGGGCTTGCAAACACAGAAATTTAAACCTGTGATGGAAAAGAACTGCTTGGTTCTGCCCGAAACTTGTACTGTCATAATTAAAAAATGCATTTTCTAACATTTGAAGTAGGGTACAAGCTGATACAGTTCAGTAAGAGGAGATGTAGAAACAAAATACCTGAGACAGAATTCATTTAGGATTGAATGGGAGGCCCTGAGTGCTTTGTGCTTGGTGGATTTATGATTTAACTGTTTTGTTCTCCTCCTGAGAGATTGAATTCAACCAAAATTTGCCTAAGATGTTATGAATACTAGTAGACATGCTTGCAAATCCAGATTTAACCTCCTTTTGCATTGAGTTGATTGATTACCCTGATGTTTGTTTTCTGCTAGATTCTTATGATGCTGAACAGAAATTGCCTCTAGGGGCAAACAAGGGGAAGCTGCAAAAATTGTTCCCAGAAATGGGTAATTCTGTTGTTTTGCCTGATGATGTCATTACCAGTGACATAGATGGTGTGGACGTATATGGGACTGGGTTGAGGAATGAAGTTGGTGAATATAACTGCTTTCTTAATGTCATTATACAGGTTGGTACTAGAGAATCCATTGTGTACTATACTACTTTCATTTATATATTTTGGTTGAAGTGAAGGATTAGCTTCTGTCTTTGGTGTTGTCTTGATAGTTTTATGTCACAATAGGCAACATTTAATACTTTTTGTGTATTCTAGTCCTTGTGGCATCTACGACAATTTCGAGATGAATTTTTGAAAAGATCATCGTCAGAACATGTACATGTTGGTGATCCTTGTGTTATATGTGCTCTATATGAGATTTTTGCTGCTCTGAGCACGCCTTCAGTGGATTCTCGGAGAGAAGCTGTTGCCCCCACTCGTCTAAGAATTGCTCTTAGCAACCACTGCCCTAACAGTAATTTCTTTCAGGAGGTAAACCTGGAAGCTTCTCCTGTATCTATTGTTTCTGTTCCGTTTTACGGAGTCTGTATTTTGTCGTTTGCTTGTCTGGAGGAATTACCTTAGTAGTGATAACATGGAGCTACCTACAGGGCCAGATGAATGATGCCTCTGAAGTTCTGGAGGTCATATTTAAGTGCCTTCATCAGTCATTTAACCCTGTGGCGTGCATTTCTGATGCTGAATCTGTAGATGGCAGCCCCGTGGGCTCTTGGGACTGCACAAATAGCACGTGTATTGCACATTCTCTTTTTGGGATGGACATATTTGAAATAATGAATTGTGATAATTGTTGTCTGGAGTCCAGACATATGAAGTACACTTCATTTTTTCATAATATAAATGCCAGTGCTCTCCGAACAATGAAGGTATCTTCCTCTTGAAGATTCTCTCTATAATTCTGCTATTTGTAGGATTCTGTAAGGACTACTATTAAAACCCTTAGCCTTAATAACATATTCTTCTGTCTGTGCTTGCAGGTCATGTCCCCTGAAAGTTCCTTTGATGAGCTTCTAAACTTTGTTGAGATGAATCATCAGTTAGCCTGTGATACAGAGGTGGGTGGCTGTGGGACGCATAACTATATCCATCATTTCCTTTTCAATCCACCACATGTTTTCACGACAGGTATTTCTTTTCCTGCCCATTGAGACTTGGTAGTTAATTGGTTGCATGGGAGAATACCATTCTGCTTATCATCATCCTATTTTGTATGTGTTGCAGTTTTGGGTTGGCAGAATACTTGTGAGGATGTTAATGACATAAAAGCAACGTTGGAAGCATTATCTACAGAGATTAACGCCAGTCTGCTTTATAGTGGTCTTGATCCAAAAAACAGATATCGTTTGGTTTCAGTGGTATGGTTTCATGAATATCTGTTTCTGTCTAGATTTATATCAGTACTAATCTGTGATATTTAATGAAATGTATATTCATGAAACCTGAATGACTATCCCAAAAAATGTCCACCAGCTTGTAGATAGCTCTATTAACTAGTTGCATGTTAATTTTTTTTTTCAGATAGTAGTGCTTTTGGGGGGTTACAGTATCTACAGATGGTAGTTCATGTTGGATTAATATTTGTATGAGTTTTTTGAGGATTATTCAAAGGAAGTTTGATAGATGGGTGTATCTAAGAAAGTGTATAGTATGTGTTATATTATGATCCAAGAACATGATATAATGATTGTAGCATGCATGCTGGTTGAATATCCAGAAAAGAACTTTAGTGCCTATCCATGTATACCTTGAAATTTTGAAATCTTCTCTTTCCCTTTTAGAAGGATTGCAAATGCACTGACACAAAAGAGAATTGTGTTTTGTATGGTTTGAGAATCTGCTGTCTGCTGTATTTTTTGTTTTTAATCATCTTTTCAGTTCTTTGATTCCTATATATGTAAGATTTCTTTTACTTGTCCCTCTCAAACTAAAGAGGCATAGAGTATTATACAGGATAGATTAGTGGTAGTATTTTAGGACAAACAAATGGAAAAAAAAAAAAAAAAAAAAAAAAAGAATAACAGAAACAAGACAGAAGTCTAGTTCTACTGCATCAGAGTACTTCACTCTATTTTTCCAAAACTTCTGCGTTTATGTGTCCTTGGACTAAAACCTTTTATCAGACAGGAAAATCTGATTATGTTTACCTTCAACAATTTCTTTAGTTATATTCCTTTCGCTATTTCTCTTGTATGATCTTTTGTGGAGTTAGCTTTTATCAGCTTTATGGTCATTGGACAGCTCTTCTATGTTAGTTAAGATATAATTGAACCTTTACTTTTCACCGCTTCAATAGGTCTGTTTTCTAATGTCTTCTTGGATGCCTATATGTTAGATGTTCTTGGGCCATAAATCCTGGAATTCTATGAGCACCATTGTCCTAATTCAGACGCAAAACATGACTTTCCTTTAGGGTAGTAATATTTTAGAACCGATACTATCGATCTAAGGTGTATTCAATTTAGAGCACGTCAACACTTTTTTAAAATGTGAAACTGAAAAAATTAAACAATTAATTAGTAATTAAAATGTTCATATAAATTTTTATTTTTTACACTCTTAATACTTCACAGTTTTTATATTTTAGATAAAAGTTTTTTTTTTCAAATTTAGTTAATTATTACAATTTTAATGAAATTTAATATTTTATTTTGTTGATGGTTGAATTGAAGTCTTTGAATATTTTATTATTTCCTTAGGTAGATAGATAAATAGGTATCTAATTGAGTTGTGAAATTGGGTTTTGTATTAAGTATATACTTTGTGGGGTCGCATTTGAGTTTTCTTGTTAGGCTTAAATGCCTCTGTAAACTCAATACGATGAAATATTAAATATCTTTTTCTTTTTTATGTGTTCAGGTTTGCTATTACGGACAACATTATCACTGTTTTGCGTACAGTCATGATCATGAAAGATGGGTTATGTATGATGACAAAACTGTGAAGGTATCTTCTTATCCTTGATGTACATATACAAATCCTATGACCTCTCTGTGTGTGGTATGCTTATGACTATTTAAATTTGATAATGTGAAACATAGGTGATTGGCAGCTGGGAGGACGTTCTTATCATGTGTGAGAAAGGGCATTTACAACCGCAGGTGCTGTTCTTTGAAGCTGTAAACTAAGTGCGGTGTGGAAATCATAATATTTTATGTGATTAACTTAGGAGCTTGAGATTTAGAGTTGGGCTATTGTTTGCATGCTGAGCTTGGTGGTGTGCATGCCTGTATAGTTCTTCAAGCAAAAGTTTCCTTCATTTAGGAAGCTACAAGGCAATAACTAGACCAAGAATTGTAATATACAAGTCAGGAGATTTTCTCATATTATCCAGAAGATAGCAGGAGTGTCCTGTAACAAAGTTTTGGAAGAAGTTTGTCCCAACATCAGAAAATTGGTGGTGGGGGGGGGGGGGGGGGGGTGAGAGAGGGAGGGAAGGGGAGAAATATAGGTTTAGTGCTCTCCACATCTGCAGTTTTTTGCAGAATTGATTTCTAGTTTTCTTATATGGAAACGGGAAAAGAGAGAACTTAAAGTGTCCTAGTCTTGAATAATTGGAATGACTTCAATGGCATTTCACAACTAGCATCAGCTTTAGCAGATACTTCAGTTGTATACAGCAAATTTTAGTTGATTAGCTGCATATATATATCATCTCATTGTTTTCTAATGTGTATAGATCAGACCATTATACCCTTTGGGATTTGCAGCCAATGGCAAGTTTTCTTAAACCCTTTCTTTGACTTGAGAAGAAAAAATTTTGGTAGCTTCCGATGGTATTAGTGTAACTTTGATTGATTATTATCATTATTATGGTGATGACGACAATACTGGGACCAATTAACTTTTTCCTTGTTACTTTTTGCTCTTCCTTTTGTACTTGCTTAGCTTTGAGTTAGCTTGTATTATTTTGCTGTGTTGGAGCCGTGGAAAAATTTAAGGCAACTCATCCACAGACTTAAAACCATTCATGTTTATAATTTTGAGTTTCTATTTTAGATGTTTATAATAACATGTTTATCATCGTAGACTAGTGTTTGCAAAGTTGAGGGAATATGTACATTTGCAAAGTTTAGGGAATATGTACAATATGTTAAGAGGGAAAAGTGTGAATTTTGTAAAAAGGAAATTAAATTCCTTGGGCATATTATTAGCCATGGGTTAGTGAAGATGGATCCTCGAAAGGTGGAGGCAATTAAAAGTTGGTTTGCCCCGACGTCGGTGGCGGAGTTGAGACCATTTTTGGGATTGGCCAACTATTATCGAATGTTCATTGGCGGGTATGCGAGTGTGACAAACCCTTTGACCGATCTTTTGAAAAAGGGTGTGAATTGGCTATGGAGCAAGGAGTGCGTGGAGGCATTCCGGAAACTCAAAGATGCGGTAATGACAACCCCAGTGCTACGGTTGCCGAACTTTGAGATTCCCATCGGAGTACACACGGATGTTTCAGATCGTGCGATTGGTGGGCGTTCCGGGAAAGACACCTCATAACAAGTGGTATTAGAGCCCAAGGTTTTTTTTTTTTTTTTTTTTTTTTTGGTATGAAACCGGATCATGTCATTAAAAAAATGAGAAAAACAACCTTTACAACGAGGTAGCAAAACCGGAACGAAAATGAACCTAGACAAAGAGTCACCTAAGGTTCCCGTGCCCAAACGGAAAGGAGCTCCAAGACACTCCGGAGACACCTTTCCGCCAGTGCACTCGGACACAACAAAGGGATAGGGGAGTGAATTCTAGATACATGGAAAAACCATAATTCATGCACAATATGTCCGAAGATGTATCTCCAATGCTTCAGCCAATTCGAGATAACACAAGCTCTACCCAGTTGATCTTCAAGCCAAGATGCCATATCTGTCGGCCGACAGAACCCGTACCAACAGTCAGATGGGACAACCCATCGCCAAACCGCATTAGCCGTGGGACAATCCCTCGGGACATGTAGCAACGACCGAGATGAGTGTGAACACCAACCACATGCCGCCGAAGAAATAATCTTCCGCCTCCACAACAGTTCGTTAGTGACCAAAGCTTCCCTAGCCCCCAACCATAAAGTCGGAGACGCTCTCGAGGGACCCTTAAATTGCCAAACCGATTGCCAATTGCTGAAGGGCGAGTTGTTGGGATAAGACCCCAACGACCGTCTCACCGAACCGGTGGAGAACCTCCCGGCCGACGACAACAACCAAGACGGACGGTCCCATTGATCATCATCAACAAACAAGTTGATACTCATCAAAACAATCAATACATCATTAGGCAGAAAGGGCTGGAGTTGCCGCACTTGCCAGCCGTCCCGTTGATGCCAAAAGTTTCGAACCGGTCGATTTAACAGGTGAGCAGGGATCGATTGTACCGCGAGATCGCCGAGAGGATAATCTGCAAGCCATACATCCTCCCAAAACCGGATTTGCCTACCATTCCCAAGCTTCCACCGTGTACCCTTCCGAACAATATCCGCCGAGCGCAGTAGACTCCTCCAAGAAGTTGAGACTTGGGCCCCCGATTCGGGGTTACATAAACCCAACCAACCCCCATACTTGTGTCTTAGGACCGAGCTACTCGGATTCAATGGTTGTGCAATAAGGCGCCATCCCAATTTAGCCAGTAGTGCTAAATTTACCTCCCTCAGGCGAGGAATACCCAATCCTCCCTTATCCTTAGGCATACAAACTATCTTCCAGCTCACCGTATGTAACTTACGAGCTCCAGGTGTCTCACCCCGGAAGAACCGACAGCAAATCCTCTCCACCTCCTTGATGATATACAGTGGGAGTGCCACAGATCGCATAACATAAACAGGGATAGCCATGAGAGTTGATTGGATGAGAAGCAGCCTAGCCGCTCCGGACAGAGAAAGCATCTTCCAGGTAGTTAACCGTTTGCGAACTCGATCAACTACAAACCGGTAGGTGGACTTATTCCCTCTCCCATGAATGATAGGGACTCCAAGGTAAGTACCGAGCTTGTTTGTCCTAGTAACTCCAAATTTCCGACATATCGTGCTTTGCAAGTAGCTCGGAGTGTTCGGAGAGAACCGGATAGTAGACTTAAGCCGATTCACCTTCCGACCCGATTCCAGGCAAAAGTCCTCTAGTATATGTTCCATGACACGAGCCCGCGAGAACGAGACATCCCCAAACAGCAGAAGGTCATCGGCGAAGAACAGATGCGATAAGCCGGGTCCCGCCTCGGCTGTCCGTACAGGTTTCCAGTGCCCATGCCCCGTAGAGTGATTTTCGTGATGTAATACTTCCATGCCCGTCCAAAGTACAAATAGATAAGGTGACAGAGGGTCACCTTGTCTAAGTCCCCGAGAAGGACCGAATGCTTCCAAAGCTATCCCGTTCCAGCAGATACTCAAAGAAGCCGAAGTTACAATGTCCATGATGAGGCTAACCAAATGACTCTTAAAGCCCGTAATTCCCAAGATGTGGCGCAGGAAGTTCCAGTCAACCCTATCGTACGCCTTCTCAAGATCAACCTTCAAAATCATACCGTGACTTCCCTTTCCTTCCTTTTGAGTGTATGGGCGCCTCTTAACTACCCGATGTTGTCCTGCGGTCTCCCGGAATAAAAGGCGGGCTTGACAATTTCCTGTTAAGAGGTGCATCAATGGTTGCAAACGGTTAGCTAAGATTTTAGATATTAGCTTAGTGACCACATTATAAAGAGAGATGGGTCGAAACTGCGATAACGACTCCGGACTTTCTACTTTCGGAAGCAAACAAATTAATGTTTCATTGGATTCTTTGGGCACCGTCCAGTTTGGAATGCTTTCTGCACAAACGCCACAACCGACTCCCCAACAACATGCCATTGCTTCCGGAAGAAACTCGGGGGGAACCCATCGGGGCCGGAGGCTTTATCCGGACCCATCCGAAATAATGCTGATTTTACTTCACCATCCGAGAGAGGTCGGTTAAGCCATGATCTGTCCGCATGAGATAGAGGGGGAAACATCCAAGAGTTGGGATCAACTGGATTACAACCTTCAGCAGTATACAGGTTCGCATAAAAGTCCCGAGCCATGGCCTTCAATCGGTCTTCATCATCCACCCAACTACCATTCCTGTCCTTCAGCTGTGTAACTACGTTCCTTCTCCTCTTTATCACAGTAGATTGATGGAAAAATTTAGTGTTTCTCTCACCTCCTTCTAGCCACCGTACTCTAGATTTTTGTTTCCAGAATAACTCCTCTTGGTCAAGGATTTGTTGCAATTCGGCTCTCAGCTGCCCTTCCAATGTCTCCCAATAGGGAGAGCTCTGCATCTCCAACCTTTTCTGGATACCACCTAGGCGAGCTAAGCATCTAAATTTTCTATCAAATATGTTGCCAAATCGGCATCGATTCCACTGTCCAGCTCTCTGCTTAAATTTCTCCATACGGAACATAAGGCCTCGGCCTTGCTCATCCCAACATTCCTGTACCAGCTTTGGAAAGGAATGATGTATATACCATGCCGACAGAACTCTAAACGGAGGAGGAGACTTACAAACGTTGTAGATTGATCGCGTAGAAAAATCGGGTGATGGTCCGATCTTGTGCGTGGTAGGTGGATAACGACTGCGCGCGGAAACAGTTCCAGCCAACTCATATTACAGTAGCAACGATCCAGTCTCTCTAGGATTCGGGCCTCTCCTTGGCGTAAGTTGGACCATGTGAACCGAGGACCAACAAAGTCTAGGTCCACCAAGTTGCAATTCTCAATCATTTTCAATAGAGGCTTTCCGCCATACTCATTAATTCGACGGCCCCCTTTTTTATCACCAACATCAACCACTTGGTTGAAATCACCCATTAGGAGCCAAGGAATCTCGAGCCCAGTGCCAACACGACTTAAATAGTCCCATAAGTCCGCTCCGAAAAGGGGTTGGGGAGAAGCATAAATAACAGACAATAGCAAGGGTGATCACCGCCCAATCTGATGACCATAGTAATAACTTGTTCATCAATACATAATACTTCAATTTTCACATCTGCAGGGTTCCAGAGAATCCAAATTCCCCCAGAAAAACCAATAGCTTCCGAGACAATAGAAGAAGAGAACTTAGATTTCGCAAAAATATCCAAAATACGGGTACTCAGAACCCCGGTTTCCATTAAGATCAGTACATTAGGGGAGATTTTCTTTAACAACAAAATAAGATGACTTAAAAAACCTTTGGACCCCGCTCCCCGACAGTTCCAAGACAAAAATTTAGGTAAACACATAAAAAAAAAAACTAAGCAGAAGGAGGTGTCTCCACCTCCATGGCATTGAGCTCTTTAGGAGCCGCAGTACCCGCAACAACCGCTGCAATTTTTCCTTCCCCTAGCCGAGCGCTCGGCAAGTCACATGAAGGGACCCGCATGAGTGAGTGGGGGGGCCCTCTGTTCGGGGTCGAACTTAGAGCCCGATCGGTTCTTCTCCATTCCATTCAAATTTCTCTCCATCTTGGGTCCTCTAGGCAGATTAGATGAGACCTCCTTAAACGGTTTGCGGGCCGGAGCCCACTCACCATGTTGTTGATGCCCCCCCGGTCCACGGTCCCCCTTATTCCCAGCGGACTTTGTGACTTGACCGCCCTGTTTCTTCCTCTCGCATGTTGGGTTCCCTCTCATGAGCCGTGCGGCCCATGTGCTTCTTGCTCGGGCCCCGGGTGTCCTGAAGCCTCTTCTTCAATTGTTCCAAATTGTACTCCCATGACTCATTGTCCTCCAAGTTTTCCAAAGCCGCAAAACGGGAGGCCCGAGGACCAGGTCCTCGGGCCCGACTTGGGCCTTTCTTAGCAGCTGCCCCTCTTTTGACCTCCACATGTTGGTTGACCGGGCCTTGAGCTGAATCCAAGCCCACCTCCTTTTGGTCATCCGAAACCCTCCTTTCCTGTTGTGCCGCCATTTGTCGCCGATGATCGGATTGCCGACCGGACTGTTTCTTACGCCACTGTTTTGGCAACATCCAAAGCCCAAAATGTGCCTCCATCTCACCACCGATCGGGGGGGTAGTGTTGCTGTTCTGCGCCGGAGCCGGGGTGGGGGCAGGCGGTTCCCCGACAGTCGACGGGCACTCGTCCAACCGGTGACCATATCGGCCACATTCAAAGCAAATCAAATGCAAACCTTCATATTCAACTGATTGTTGACAGCCTAGAATGGTGATGAACAGAACTAAGGGAGTTGCTAGGTCGACTTGGACACAAACCCTAGCATATTTCCCTCGGGCAGCCTCCAGTGTAGTCTCGTCAATCCGAACAGTTTTACCCACTGCATTACCCATAGCAAACAAGACTTCTTCATCAAAAAGCTCCAGGGGGAGTTCAGGAAATCCGACCCAAACCATAGTAGTAGTTATTGAGTCTTTAGAGGGCCCGAAATTCGGGCGCCATTTCGATACAGTGAGGTAATGGCCTAGAACAATCCATGGACCACCCTCCAACACCTTCAAGTAGTCGGACTTGGAAAAGAATCTAGCCAAGTAATACCCGTGCTCTAAATCAATAAGCTCGTACCCATACTCCAGGCGCCACAGATCACCTGTCCGCCGCTCCAAGATCCCGAAAGAGACATTTCCGCCTAGTAACTTCAACACGAGTGCACCTCTCCAAGGCTTGAAAAGGCTATGGTACTTTTCTGCAGATATTGGGACCACCGGACTCGTGGGCCTACTGTTTTCAGTTGACGCCGACTCGGACGCTTCACACAACTCCTCCAACTCATCAAACTCACGGTCATCATCCTCTCCCAAATACAGCTGGAGAGATTCGGGGGGGTGGGGTGGGGGGCCGGCCGTGAGCCGCAGCCGGGGGGTCTCCCGCATTTCGTGTCGGGGGGGGGGGTGGGCCATTCGAACCAGCTCCATCCGCTTCGTGATGTTTTGGTTTTTTCCCACTACGTTGACTCGAATCCATCTCCTCCGGCAAGCGTTGCATTGTTCCCTGCTCGGACGACATTTTCTAGAGAGAGAAAGCGTCCATCCGGTTTGAGTACACTAAAATAAATGGGAAAAAAATTGTAGAAAAATATTTAGAGCCCAAGGTTAAGTGAGTTGCACATGTTCAATGTGAGAAAAAAACCCTCAATGTGATGTCCAACGATTGTGGTGCCTTGTGTGTCGAAAGTTTTCTTGGCAGTGTTGAAGGTCAGGCGGCGGGTTCCGGAGGACCATGAGTATGTGCATTGGTACGACATGTGCCCAATTTCCCGACAATTGTAGCACTTGACATCAGCTTCTTTCGATTTCCCAACAACATCATTCTTTCTCTTTGACTTGTCACCCGAAGACTTCCCCTTGGTCTTCAGCTGGACATTCTTCTTTTTCGACACAGGAGGGGCATAAAATTGAATATTTGTCAATTGATTCGCCATCCCAAAGGCTTCCACCACGTCCTTCGGATCCTGTCTCATGAGCTCGTTCCTAGCCCACTTTTTCATCCTTGACAAAAAGTTAAACAACTTGTCCTCCTCGGACATGTCAGAAATATTAAGAAGAATTGAAGAGAATTCAGTGACATACTCTCAAATAGTTCCCGTCTGTTCCAGCTTCTTCAAGCTTTCACGAGCTTGCTACTCGGCATTCTTAGGCAAGAATTGATCCATCAATCCGCTTTTAATTCTCTAAAAGATTGCACCTTTGACTTCTTAGGGTCTTTCTCCATTGTACGCCACCATAGCTTGGCATTGTCGGTTAGGTACAACGTCGCAATCGCAACTTGCTCATCTTCAAGGACTTTGGCCTTCTCAAGGTAGTGTTCAAGATCCCACAAGAAGTTTTTGAACATTTTCGCATCACGAACACCCGAATACGCAATTGTCTTAGGTACCTTTACCTTTGCCTTACTACTTACACTGGCTCCAGCAGTGTTACGACAACTTCCAACACATTTTGCTTCAAGTACGCAATGTCGTTCTTGACATTGTCCATCATCTCCTGGAGTTGATGCACCTCCAACACGACATCTGGTGGTCCTTGGATTTGCTCCACCAATGTCCGAGCATTCTCATCATGCTCTGTCACGCCGATTGCTTGAACAAAGTGTAGAAGAAGGGTTTCCATCTGTGTTAACCAATCCGCGGTTGTTGCGTGAGGTGTTGGAGAGGAGTCAAGGCGCACTCCTCGCCTCTAATCGCTAGACGATGACGATATCTCCCCAAAGGTTCGAACTTGTGCTCTGATACCAAATTGTTATAAGTGTCTTTCCCAACACGTCCACCAGAAACAAACACCCAACACACTCTACGTGTCAAGCACACTGCTTTGACACTTATGTGGAAACAAGACAATTATCAAAAGATAAGCAACACACAATCAATTACGGGAACCAATCCCTACCCTTTATATTAACAAATAAAAGGATTACACGAGAAGAGCCAGTCCATGCACAAGGATTGCTCGGCTAACACAAGGACAATGATAGAAAACAATGTACTCGCCTATTCTATCAACTCACGATTGCCTATCTAAAGTACTGTCATATGCCAACACTCGACACACTTGTCGAATCACAATGCACATCCACTGCGCACTGTTGCCTTCTCTTCTCTCTTCTCTCTTCTCTCATGCCAATGATGTGCACAACTGCCCCTGTTTATAGCCGTAACTAGGGTTGGCAGAGATCTCATGGGACAAGGCCCATCCTCGGTCTTTCGGACCTAATAGGAGTCCTACTCGAACAAGGACTTCTAATCCCACAAGGACACCGATACATGCCACTGCTTGTGCCACAATGTTCGGCCCACCGACCACGACACACATTAGGCCCACCTGCATAATTCGGTCCTTCTATATAAGTCCAACATCCAACTGAAACCCTAGGCACATGTCTGCGCCGCCACTGTCCCGCATCTGTTGGGACTGTCCCATGCACTGGGAAAGAGATGTAACTCTATGGCGGTTTGAGAATCACATTGCTTACTATTGGAGGCAGCAAAGATCGACGAGGACGTCGATGCCTCTAAGTGACGGAGGTATGTAAGGACGCACTGGGACGGTGGCGGCACGGACATGTGCCTAGGGTTTCAGTTGGATGCTGAACTTATATAAAATGACCGAATTATGCGGGCGAGCCGAATGTTTTTGGTTCTAGACTAATTTTTATTGTTATTATTATTTGTTTTATTTTTCTTTTAACAAACTAAAAGAAAAATATTGAAAATTTTTTATTTCTACAATTTGTAATTTTTATATTTTAAATAAAATTTAATTTAAAGAGAGATTAAGTTTAAAATTTATAAACTATTTTCTCTTTAATTTATATTAATAAGTTTTTGTTATAGTGTAAAAAAAATTATAATATCTTAATTTTTAATTTTTTTTTAAAATTCTGCTAAATAATATTAATAAACTCATAATTATGAATATTTCATAATTTTTTTAAAAAAATATTAGATAAATAATAATATTTATGCAGCTATTAAAATTTTGTTAAATTCATATATTTATTTTTTAAATGAACAAAAGAATAAAAATATAAATAAAATAATGACAATTAATTTATACTAATAACAAATAATACTTTTGAATTTTATTAAAACTTATCTTTATTTAACCTTTCAACTTATTTAATTTTATATATTTTACTATTTTGTCACTTATAATATTCCAATAATTACCTATTAGTCACAATGTCATGATAAAATTTGATATTTTCAATTGTAATAGCTTTTCTATAATCATTTTCCAAAGCATCCTTTACATATTGCAAAGCCATTTGAATTTCTCTACAATTTATTAAAATATTTTAAAACGTAGTGAAGTAGTGTAAAATATTGTAGAAATTAGTATAGAATACTAAAAGGTTGTACATTAAAGTAAAATAACATAAAAATTATATAGACCAATAGAAGTAGAAGATTATTATAATATGATATTTTTTGAGTTACTTAAGTGGAATTTATGAGCTTTTAAGACTAATATGAGAGCACCTTATTTGTCATTTCTACATAATTCATCCTAAATCTCGTTAATATGATTCTCTATGAACATCTTTCATTGCCCATGCATCTCTATTTATGTATATGCACAAAGACATTTGATCGGAAAGGATTAGAACATGATGAGAAGCAAGGACGTTCTCCTATTATCTTCCATTTTCGCACTTTGTTGTGCTACACTCGGAGTAGTAAGATTACCCCAGATCATTAAACTTACAAATGTTATCATAAAAAACGAACTCCCTCATCAATCTCCACATTTATGGATTCAGTGTTTGGGAATTCAAGGCGAAGATAAGAACTCAACAGTAGGTTTTAATGACGAATATAAATGGTACTTTGATAGATCAAAAGTACCTTTTGGTAGTTGCATGTTTGGTTGGGGTAATCACTACCAATTTTTCTTAGTTGCAGGCGCTTATAGTTGCTGTCCTCATCATCCATGTCTGTGGACTGTTAGAAACGATGGATTCTATTTTCATAGCGACAGTTCCAGTCGGTTGCATAAGATTTATGAATGGTTGAAAGATTCCGATCGGTGGTCGGAATGATGAACGAACAACTTTGTTTGTTCATATGTCGGTTCATTAATTACTATGTCTTATCCATGCAATTAATATAATATATAAACATATATAATGTCTTATTACTATAATAATATTCTCTCTCCTCTATCCATTTTCTAGTTATTTTCTTTGGTAGACTTTTTGGAAAAATTTGAAAAAAAAAAAAAAAAAAAGTCTTTCAACTAATTTAGATTTAATTACAATTGATAAAAGATGTAAAAAATAAAGATCCATAATTCAAAACTTTAAAAAAAAAAATTAAAATTTTTATCTTAATTATTGAGTATCTAATATTTTTATGGACTAATTAAGGAATAATATAGAAAATTTTTTTTAAGATTAAAACAAATGAGCAGGATGGTTGCTAACATATGCCGAAATTTAAGGATCTTTTGTTTGACAAATTAAGAAATGATATAGAAAAGATTTTTAAGACTAAAACAAACAATTGAAATATGGCGCATGATCATCGCTAACATAGCGTCCAGAATTTAGGATCATTTATTTGACAAGTCTAAATCAAAATGGAAGTACGCAATTAATTATTAATGTTAATTGTACTAACTACTTTCATGTTGAGAGTATTCCCAAAAGCATTTACCCAAAAAGAAAAGAGGAAAGGTTTTTTTATTGCATGAACTGATATATATATATATATATATATATGTATGTATTTAAAGACAATTTTAAAAAGAGAATTAGTAGTATTAAAAGTTGTAAATCATTTAATTAAGGATATATATATATATTTTTAAATTATCATAGTCAAATTGAAAAATTCCTGGGGATATATATAGATATATATATTTTTGATGAATCCCAACATTTTTTTTTAAAAAAAAAAAAAAAATTAAAAAATCCCACAATTGAATACTTTCAACAAAAATCAAGGTCATGCTATTTGTTAGGATTTCATCAAAACAAATAGTTCTTATCAGGTAGATTAATTTACCAAGCATAGACATATATTTCATAAATGTAATATATACAAGATTATATTCCAATTATTTTTCACTACTACTATACATGGTTATGTATATATACAAGTGAATGAAATACATACATATATATATATATATATATATATATATAAAATATATATATATGTATGTACACACATGAGTTTACACGAGTGAGTAATTAATTAAACCATAAAAATATTTACCCATGACCACAAAAAAACCCCTAAAAAACAGGGTCCTTTTTTTTTATTATTTTGGCTGAGAGAAACTCTACTCAAAAAGTAATAACACCATTTTTCTCTTTTCTTCCTTTTTCCCCCTTTAATTATAATAACAGTCATATATTTCAAAGAAACAGCCCTTCTTTATCGCCTTCCCCCCTCTCTCTCTCTCCTATGTGTTATTTAATATATATATTACTGAGTCTCTCTCATCAAAATCCGCTCTTATAAATTAGACCACTCATAAACATTCCCATTTTCCTTTCTCCTTCTCTTCTCTTCTTGTAATTCCATCCCGTTTTCTTTAATCACTACTCTTCACACATATATACATACACAAATATATATTCATATATATATATTATATATATATATATATATTATGTTGTATTATTATTATAAATAATGACACTTAAAGGTGGGACAAGCCAAGCCTGTGCTGCATGCAAGTACCAAAGGAGACGGTGCACACCTAACTGCCAACTTGCACCATATTTTCCGGCCGATCAACCGAAGATGTTCCAAAATGCACACAGATTGTTCGGTGTAAGCAATATTTTGAAGATTCTTAAACAACTCGATGCAAGCCAGAAAATGATCGCCATGAGATCCATTATTTATCAAGCTAATGTACGTGACAAGTTTCCCGTTAATGGTTGTTTAGGTATTATTCAACATTTATGTTATCAAATTCAATTAGCCGAAGAAGAACTCCAATCCGTCCATTCCCAGCTCAATTTCTACAAGCAAAATCCTCCTCCCCCGGAAATCCCTAATAATAGTACTACTGTCACGACGTTGAATGATTCCATGTCGCAGTTACAATTAGGGTTAATGTCGATGTCGCCTCCGAATTCCGGCCCCGGTGGTCTTCCATTTTTCCACCACCACCATCATCAAGATAATATCAATAACAATAGTAATAATATTAATAGTAGTGATTTTCAATTTCAGTACATTGGAGGAGGAGGATCGAATAATATTTGTTACACTACTACAAATAATAATAATAGTAACGATAATTGTTACGTGGATTCTTCTAAAGAAAATAATAATAAAAATAATAATAATAATGCAACGAATGTTATGTGGAATATTCAACAACAACAACAACAATCGGCACAATTTATTACGACTAATTTAGAACCACACCAAGAACAAGAACAAGAGGAGATTGAAGAAGGTGGTGGTGGTGGTGATGTTGTTGTACAAGATTACGATGACATGCACCCGTTTTTAGATACAATTGATGATAGACAATCGTACATTGATTCTAAGGAGGCTTATGAGTCGAGGTAAATTTTTATTTATTTTTTTTTATTGCTCGTATTTTTCTTTATTTTCAGTAAATATGTTATATATATATATATATATATGTTTCTGAGAAAATTATTATTATTTTTTGTTTATTTGTATAGCCCGGAATCATCCATAAAGGATACAACACAGTCAATAGAGCATGTTGGAGAGAATGAATTAAAGAGTGCTGCTGCTTGTTTCACTCTCACCAGTGTCAACTGAAATTTTGGGGACAAAAAAAAAGAAGAATAAAGATATATATAAAAGGGAATCGTATATCATTTTTACTGAATGACGTTTATATATATATAAGTTGTTCGTTTCTTATACTTTCAAAGCAATAACATTTTTTTTTTTTTTTTGGGGATTACCAATTTTGATATTTATGGTAATCCTTTAAATTATATATATATATATATATAAATCATGCATTTTTAGGTATGAGAGAAATGGCTTATTTCTTTTATATAAAACCAATTACTTGAATATTGACAGTAGATGGATGATGTGTTTCAAGGGTAAGTTAATCAATTAAATTTATTCATTTTGATTCTGATATATATTTATTGGCCATTTATTGTTTGACCATTTCTTTTTTAATGTTGTAGAAATTAACTGGTTGTTTATAGATACTGCAATTTTTTTAACTTAAGGGTATTTTAGTCTTTTCATCTAAAAAAGACACATCAATTTTCATATTTTCTATGAATTTTTGTTTGGGAAGTATGTATGTATATATATATATATATATATATATATATATATATATATTCATACTGTTTTGTAAGTTTAGCCATTCTTATTCAGCGTTTATATATACGTATAGCCGTTTTGATTGAGAGTTTTGTTTGTTTGTTTTTGTTTAAGCGTTCGCCATAAATTTCCGAAATTTGATGGATCATGAGTCTAAAAATGCTAATTCTCCATTATTGGGTTTTCATTTGATTGATCTAATTATTAGAAACCCTCTCTATATAATTCAACATGTCATGATATGTCACATTGTGTGTTATATATGGATGATTAATAGATGTGTAATGTTTTGTGAATATTATACCGAGTTTATAATTTTTTTTTAAAAGTGTTTATATTCTATTAAATCAAATCTAAATTCGTTGAAAGTGTCATTTTAGATACCGCATGGTATAACAATATATATATATATATATTATATATAATATCCTTATGTGTGGAGAAGGTCATTCCTATTAACCAAAATAATTTTGTGTGTATTTTTTTTTTCTTTTTGAATTTACATTAGGCAGAATTAATTCTTTCCAATAATGGAATGAACATCCCACACCTTGTTTCTTGCTTGAAACAACAGTGCTTGCTCTTACCTTTTCATATATATATATATATATATATATATATATATATTTATTTTATATTTTTATTTTTTAATTTTTAATTTTTATTTTGTATAACAATATAATAATCATAAAATTGTAATATATATATATATATATATATATATTTTAATTGATCTTAAATTGTGATCTAATTACCACCACTCCTTAATTTTTATTATCTCTATATAAACCCTCAAACACCAACAAAGCTTATTCAAAAACATAACATATAAAAGATCTTGACAATACATACATAAATATATATATATATATATATATATATATACACATATGATGATGAAAAGTTTGATTTGGTCGTATTTATGTCTGTTTTCCATCATAGTTTCTTGTACAGCAGCAGTAGCACTGGCGAGTGATAAAAATGAACTTGAAGTGCATATAAAAAATGAACTCCCTGGACCTGCAATAGATGTAATAATTCCGTTTTATTCATGGATGGGTATTTTTTGCAGTTCACCGTACGACGACGATGTTCCTGGTGCTTCGAGATTTCTTCATGTTCACGAGGAGTTGGTTTTCAGTTATAACTCGTTGGCTTCGAAACCCATCAATTGCAGCTGTGCTTGGCGACAACTGTGTAAGGATTTGGTTGTTTCCGGCACCGGAACTCCTTGTGCTCAACCTCGACCAGGACCCGGTGGTACCGTTTGCAAATGGGAAGTTAGGCTTGATGGTTTTTACTTCCTCACTGCTACTACTGGTTGGAAGAAGATGCATTCGTGGGATGAAAATAATTAACATGATATATATATATATATATATATATATATATATATATATATATATATATATATATATGTTTCTTGAACTTATCTTATGCAAATAAACGATCGAGAATTTCCATGTTATATATATATTAATATATTTTGCGTTGTCTTTAATTTCTTTCTCTTTTGTTTGAATTTTATGGGATAGATATTTTGATTTTGTTTTTATACATATGAGTTGTCAACAAAGTTCTTATATCACTTACCTAGAAAATCTTAGCTAATGATTAATTAAAGATTTAAAACTTTTCAGTCAATTATCCATATATATGGACTTTTATATATATATATATATATATATATATATATATATATATATATATTGCGAGTATATATATTGCTGCTCGTTATTAGAATTGTAGTAAGATGAGATAGATAGTTATTCTTTCTTTAATTGTGTAATATATATAATATATATTTGTGCAAATAATAAATAAATATATAATAATTATATATATATAAAAAGAGAAAAGAATAAATATATAATTTTTCTTTAATTTACAATAAAAATTTAAAAATTTTTTGTGCTTCGTATACATATATTAATTGATCTTAAAATTAATTTCATATTTAAATATTTAATTGTATTAATATTTAAATTGATTATTGTTATATAATTTTATACTTAATTATGACTTATATAATTTTAGATCCAAATGATAATTTTTATATTTATATAAAGAGAATAAAAAAAAATGTTTTTAATTTTTTGTTAGATAAATTAAATTTTAATTAAAAAAATATAAATTAAAATAAAAAGATGAAAGTAAAAAATAATAGAAAAGTTATAAGAATAAAAAAATAAAAAATAAAAAATAAAAATTGAGATAAAGAAGAAAGTGAAAAAAAAATTAAAAATCAAAACTCAAAATCATAAATATTTTAAGACAAAAAATATCATAAAAACTACAATAATATTTAAAAATGTCATTAAAAAATTTTAAATTTTATATAAAATAGATAATATAAATTGGTAAAATGAGAAATATAACAAACTTATAAAAGTTAAACAAATTTAAAGAGAAAAAAAAACAAATCTTAAAAATAAATAAAATTATAGAAAAGTCATTATGTCATTATGAAAGATGATTAAAAAAAATTAAATAAGACTTCAAAAAAAAAAAAAAAAAATAAATAAGAAAACAATAAAATGACCCTAAAACCTAAAACGTTCAACAAAATTACACACTAATACTATTAGAAAAGTTTTAATCTTAATATATATAAGATATACACACATGTGTGTATGTATATATATACAATCTCCATTAATTTAAAAAATATGATGGATCCAAAATTTATATAATTTAACTATAATTTAACAAAATTATATACATATTTTCCTATAATAAATGTTTTTTAGATATTTGTCCTATGAATCGTGTAATGTAATGTGAATATATCCTAATTTTGATATAATATATATATATAAAGTATACTCCAACTTAAATAAAGTTGTCTTAAGTCACATATATAAAATTTTTGCATTTTATATATATTTTTTTCTCTTTTAAATGTTTTATTGTATTTATTAAATATTGACAACAAGAATGTTTAGTAGGCAGAATTAATTATTTCCAAGAGTATAATGAACATCCCACACTTTGTTGTTGATGGAATCAAAAGTTTTTTATAGATGTTAACCTTACATTAGGATTATTTCTTTTAAAAGAGAAAAAAATCAGTTTTTGATCATAAGTAACTTTTATATTTTATAGTAACCGACTAATTTAGAATTGAGATGCGTCAAAATTTTTTTATGAAAAAAATATTTTTTAATACTTAATTAATTTTTTCATGCACAAGCTTTAAGATGTTGAAGAATTAAACTCTTTTTATATATATACACATAAATTCAGTTGAAAATTTAGTGTTATACATTATCACTATAAAAATATTTGATGTACATATATTTTGGTAAATACACCTTATTTATGTATTTTTTTAATAGGTATTTTATAAAACTCATATATTTTAAAGGGTATTTTGATAAATATAAGTAGGGTAGTAATTATATCACATGAAAATTTTATAAAACTTTTATTTGTTTGTAGTAGTATTTATAGTTTTATAGTTGTACTTGTGATCAATATGTTATTTTTTGACTACAAATTTTAATATTACTCAAAATTGTTGATTTAACCAATTTTTAACAGATGTATGACAAAATAATAATAATCCAAGTAAACTTTACTTAAATAAATATAAAATTCTTTTTGTTGAGAAAAAATTGAAAATGCTTAAGGGTTGATTGTTACACATTATAAGTAGGTAGTATTTATGACATTTATTTAAGATATTATCTGATATATTACTGATAAAAATAAGACATGTATTATTTTTTTTTTTTAATAGATAAATAAGACATGTATTAATTTAATTAATTTTAATTTTTTTAATGTAACTATAAATACTATTTTAATTAGAAATATCAAAGTTAATTACATTGATATACAAGATAATATAGCGTGCAACAAGATTTTGTTGTTAACTTAAATTTCAACTCTCCTTTATATTAACTACCAAAAACCAATAATTTTTTTTGGAACTTTTCTTTCCCTTATTTAAAGAAAGGAAAACTGTTTCAATGTAAACAAAAGGGGAAAAAATAGATTTTAGAAAATAATAATAATTATCAAGTCGTAAAAAGTTTGTTAAGGAAAATCGAGTTTCTTCTATATAGATTAATGGGTTGTTAGTTCTAAAATGTTTTATTATATTTTTATAGGGTTTAACACTGAAACAAAATTTTGACCTTTTAAGCAATGTAGGTTGGCGCAATGTGAAAGTGTATTGTGAATCTTACTCAAGGTTGATGACTTTTTACACTTGTTGTTAGCATTATGTAAGAGTCGGATTGAGTCTTTCCCGAGTAAAAGTGTAATTTAGACTAAATTTAAATTAGTTGAAGTAGTAAATTTAAAAGAGCGAAGGTAAAGTTTTTTTCATCTAAGAGTTAAACTATGTATGTGTAACATGGGTAGAATTTGGGTCAAGTGAGTGCTGGCCGAGTGGTCAAGCCCCACACTCCCAACCTTAAGGCTGAGAGTTCGACACCCACTACAAGCCTTAAGTGCCGCCAAACCAAGCATTATTGTTCACTCGTGGTGTGGATTATTCTAAACCACACGACTTAACCAAAAAAAAAAAAAACATGGATAAAATTTGGATTAGTTGAAATCTTCCTCCCAAGTAAAGTTAGACATTACAAACATAATCAAATTGAATCAAAATTATAGATTAGTTGAAGCAATACTTCAACTTCTCCCAAGTAAAGTTAGAGCAACACCCAACTCTCTAAGTCTAATTTAAACCGAATTTAAATTATAAATTAATTGAAGCAATAGCTTCTTCGGAGTCTGCAACGTCTCCCGAGTAGACTCTCTACAAGTATAATTTGAATTTCAAATTAGTTTAAATTGTGTCTTACTTTGGTATTCATTTTGGATGGTCTATATATATATACACATATAATATATCAACATTTTCTTTTATTTATGGGCTTTCGAACAAAACCATCATTTTTTCAAATGTATGGGCTTCTTCTGGTTTGAGGCCTTTTCCGACAAGTGTGTGTACCGGCAAAATACGGGTTACCCGCTTTCGGCCTCCATTTTATAGTTTCAAATTGTTTGAATTCAATTCATTTCCCCCTGAATTCTTACTCTGTGTTGCCATAGTTATGAGCAGATAATCTGTTTGTGAAAATGTGCGAGCGAAATTCAGTTTATCGGAGCCTCCAAACACCGACGACCACGCTTCGAAGATCGCCAAGATTTGTTCAGCAAGTTCAACCGGATACATTTTTTGACCCTAAAACCCCAAAGCTTGAACGAAGTAGAAGACGGGGATCTTATTCAGATGTTGATCCATTTCAAAAGGGTTCTTTGAACAAATGCCTCGAGCAAAGAAAGGGCGAGGGTTTGGAGAAGGAAAAGCATGCATACCTCAAGCCTAAACATTTTACGATATCCAGCGTCAAGCAGCAGAAATTGAAGAACGGGGAAAACACGGGTACTCATTGTCTTCGGCGCTCTACTAGGTTTTCTGGGGTTTGTAATGTTAAAGAGAATGGATACGAGGAGTATAAGAAAGATGATTTCAGCAAACCGGGGATACAAAGAAGGGTCGAGGAGGACGAGGTTTTGGAGAAGAAGAACCATTTCAGGTCGAAAAGTTCTATGAAATTAAGATCGGCAGAGCAGGGGATATCTCGAGGGTTGGATGGAATTAGCAAGAATTCTCATCGTTCTCGACGCTCTTCTTCTGGGTTTCCTGGGGATAGTAAAGATTTTAACTATAAGGACATTAAGCGAGATGATTTGTTGAATAAAACGGAAAGGGTTTTTGATTTTTCTAGAAAGTCTGATGTTGGAATAAGTAGGCCGGTGACAAGAGGTTTTGTCAGTCGGAACAAGGAAGTTATTGGTGGTAGCATTACATTTTCTGTTGAAGTGGAGGTGGTGGAGGATGCTCAGAAAAGATTAGATGAGCAAAAGCTTAAGGCAGGAGCTAACTCATCCGAGCAATGTTTGTATAAAGTTGAAAAAAGGGTTACTCGTAGCTCTACCTGTAGAACAGAACGTAGGGATAATATTCAGAATTGTGGTGATTGTAAGGGTGAAAAAAAGAAACCTATTAAGAATGTTTCCTTTGAGTGTCCGGAAAAGGTATCATCTGAACAGTATATGAATGGGCAAAAATGTAGAAGTAATTCGTCAGCAGAGGGAACAGATAGGAAAAGGGTTGCTAATGAAGTAGAAAAGGAATTTATTGGGACGAAAAGGAAGAGAGATGATGAAGCTCATAGAATTGTTCAAGGATGGACAAGGGAGCAAGAATTGGCATTGCAAAGAGCTTATTTAGAAGTAAAGCCAACGCCTCGATTTTGGAAGAAAGTTTCCAAAATGGTAAGCTTTTTTGCAATTGCCTTTTCCATTTTGCTCAAGAAATTCATTTTTTTACCTGTTTAATTCAGTGTTCTTAGTGTAACTATCTTGTTCCTGGAAGTAGAAAACTAATAATTACAGTTGGATTGCTTCCTAAATTATGATTATGGAATAGTCTGAAATTTAGTTTCCTAATCCAAATTATCATCTTGGATACAGCCTGAAATTTAATTGAAACTTTGAATTAAATCAGCCTGGAACATTTTTTTGAAGGTGCCTGGAAAATCTGCACAGGATTGCTTTGACAAAATCCACTCTGATCACTTGACACCTCCTCGACCGAAACCACGAACTAGGGCAAGATCAACAAATCCATCATCACTTTCACTTTCAGCATCTAAATTGCTGACATCTCCTGAGCCAAAACAAAGAAAGCGCCAGCGGAAGACTTTTCTTTCTCGTAAGGCTGTGAGAGGGCTACTGCAGAGACAGTGCAATAGAAACCAAGATGACGAAGCAGACCTTTTCAGTGTTCTCGAGCCAACAGTAGACCCTTCTATACAAGTTATTCCAAATGGCACACTATTTTCCACCCCAGAATGTTATAAAAAGACACCAAGACATCTGGAGAGATTGTCTTCAGCCCAGAGAAAGCACCTTCCTTCCCGTTTGAATGCCTCAGGTGGAGCTACTCTTATGAGCCCTCCAGTTCTGAAACAGGTTAAAAACAAAGCCTTACATGAGAAATATATTGATCAGTTACATGCTAGGGAAGTTAAGAGAAAGGCAGCATCACTTCGAGCAACAAAATGCATTCTGGGAAAAAATGATGTTAAACCAAATGATGGACAAAGTAGTCAGGTGGTTAAAGCTGCTAAGGATGCTCTGATTGTTGATGCCAGAGAAATCATCCGTCAGTTTCAGCATCAACGGAACTGTATGGAAAATGATGATGATGATGTTTTTGATGATTTTGATGAGGATGATATCGAAGATGGGTTGTGATTTGGTCTCTAACACACACAACTGGAGATTTGTTGTTGCTCATGATTTCATAGTTTCAGCATTGGGTAAAGTTCCATTATCTCTGCTCCTCTAATATGGATTGATATTATGTGAAATAGTAGTAAGGAAGAAGTATATTTTTTTCTCCTCATGAATTCTGTTCTTGATTCTTGAGATCATCATCATCAGTTGGGAAATATCTTAATAAAAGATTCATTTAACTTCTTGTTAGAAAGGTTAAATCTCTTTCTTACTACATAATTCTATATGCACTATATGAATTTAGAATTGACACATAACAAACTGAAATTCTATTAACCAAATTGGGTTAAGACCAAGGTCTATCAATTCACCCCCTCTTGACTCTTTGCAGAAAATCTGGCCTTACAAGAATTAGGGGATTGTTTGTGGAATAGGTTGAAAATCAGTTGCAAGCATATACTGATAGATTCTAATATATATATATATATATTATTGTACTAAACATTTCTTTCTGATATGAAATCATAAATAAGTCCTCTTTGCCTGGAATTTGTTTCATCTATTTGACTATGGTCTGGAAATAGATAAATAGATCCAGATGGACCAAATCACATGTACATCTAATTCACAATCAATTATTAACCTCTGCAAAAACTGAAGACTATCAGAACATAAGAGGAATCTTGGAAAGAGGATAGAAGCTTTAGATAGATCCTTCACCTTCTGAGAATTTCCATATTTATTTTCCCTCCCCCATGCAAATCAAACATTAATGTGTGTATATGTATATATAGATATACATATATAATCTATAATAAGAAACAAGAAACTGAGAATGGGGCGGCATTCAGTGAAAAACAGATCCCTCCTTACCTTTGTACACGAAGCTATAACGTATATTGTCCTAAAGAGCTAAATCTACTTTCCTAATTTTGTTATCATTATTTTCAACCTTTGATTATGGCACTAGGTAGTATCTTGGATGAGTCTTAATTATAAGCGATTGCAGATGAGTTCGATCTCTCAATCTCATTTTGGACGAGTCTTAACTATTGGCGACTGCATATGTGTATGTGCCAGTATGTGTTCTCAATCCCTGCATATGTGAGTATGTGTTCTCAATCCCTCAATCTTATGTTAAGTTAGAAAAGCTCTGACTGCAATTATTAAATTTTGTTATTGTTATTTGTCATTTACTTAAATTTCAACTCTCCTTATCTCCTATATGGGTAACTAGCTAAATAACAAAGATCAATCAATAAATTTCACTCCTTTTTTTTTAATCTCTATATAAACTCTCAAAAATCAACAACAAAGCTACCCAAGTAGCTATTATAATTAAGATTTCAAAACATAAATATATATATATATATATATATATTATATGATGATGATCAAAAGTTTGTATCTGTTTCTAATTGTTTATAATTGTGCAGTAATAGTAGTAGTAAACTGTCAACCAATGGAAGTGCAGATTAAAAACGAACTCCCAGTCCCACCGGCGGAAGCACCACCTGATGATTCAGTATTGCGTATTTTGTGCAGGCTTTCATATATTACTGATCCCGGTGTACCCATGAAGATTCTTCTCCATAAGGAGAAGATTTACCAGTACTCACGTCATCGTCCGGTCAGATGTCGGTATCTATGGAAGGGACTGCATCGGGATTTTATTGTTTCCGGTGATGATCGAACTAGTGGTCCTTGTCCGACTGAATCTGATGTTGAACTGTGTAAATGGGAAGCAAGAGGTGATGGTTTCTATTTCTATACTGCTGATTTTGCTTGGAAGAAAATCCGTTCGTGGGGAATAGAGGATGATTTGATATTATGATATAATATGAGGGCTGCTTTGTAAATTTCCCCTTTTTTGGAATAGAAAAAGGAAAAAAAAAAAAGAAAAAATATATATATTATATGGAAATAAACGAAAGTGTTTTTGTGTATTTTTTTTTCATGACGTAAATATTATTTTTATTTTTTTAATTAAAATTTTTATACTTTTAAATAAAATTTTCTTTAGTGATAAATTTCATGTCAATGATAGAAAATCAAAAGTCATATGCAAAAAAAAAAAAAAAAAAAAGAAGTAAGTGGAAGATAAAAAATAGAAAAGTCAAAGAAAAAAATTTAAAAGTCATAAGCATAAAAAACAATAAAAAGAAAAAAAAAATGTCATAATCATAAATAATTTAATTATCTTAAAAAAAAACAAATAATAATTATAAAGACTATTAAAAATAAAAATATTCACAAAATTTACAAACATTTCATAAAATAAAACTTTGTAATCTTATATATATATATAAAAGATATATTAATCTGAAAGATTAAAATACTAATTGTTATAAAACATTAATTAAAGTAGTAATAATAAAAAAATAAATAAATACCATATGTAAAGAATTTTTTTTTTATCATATATGAAAATATAGATATATACTTCATAAACTATTGACGACCCTTAATGGATCGTCGGAGTTTTTTTTCTTCTCAATGAGAGTTCCTTTTGACCTTTCTATTTATAGATAAATGAATAACTAAAATGAGATCATTCTAATTAGTAAAAACACATGTCTTCGTATTCTTCATTCATAATTAATTAATTCAATATAAATTTAATTAATTTAAATAATATTAAAAATTGCGAAATTTCTCAGCGTCTACAAATTACCCATTGAAACTTGTTCATAATTAAGTCCAAGAATTATTACAATGCAAGTTTCAATATATCTCATTATATTTTTTTAATCAAATTATTTAATTAATTTGATTCAATCATAAAATTTATATGAGATAAATATTATTAAATATATAAAATTTATGAATAGAATTTGTTCAATTTTTTTTTTGCCTTTTCCTTATGACTTTTCTTTTTCGTTTTGTTTTGTTTTCTGATTCTTTCTTTTTTCCGTTTTCTTCTTTCAGCGTTTTTTTTTTCTTTTCTTTTTTTCACTTTTTTCTTTGTTGCTTTTATTTTTAATTTTTTTGTGTGACCGAATTCAGAATCAAATCGAATCATAGTTCAATATTACAGACATTTGCATTAGTATCAAGGAGTCTTCGTATCAATATGGACAATTATATTTTTGTTGAAAAGGAATAAGAGGTAAATATTGTCCCACTTGGCATGCCAAAATTTGTAAACACAAAATTTTTCGATCATCTGTGATAGATATCATAATATCTATCTTAATATTTATCTTTTATATTTAAATATATCATTTAATAATTCCTTACTCAATCAGAAGTCTATTCCGATTAAGAAATCACATAACATTATAAATACAAGGTCAAACAAAGAAGAAAGGGAAGTGGAATTCCTCTCTAAATAACCCTAGTCTTTTCAACCTTTCTTCTGGTTTTGTTTCTGACTTAAGCATCGGAGGCGCTTCACGGAGAGCAATCTCCGTTTGACTTTGTTTTTTACAGGAACGAAGATTCGAGAAATCGAGATTAATGTATTTAGATATTGGAGGCCACATCAATCTGCAAATATAATAATCAAAAATATATGTTGACAATATATAATATATATCACTTTTAATATATTTGATGGTGAGCTCCAATCCTTGTATATCTCCGCTACTGCTGTATGAATTTGATCCCTCGCTTTCATTTAACTTATGAAAGCTTTGACTTCAATTAATAAATTTTGTTAATGATATTTGTCTTCTACTTAAATTTCAACTCTCCTTATCTTCTATATGGGTAACTAGCTAAAACCAATAAAAAGATCATCAATAAATTTCACTGCTTTTTATCTCTATATAAACCCTCAAAGATCAACAAAGCTAGCCAAGTAGCTATTATAGCTAAGATTTCAAAACATAAATATACATATATATATATATATATATAATGATGATGATAAAAAATTTGTGTTTGTTTCTAATTGTTTATAATTGTGCAGTAATAGTAGTAGTAAACTGTCAACCAATGGAACTGCAGATTAAAAACGAACTCCCAGTACCACCGGCGGACGCACCGCCTTATGATTCAGTATTGAGTTTTAATTGCCAGTCTGCGAAAACTAGGGATCCCTTTGTACCCACAAAGATTCTTCTCCATGAAGTGAAGATTTACCGGTACTCATACCACTATGCTACCAAATGCCGGTATTTTTGGAAGAGATACAAGCAGGAATTTATTGTTTCCGGTGATCATCGAACCAGTGGCCCTTGTCCGATTGAATCTGATGTTGAGCTGTGTAAATGGGAAGCAAGAGGTGATGGTTTCTATTTCTATACTGCTGATTTTGCTTGGAAGAAGATCCATTCTTGGGAAAAAAGCATGATTTGATATTATGATATAATATGAGGGCTGCTTTGTAAATTTCCCTTTTCTTTTTTTGGAATGGAAAAAGGTGAAAAAATAAATAAAAATAGAAAGTTTTCTTGATCTTTTATATATTATATGGAAATAAATGAAAGTGTTTTTGTGTAATAGAAACAAAAAAAGTTGACAACAAATGAATAATTACATTATCTTTGTTTATCATTATTACAATATTACCTCAAATTTAAAAAAAGCGGCATAAATGACCTACAATTTAATTTTTAAAATTTAACAGTTTGTATGGTTTATTGAAATAAAGAAAAATGTAATCAAGTTATTTTATATGAAATATATATATATATATATATTATATATATATATATATATATATATATATATATCGTATAAGAGAATAAATAATAAATAAATGAAAAAATAACTCCGTAAGGCGCATGTGAGTTGATAAGAATACTTAAATAAGGTTGGAACTCTACTCGAACATGATTAGTTTGAATATTGGATTTTGTTTAAAGGTTTTCTCCCATGGTTGGGACCCACCAAAAATTAAAAAACCTTATGATTTTCTATATTATAGATATGCATATATTATAAATTTTTATTTTTTATTTAATTTATCCATTATAAATACTATAATATTCAATAAAGAAAATTTTTAAATCTACAATAAAAATTTAAAATTTTTTATATATCTATAAGATTGATATAAATATATTAGTTAATCTTGAATTAATTTATATTTAAGTAGTTCATTTTATTGATATTTGAATTGTTGATTGTTATAAGTCTACAAAAGTGTGTATCTTATGAAATTAATTTTATTTATTTATTAAAAACATATTGAATTCTATATATTTTTTATATTATTAGAATATTAAAATTTAAAATTTAAATAATATAAATTAAATTGCAACAAAAAAAAATATAATAATTGTATAAACTCGATAAGTGATGCATATACAAGTCAACAATTTATATGAAAAAAAAAGGAAAAGAGAGAGAAATTTTAAAAAAAAAATCAAAAGTTATAAGTATAAAATAATAATAATAATACAAATTGAAAAAGAAGTGAAAAAATAAAAGAAAGAAGAAAAAAAATTTAAAACTCATAAAAACAAGTTGTTAAAAAAAAAGATTAAAATAAATAAATAAAACCTAAGAGTTGAAGTTAAATATAAATTTGTGATTAGAATCTTGTAATCTTATATAATATATTCTAAAGTTATGGACGACCTCTAACAAAGGATTGTCATGACTAAGAGGTTTTTTTTTTTGTGAAAATTCTAACTTCTAGTGTGTCTCGAACTCATAACTTTCGGATTATAAGTGAGAATGCTTACAAACTTAGCTACACCTTCTTGATATGAAATAAATATTATTGAAAACAAAATTTATGAATAAAATTTGACTCTATAAAGAAAAATATGACTTGTTCAAAAATATATTTTTTAAAAAATAAATTAATTAAAAAAAATCAAATTGAGTCAATTTAACTCGCAATAAATACGCTTTTCTTTCACTTTTTCTTTTTTTTTTTGGCCTTTTTCTTCTGACTTTTTTCTAATTCTTTTTTTCCGTTTTCTATTTTCTGCATTTTTTTTTTTTCTTTTTTTTTTTTCATTTTTTTTTTGTTGTCGCTTTTATTTTATTTTTTGTGTGAAGATTGAATTTAGAATTTTACTTCAATATTGTAGACATTTTACACTCATGTCAAGGAGTCTTCATATCAATATCAATATGAATAGTTTTCATATGGACAAGGAGTCACAATATCATATATCACCAATGTTGATCTAGTCCTTGAATTTGATGGAGTAGCAAGATTGGTATACTTAAAAGATTGGATCGTCTCTTTTTTGGTCGAAACCCGAGGCTTTTGTATTAATATACGGAAAACAGTTACATAGGTAACAAAGATGTAAATCAAACTCCTAGCTAAATAAGCTCCCTATTCCAGGCTGAAAGAAATTCAAGAGATTTCCTGAGGCATCTTTCAGCTAAGGCATGGGGGTCTTCCAAACACATAGTTGGGTTATGAACCCCAACAATATGATTACACCAGATTACATGAATAGATAAACGGAAAATATAAGGCCACAAAGCCCAAGTTAGAAGTAAAGTTCCCCCGACAGGTATTCCCCGCCACCCAACTAATTTCATCCGTAAAGGCAAAAAAGCCGCTCCATAAGCTACGATCAAGAATAAGTTTCCAAATAGTCAAAGAACCCGGACAATCTTGCAATAAATGAAGACTTGTCTGCTCAGCAGATTGGCACCACCCACACACGGGGGAAGGAAGCAATTGTCTTCTCCAGAGAAGACTCGTTGTCGGTAGAGCCATATTAAGGATGAACCAGAGAGTGAAAGATGCTCTCGAGGGACCCTTAAACCGCCAAATTCGTCGTCGTGGTATATTAGACCTACCAAATTCAGATTTCCTTAGTTTCTGTTTAAGTGAGGCTACGAGAAAATTCCCCGTTGTTGACCGGGTTCCGGGACGGTCTGTCTACCAGTGCTCTCCAAAGCACTGTCGACCCATTGAGGTAGTCCATCAATGACCTACATTGGTAGCCATTGTTGCAGAATGTTGACCTTCCAACCATACTGAACATCCCAAAATCGCTGAATTGTGGCTGTTCGGTCTTCCCCCTTCACCTCGGCAATCACCGACTCAATAAGTGGGTTCTCGCCACACCACTTATCAAACCAAAAGATGACTTGATCACCCCTTCCAACCTTCCATTTCAAACCCATCTGTAGATAGGACGCCGACTTGATCAAACCCTTCCATAGCCTAGACGAAGTAGCTCGTTGTTCGCCCGAAACCAGTGCTGGCCACCCTCCATACTTCCCGTGCAAAATTTGGCTGCTAAGTTCATGAGGTTGCCGCAGCAATCTCCAAATCAATTTGCATAAGAGTAGCTAGTTAGTCAGCACCAATTGCGGAAACCCAAGACCTCCATATTGCTTCGGTATACACGTTTTTGCCAAGAGATGGTATGGAGTCCCCGTTTTTCCTGCACATGCCCCCAGAAAAAAACTCTATATAATCGTTCCAGTTTACTAATAACCCCTTTAGGTACAATGTTGGATTGCATAGTGTAAATTGGCAGAGCTGCTAGAGTGGACTTGATCGGGAATGGTTCCGGCTGCCCGGGACAGCATCTTAAGTTTCCAACCGGCCAGTCTTGCAGTAGCTTTGTCAAGAAGAAACTGGTATTGGCGGGTAGTGGTACGACCATGTAACATAGGCACTCCCAAATAAGTACCTAAATCTTGCGTTGGCAGGACTCCAAACTTCGAACAAATCACATTACGAAGAAAACTCGGGGTGTTCGGTGAAAACGAAATGCGAGATTTACCTCTATTCACTAGATGTCCGGAATATCCACAGAAATCGGCTAAAATGTATTCAGTCTTCCGTGCTTGAGAGAAGGAAGCTTCCCCACAAAGTAGGAGTTCATCTCGCAAAAAACAAGTGTGAAATCTTAGGACTCCGAAGAGATATAGATAAAGGTCTCCACACTTTAGTCCGTACTGCTTCCGATATGGACTGCCCTAAGACTTCCATACAAAGTACAAATAAATAGGGTGACAACGGATCGCCTTGACGGAGGCCTCTAGAAGGGCTGAAAGGGGCCAAAGAAGTTCCATTTCAGCAAACAGATAGGGAGGCTAACGTGATAGAGCTCATAATCAGCTGCTGGAAAATATCCCCAAAACCCGATCCTTTAATGACTTCCTTGAGAAAACTCCAATCCACACGGTCGTAAGCCTTCTCCAAGTCCACTTTTAGCACAAAACCCGCCTTTAATCCCTTTCTTTTCATAAGAGAATGGATGGTTTCTTGAGCCACTACAATATTGTCAATCGTAGATCTACCAGGGATAAAACTGGCCTAGCATTGTCCGGTGAGTTTCGGCATCAAAGGCTTCAAACGATTCGTTAACACCTTAGACATCACTTTGACTAAAACGTTACATAAAGAGATAGGCCAAAACTGGCTGAGATTTTCCGGTGTAGCACATTTAGGCAAAAGACAAATCAAAACCTCATTCATACTCCTCGTCATCTCACCCAAGGCAAAGATGTGTGTAACAGCTTCTATGATGGACGGACCCACGATATCCCAAAACTTCCGAAAAAATACAAGTGTAAAACCATCCGGTCCTGGAGCTTTATGAGGACCATTTGAAATACTGCCATTTCAATTTCCCGAGGAGATACTGTCCTGTTCAAACCGACTCTGTCTCGTTGGTCCAACTGGGGAAAACTCCAGTTCGCAAAATTAACCATAGAAGTTGTTTCCTTAGAATACAGGTCTATATAAAAATTCATGGTCATCTCCTTGAGCTCACCCTCTTCATCACACCAAATACCCTGTGGATTTTTTAGGTAGCTAATCTTGTTGTTTTACCGTCGGGTGAGTGTGGTCGTGTGAAAAAAACGAGTATTCTGCTCCCCTACTTTTAACCAAGTAATTCGTGACTTGTCCCTCCAAAACTTCTCCTCTTGAACTAAAATTTCCCCCAGCTCCGGCTAAAGGGAATTCTCTAGACAGCGCAAGTGCTGACTATTGGAGTAACAGAGGCGCCTTTGAATACCACCCAACCGAGCCTTACAATGATTCTTCGTTTCTAGCAGATGGTCGAAAACATGCCGAGACCATTTCTGCACTTCCGACCAAAAGAAGCTCATTCCGGACATGAGATCAGCACCTTCAGTTTCCCTCCAAGAACGTTTCACCAACTCCAAAAAAGAGGTGTGGTCCAACCATTGTGATTGGATCCGAAAGGGTCTTTCCCTCCTTCTCCTTAAACCATCCGATTGCGAGAATAACAGCAAAGGGACATGGTCCGATCTGGTTCGAGGTAGGTGTTGTAGACAGCAGTCTGAAAACATAATCAGCCATGCCCGGTTACAAAGAGCCCGATCTAATCGTTCCTTAATGTTTGCTCTACCTTCCCTTAAGTTATCTCATGTGAAACATGGACCCGAGAAGCCCAGGTCTAGCAGAGCACAAGAAGAAATCATATCCGCAAAAGGTTGGGCCTTGAGTTGTTTCTTTTGTGAATCAACAAACACATCATTATGCTTCATTGATTTTATTTGAGAATATTTTCAACGAAAAGGAATGAGATGTAAACATTGTTCCACTTGGCGTACCAAAATTTGTAAACAAAATATTTTTTTTCAGTAATCTACAAATATAATAAATAATAATAATCGAAAATATATGTTGACAAAATATTATATATATATATTTGATTGTGTATTCCACAATTTCATTCAAGTTAACAAAACGTTGACTTCAATTGTTTTAATTTCTTTTTTTTGAGAAAAATCAATTATTAAATTTTGTTAATGATATTTGTCTTCTACTTAAATTTCAACTCTCCTTTTCTCCCATATGGGTAACTAACTAAAACCAATAAAAAGACCATCAATAAATTTCACTGCTTTTTATCTCTATATAAACTCTCAAAGATCAACAAACTTAGCCAAGTAGCTAATACAATTAAGATTTCAAAACATAAATATACATATATTATATATATAATGATGATGATCAAAAAATTGTGTTTGTTTCTAATTGTTTATAATTGTGCAGCAATAGTAGTAGTAAACTGTAAATCAATGGAAGTGCAGATTAAAAACGAACTCCCAGTCCCACAGGCAGGCGCACCACCGGATGATTCAGTATTGCGTGTTCATTGCGGGCCTGCGTATATTGATCCCGGTTTACCCACAAAGATTCATCTCCATAAGGAGAAGACTTACCGGTACCCACGTCACATTGTCATCCAATGCCGGTATCATTGGAATAAACAGAGTCGGGAATTTATTGCTTCCGGTGATGATCAGAAGAGTGGTCCTTGTCCGGCTGCAAGTAAAGAACTGTGTAAATGGGAAGTAAGAGGTGATGGTTTCTATTTCTATACTGCTCAGTTTTCTTGGAAGAAGATCCATTCTTGGGAAAAAAAGATGATTTGATATTATGATATAATATGAGGGCTGATTTGTAAATTTTTCTTTTTTTGGAATGGAAAAAGGTGAAAAAAATAAATAAATAAAATTGAAAATAGAATGTTTTCTTGATGTATGGAAATAAACAATTTAGTTTCGTGAGCATCCTGTTATAAATATGTTATTGAGTAAAAAATTTTAGAACTATGTTTAGTAATTGTTCGGAGATATATTATGGGACTTCAAATCACAACAATTATCACTATTTATAATTATAAGAATATCAAAATTTACCCCCGAAATAAATCATTTAGAATTTTTAAAAAAAAAATACAGAAGAAGTAAATTTTAAAATTTTTGTTAAATAATTTATTCTATTTAATTTAAAAAATATATATATTAAACAACACAAATTGATAAAATAAAAAGAAGGTAGTGAAAAAACAACAAAGATAAATAAATAAAAAATCAAAGTCAATGAAGGAAAATCAAAAGCCATAAATATAAAAGTATAAATAATAAATAAATGAAGAAAGCAACGTCGTGGTGCAAGTTAATTGATGAGAAGCTCTGTTGGCTAAGTAAAGTTGAAAGTTTAAAACAATAACTAAATTTGACTAAACTTTCTCTAGTAAGGAACCAACATACTCAAACAGATTAGTTTATATATGAATTTTACTTAAAGGTATCTTCTCATTATTGGGACCCACCAACCAAAAATTAAGAAAAATTATGATTTTATATATTTTGTGGTGATAATGAAAATATATAAGTATATTTTATAAGAGAAAAAAATAAATATATACATTTTTTTTAAAAAAAAATTACAATAAAAAATTTAAGATATATATATATATTTATAAGATTGATATAAATATATTAATTAATATTAAAATTAATTCATATATAAGTAGTTAATTTTATTTAAACATGAAATGAGTATTGTTATAGATTTTTTTATACTTTTAAATAGAATATTATTATTTTTTAAATTTTTATCAAAAGAGATTTCATAAAAATACATCATTAATTTTAGAATGACAAAAAAAAAATTTAAAATTAAAATTAAATTTTATTTTACATCAATTTAAATAATTTTCTTTTAAAATTGAATATCTAAAAAGTTTATACCATTTCATTGAAGTTTCTGAATAAGTATTTTATTGCTAAAATAATTTGTTCAACCATGTGAAAGCTTTTTACATGCTACAAACTACTACATAAATAAATATATATATATATATATTATAATAATAAACAAAGCAAGATTTTTAAATTCAGTGGTCAAAGTCAAAATATTGAAATAGCCACAGGCAGGAACGTGCTGCTGCCAGGATGGCACGTGCCTTTCATGTTCTACGCACGGGCGCGTCATCTTTTGCTTCGTATTTTTATTACAAAGTCATCTACGGCCGGAACGATAGTCTCCTATTTCTTAGCTCTCTACCACCCCGAACGTACCCGAACGCGCCACTGGGTTTGTATAACTTTTTTTTTTTTTTTTTTTTTTTTTTTTAATATAACCTTTTTTTTAAAAAAAAAGCTATCTCTTGTTTGATAATTTTTTCAGTAAAAATTGGCTTGATTATGTATCTAGCGGCATTTATGATCAACTGTTGATATTATCTTAACTATACCTTTTATTATATAAGAAGAAGAATACTTGAGTTTACTATGATTATCTAAATTCATTATTATGTATTATAACACATTTAGACTAATCTTCTTTTGAGTTGGATAAATTTCTCGCATGAGATATGTTATAACTCTAAATTTTAAATAGTTACATATGCGAATACGAGTTTAATCTCACAACCTTACATAAGCTAAAAAATTACTTATTGGCTCTCACAAGGTCGTGTAGAGCCTAAGGCAAGTTAGACGGTCAACTTAGTCCCATTTGAGAAGGAGCCCCAAATTTTTATTTTTTTTTTTTAATCTCTAAGTTTCAAATTTTTTTTTAAAAAAAATATTAATGATTAATAAAAAACATATATATATATATTTATTTTTTTTTAAAAAATTCTAACTTTTATCATATCTCGAACTCTTGACCTCCCATGTTATAAGTGAGGGTGTTACTAACCGAGTTACGTTGACACATATTTATTGTTAAATTTTAAAAAATTATTTGTAATTTATTATTAATTAGTTTATTTTTTTAAAAAATTAATTATTATTTGAATTATCATGGCTATTTATTGAAAATAGAGCAATTTATATAGTATTATATTTCCAAGAAGATAAAAACATTTAAAAAAAACTCTCTCTCTTTATTAGTATTATTTTACCTTTCACATTAGAAGAATACAAACAAACAAATCTCGAACTTTTCTAAATATTGAGTATATCTTATCAAATCTAAAAGGTAAAAGACATTATCTAAAAAAGAAAGTCTTATAAAATCACAACGATGTGCAATGAATTTATTGCTTGGTAATAAAAAAGATGACTTGACTAGTACAAATAATGAAGAATTAGTAGAATATTAATTAAAAAAAAATATTGATTTATTAGAAATTAATAATAAAAACGAGAGAGAAAGAGAAGAAAATATTCAGAATTAAAAATATTGAAATAAGTTTTAATAAAATAAATTAATACTCTAGAAATATAAAATTATGTAAAAATATCAGATTTTTTTCAAATAATATATTGCATGTAGAATAATATTAGCAATATCTATAAATATTGCTACTGCTTGAAAGAAGTTTTTACATTTTATTTATTGAAAATGAAATGTTGAAATATTTTAATTGTAAAGATATAATAAATAATTTTATAGCTTAAAAGTTAGAAAATAATTAACTAAAAGATCCCAAAAGAATTTTCGGCTTAGGCTTTGAGATCTTCTACACGGCTCTCTCGTGTGTCTTGAAATTAATGTTATGTATTTGCCAACACTAAACTTTTTTTTTTTTCCAAATACTAATATTTTTCTAAGTCAATATATTTTTTAAAATGAAAATTAAATCACCTTTTTTCTAAAGAAAAAGGCAATCCCTAAGCACCTTTAATAATTTTTCCTTTTTCTTTTTTTCCTCCCTTTATTCGATGAAATATCTGCAAATAAATATATATTATGACCTCATAATTATAAAAAGTCAAATGGAGCGTAAACCCCACGCTTTTACATGAAGGTGTGTGCGAAATCCTTAGAAAAAACATTAAAAAAAAAAAAGGCCAGTGAACCGACGTGGCAATGTGCTATTAGTCCGACGTGTACTGGGGACAGCAAATTCCATGTCTCTAGGCAAAGACAAACAGAAAGAAAGACGCTGAACTTGGCGCCACCGGCCGTTAGGTGCAACGTCCAAATCAAACACCTTGGCATTAATACTAACAGACAAAAATAATAATAATAATAATTAAAATACATATGATTATATATATATATTTTTTGAGAAATAAATGAGGTTATTACCAACTAAAGCTACACATTTTTTACACACGATTATAATTATATTAGAATTTGTTAGTATGTTTTCTTTAATCGATGTAATCAATATTGTGAAGGACTTCAAACTCTACTTAATAACCGCTTAAAGAGTATGTAAGATTTTATGTCACAACGTCCCGCAAGGGATGACCGAGTTGGTGGAGTAGGCTGCTGGAGACTGCAAGGTCCCTGGTTCAAATCCTACCAACGCCTTCTTGCCTTCTTGGTCGAGCCCATTGTGTGGGGGTTTACCCGGGGTTTATCTTACATGGTAGCATAGTTTGCGAGCTATTACGCTATGCCCGAGAGTTTTACCGCAGAGCGCACTCAACCGAGTAGCGGTTGGTTCCCCTTTAAAAAAAAAAAAAAAAAAAAAAAATTCATGTCACAAGATTTTTTATATTTTTAATAATATTTGTTCTTATAATTAAAGGAAAAAAAAAGTTGATTTTTTTTTTCAGAAACTAAAATATTCTTAAAATTTTATTTTTTTCATAAAAATAAAATGAATTATGAAGTATTAATTATATGAGAATAAAATAAAATAAATGTAACCTTAATTTTTTTAATAACATAAGTAAAATATTTTAATAAAATATTTATTAAAATATAAATATTTTAATATTTTGGTTTTTTATTTATCAAATTATAATGTATTTGTAGATTTTTTTTTATCTCTAATATAATTTAAATACATAAATTTTTATAATTATAGAGGTGACCGAGAAAAGAATATTTTAGTATTTTTAATTAATCGGAAAATTATTTAAATTGGAATAGTTTAAAGTTTGAAAGTGGCACCAAATAGGCCTTAGACTCGAAAAAACAAATTGCTGTGATCAGTCACAGTATTATATGTATAACTCAACTTGAATGTTGAAGCTTCTTCCTCTTTGGTTCCTTTCGCCATTGATGATAGGTGGTGGTTGTGGTGGTGGAGGAGGAGGAGTTGCGGTGAAAAATGGGAGGCGAAGAATCCGAGAAGGAGGAGGATATGGAGTCCTTATTGCTGCCTTCTTTGACTGGGGTGAAACTGGTTGATGCTCCTATTCTTTTCTTTGTTTTTTCGCACAAAGTTTTTAAGAAGGAGCTTGAGGAGTTACATAGGGTAGTATTAGAGAAAACTGATAGCTTCAAACTGTCCATTGATGCCGAATTTGTAGATAATTATTGCCGCAGATTTGAATTTTTTAAACTTGTTTTTAAGTACCACTCAACTGCAGAAGATGAGGTGAGACTTTTCCCTACCTTTTTTTTTTTTTTTTTTTTTTTTTGCAGTTCGATTACTCATTTTCTGTTGTAATTTTGATTATATCATTAATTTATCCTGTTTGATTGTTCAAGGTATTGAGTTTTGGGGATTACTATTGATTATGGAATTATATTAGCATTTTTTACATTGGGGTGATTACTTTTAGTGGTTTAAGAACTAAATTTATGCCAGAAGAAGTCGGAAATTTTGTGCATAAAATGACAATTAAGTTTGTTGATAGTTCATAACTAGATTTTTTTCCCCAATGCTGCTTTGACTTTTTTTTTGTGTTACTAAGAGGGTAATCCATCCACGCTCTAGAAGTTCGGGGGTAAAATCCTAATTTGGTTAAAAAAAAAATGGTGTTGATGCAGATTTCTTTATCCTGCTGGAAAGAGAAAAGGATTTGGGGTGGGGATGGGTGATGGGGAGGAAGGTTTGGGAGGGGGGTATTGTGGGCTGAATGGAAAGAGATTTCTTTTCATATTGTAAAGCAAAGCTTTGCCTTGATAGTTGCTACTCTCCTTTTGTGAAATCACTTTGATTTTCAAACTTACTTTACATTTTTGTTATCTGAAATGGATCATGAAAATTACTTTCAGCTCATCTTTATGGCCCTAGACACAAAAGTGAAGAATGTGGTGTCTACTTACGCACTGGAACATAAGGGCATAGATGATGACTTTGACTCTGTATTTGGCTGCTTGGATAGCTTAAGACAGGATGTTGACGACATCCCGAGTCTCTATGAAAAACTCATCTTTTGTATTGGAACCCTACAGAGAGTCATTTGTCAGCATATGTTGAAGGAAGAAGAACAGGTCCATCAACTTCTTTCATTGCCTTTCTTATAGAACTTGCGCTGTTTGTTGATTCAAGGTTTGCAATATTTTTGCATCTATGGTTTCAATGAGTAGTTACTGATTTCTAAGTTTTTAAAGTTCTACGACATTAGAAACATGTTTCGGGATACAAGTCAAGATAATCTATGTTAACTATTCGTGATTTATTACTACGAAGTACTATCTCAGAATAGTCAGATTATGTTTAGATGTAGATATTTTTCCTCCTTTAGAGTGATATCCAAATTAGGAGATTTTCTGATCTTTCCTTCAATCAGATTAATTCATTGTAATTTGCTAATGGTGCATGTCATGATGCTAGATTTTCAGGACATTCAGGATCATCTAAAATTGGAAAAGTAATGCCCTTGGACACAAAATAGGTTAATAGTAATCCATTACAAATCACTTTAACTGAAATAATGATAGGAAACAAAAGTAACCAGTGCAACATGAGCACTATCTTTTGTCCAGTAGTTGCTTTATTCATGCTTTTGCTTTATTTGACCTGCACATAGAAATATCATTTCACGAAACCTTATCTTGCTGCTCCATATCAATTCATTGTCAGTAAAATGCGTTTTATCAGATTTTTTTTCACTGCATATGAGTAGTCTAATGATTTTAATTCAATGATGTATCTTCTTCTCAGTAAATTTATAACCACTACTTTTATTGGCAGATACTAATTTAATTCTGAATATGCATGTGGGATGCAGGTTTTCCGTTTTCTTATCCAGCAATTTACTCCAAAAGAGCAGGCTAAGCTTTTGTGGCAGTATATGTGCAGTGTTCCTGTTATAATGCTAGAAGATTTTCTTCCTTGGATGGCACGTTCTCTTACTCCAGAAGAGCAATTAGATCTTCTGCAGTGCATGAAGGTTGTGATACCCCAGGAAGAATTATTCCAAGAGGTAGAACTATATCTTTATCCTTAACTCTCTCTAGTATGTTATTACAACTAAGTAATATGATATCTGTCCTAAAGGTGGTCATTTCCTGGCTTGAGCATAAGAAACAATCTTCAGTTGGACCTTGCAACATGTATGGAAAAGAAGCAAAACTCTACGGCGGAGAAATTAGTTTCAAAGATATACTTGATATATATCCTGGAAAGTTTCCTTTCATAGAAGAGAAAGAATCAAAAAAAGCACACTTGACCACCAGGATTAACAGACAACATCCATTTGATAGCCTACATATCTGGAACACTGCCATTCAAAGAGGTTTCAGAGAAGTGCTAGATGATATATATGAAATAAGAAGCTCAAACGACGTATCAAACTTATATTCAGTAGTTGTTCTACTGCAATTCTTTCTGGATGTGATTATCTGCTATAGGTGAACATCTCAGCCATTGATTTATTTTCAGTAAGTTGTCTTGTTTAGCTGAGAGTCAAGTAAAATTTTCAAATTTTTTGTTTATATGCCTTACCTATACCATATAAGGAAGCTTCAAATTATGAAACTTTTAGCCACTGATGAAAATAAATACATTTGTAAAGAATATCAAAATTATCTAATAAGTCTATCTTTTCAGCCATTTTTTTGCACAAAATTTGCTTGAAGTGTCCGAGGACAGGATGTTCCTTTTGAATATCAAATACTTACCTTTTAAGCCATTAAGCATTAACTCTACTTCTATAGCTATACACTCCTAATGCTAGAACTATAAACTTTCAGCAATGTTTTGGATCGAATCTATTATCCGGTCATGAAAGAACTTTCCAAGAATGCTGTTTCACAACCTTGCCAACAACTTGTGGATGAAATCGAAATTTCAAATCTGATAAAATTGCTTAAGAGTAAGCTTGAAGATGGGGCTCAATTAAGAGAATTTCTGGAGAGGCTTGACCGGGAAGTTGTGTTGCTTGTCAGGCGAATCAGCAACATCCTGAATTTTCTGGAAACAGAGGTATAATTTCTCTCTTACCCAAAAAATTCCGTCTAAATTTCTCAGTAGATATAGAAATTTGATAGCATGCTAAGAAATTTTTAGAACATCATTTTTGTGTTCTAATAAGAATTATAACTTGCAATGAGAAACTCACATGCAGTCTTAACTAGCAAACTGTCCATGTGCTTTTCTGCTTCAAAATGTATCTCTTTCGCTTTTTATGGATTTGAATTTTCATATCCAGCCTTCAAACAGGTTTTTTCACTTATTAGCAAGAACTGCAGCCATGAAATGCAGATATGGCTTATACATATCAGCCTGCAGACAGTGCCTCTGGGGTTGTTAAAGTGCATCATTCTTTGGTTCTCTACTACCTTGTCTGAAGACCAGTTCAAGTCCATACTGGATATCATAAAGGAGGAATCACCTATTAGGAAAAAATATTTCTCTTCCATATTACGTGAGTGGTTTCGCACAGGTTATTTAGGTAAATCAACTACAGAAAAGTTCAGTAAAGATCTACAAGAAGGTTTTAGCATAGGGAGCCATTTCCTATCTGAACAAATAAAAGCAGTTAACAAATTCCCTAACTTGAAGCTGGAGGTGCATGCTCTCGGAAGATTTAATACCCTGGAGTTGGAGTCAAACTCTTCATTTCATACGAAGAATGGAAAGTGGAACCCTTCAAGTTCTTTTTCCACTGCCATTGAGAAGGTGGAAGTATCTTGGTCAGGTAAAATCAATGTACAAATGTTCTTTCCAAGAGTGTGGAGGAATACAGTTCCACCTAAATATCGTGCTAAGTATGACACTGGTCATAAACTATTCCATCATGAAATAAGACTGGTCGATCACATGTTCCTCTTTCACAAGGCCCTCATAAAAGACCTTGAAGAAATTGTGCTTCTATCTGCTAAATTGTCCAAGAATATCGACATGTTCCTTGATTTCCAAACACTTTTCCAGCGTTTGCAGTTATTATATGACATGCACAGTGAAACTGAGGATGGGATTATCTTTCCCTATCTGGAATCAAAGGGAAAACTGAAAAATGTAACCCATGGTTACACCATTGACCATAAACTTGAAACAGAACATTTTGAGAAAATTTTCCTTATCCTAGATCAAATTTCCGCACTGCATGGTGATCCAGAAACTTTGGGTTGGAAAAGGACTAGTTATCATCATCTCTGTCTAGAGCTTCATGAAACATGCTTATCTATGCAAAGAATCCTTTCTGATCATTTCAATCGTGAAGAAATTGAACTTGGACCTTTATTTGGAGAATACTTCTCAATTGAGGAACAACACAAGATCATAGGGTACATGCTTGGAGGAACAAGAGCTGAAACTCTGCAAGAAATAATACCCTGGTTGATGTCATGCTTAACAGAGGATGAACAGGATGCTGTTATGTCTCTATGGCGAAAGGTTACAAGAAGCACTAACTTCCATGAATGGCTAGGAGAATGGTGGGAAGGTGTGAAAGCTTGTGATGAAGATAGTGATGAAGAAGGATCAAGGGTTCCTACTTCATCAAGTCTTGATCCACTGGAAATTGTCTCAAAGTACTTGTGGAAAGACACTTCTAAAGTTGAAGGATCTGAACTGCCAGAAAGACAATGTGCCAACTCTGGTGCTGAAGAGTCTCAACTTTTCAAATGGAATGAAAAAAAGAATTCAGAAAGTGATCAGAATCATCCTGAGCATCAAGATTTGGCCAAACATTCAAAAACAAGTAAGGAAAGTAAGTGCATTGAAAATCCCAATGGCGTAGATCAAGCTGATGAATTTAGCCAAAAAGTTGCCTTTAGTCATGAGGAGCACCCATTAGTGCTAAGTCAAAAGGATCTTGAAACTGCTATAAGAAGGATATCTCGTGACTCTACATTAGACTCCCAAAAGAAGTCACATCTTATTCAGAGCCTACTAATGAGGTAAATACAAGCTCTCTTTCCTTATTTTTATTTTAATTTTTTTTCTTCTTATTCTTCTTCTTCTCTTGCTAAAAATAAAAAAAAAAAAAAAAAAAAAAAGGGAATTCTTTATATCTGATTTCAGCAATTTTGTTTTCTCTTTTCAAGTCGTTGGATGGTAACACAACAGAGATCTAACATGATATCTGGTGAAACAATTGGTCAAGATGAAGATATTGGCCAATACCCATCTTATAGAGATCCTCTCAATTTAACTTTTGGCTGCAAGCACTATAAAAGAAACTGTAAACTTCTAGCGCCATGTTGCAAGAAGCTATACACGTGCATAAGATGTCATGACGAGTTGACTGATCATTCCATGGATAGGTGTGAATGAATTTCTCCTAACTACATTTCTTTTCTGCATCTATGGTTGTTACCCTACATAAATTCTTCTGCATCAAACTTGCAGAAAAGCTATCACCAAAATGATGTGTATGAAATGCTTGACAATTCAACCAATTGGTCCCAAATGCTCAAAACTTTCTTGCAGCAATTTCTCCATGGCAAAATACTATTGCAGAATTTGCAAATTATTTGACGATGAAAGGTGAGATATTCAAATTGACCTGCTACAAGTAGATATCTTTATGTAAATTGTTATATTCTTTTTATTGTGTTTCGGTTGAAGCTGTGATGGATGATCTGAGATTGTAGGAATAAATAGTTTTTTAAAGAAAACTTTTACAGTTCCAAACTAGTAGATATTTTCAAGTATTGAGTTTATGCAAATATGTAAGTTCTTTGTCTACTCTTTAGATCCCTTAGTTGGATTCATTAAATTACTATCTTCTTATTGTAATTTTTATTTTAAAAGCGTAGACTTGATTACATAGTTATTCATGTAGTTCCTGCACAAATAGTTAACAGCAAAGAGAGGATAAAACTACAAATTTTAGACTAAGCTTTATATTAGATATGATATCAAGTCAACAATTTCTTTTGCTACACTGACAAGTAACTATTGTAAAACTGGATATTTCTCTAGCATGTCAAAATTACCATATTCCTACACTTATGACCTTAAACAAATTCAAGAATTGTTTTTAAGAACATTGTTCTCCTACCATAATATCTATGTCCATATTCTAATTGAGTTAAGTCTGATATTCAATTTTGATACTGAATTTCTTTTTACTGGATATGAGTCACAGAAACATAGGTTCTGGGGGTAAACATGTCCCATATCATTATTAAACTTGAAGCTTTTTCTTGGAAGTAAAGTTTGACCAACAAAAGCTTCCTGCTTAATGATGAAACAAGAACTGCTGATTCTAATAAGAGTAATGATCTAAGAGAGAAAATATATGTTAGACAATAAATCTAAAGATAAAACATCAATTTACTTTGTAAAAGTTGTGCTCTATAAATATTAAGATATCTTTGTTTATCAATGTTCTGTCCCAAATTCTCTCTCACAATGCTAACTTGAAGAAATGTTTGACAGGCAAATTTACCACTGCCAATATTGTAATCTATGTCGAGTTGGGAAGGGATTGGGCATTGACTATTTTCATTGTATGAATTGCAATGCTTGCATGTCACGGTCTCTTTCCATGCATATATGCAGAGAGAAATGTTTTGAAGACAATTGCCCTATCTGTCATGAGTATATTTTCACTTCAAGTGCACCAGTAAAGGCACTTCCTTGTGGCCATCTAATGCACTCAGCATGTTTTCAGGTATTAGCTAATGCAGGAGTATAAATAATACTCTTAAAAGTTTGTAAGAGTTGAATATCACTGCTAATGTCCTTTTTTTTTTTTTTTTTTTTGTCAAATCTAGGAATACACATGCAGCAATTATACTTGCCCAATTTGCAGCAAGTCCCTCGGGGACATGCAGGTTGGTTCATCTTCTTTCTTCCTCGTGATATTCTTGCTATTGAAAGTTTCCTTAGAAACTGTTTGTTAGCTAGAAGATAAAGTAAAATAATCTCCATAATCTTTGATTATCTCCCGTGCATTAGGTGAACTTCATCTCTTTGATCCTCTCTTTTTTCGTATCTATTCCAGTCTTATAACCTGATCTAGTTAATAGTGTCATAAAAATGAAAGATGATTAAAAAATGAAGTCTGTCATTGTAATTATTTTCTGTTTTGTCTCCGTTTACATTTGCAGGAAGCTTATCAACACAACACCCTCATTACCGTATTAATGTGTATAATTTCTCATTTTTCTGATTAACAAAGAGGGTACACACACAACTTTATCAAGATTCAAAAACACCTACTACCTACCCACCACCAAATCTCACATAAATCCATTGATGCCTGCCTTGCCTTGGCAGCTGATTGAACTTGTGATGTCATGATGATGTATTGTTACCTTATAAGAACAATTGTGTACATTTAAGTTATAAAAAACGGTGATGTCTTCCAGGTATACTTTGCAATGTTAGATGCATTTTTGGCAGAAGAGAAAATGCCAGAGGAGTATTTAGGCCAAACTCAGGTGTTGTATCTATCTATATATCTCTACTTTGTTTGACTTACCCATCTGTTCATAATAAGTGAGCCTTCTTATACCCTGTGAAATTAGTGCAGGTTATATTATGCAATGACTGTGGAAAGAAAGGATCTGCTTCTTTTCACTGGTTGTACCACAAATGCCCTGGTTGCGGTTCATACAATACCAGGCTTCTATAGCTCAAACAAAATAGTTGCAGATTGTACTTTTGTTTGCCTCAAATTTGTACTGTTTGAATAATATTGGGATTTTGTTTTATGGTTTTTTTGAAAAAAAATTTATTTTTTATAATAAGCATAGATGATATATAAATCAAGATATTTTTAGAGTACTTACTCTCCGATAATTGATATTTCAAGATTTTTTGTCATGTTGGTTCATGTCATGTTGTGATGATTTGATGGCTATAATAACATTTTTATGAAAAATTATGAGTTAAACTATCATAGGGTCGAAATATATATATACATATATATTTTTGAGATTAAAATAATAATATTTACCAAAAATGAGGTTTATATAATTATATTTGAAATAAGAACTTAAAAAATTTTTTTAGAAAAAAGAATCTAATTTATGGAAAAGTCCAACTTTTTTTTTTTTTTTAATAAAATAAAAAATGAATCATATATCTGCAACCGTAGGAGACATCTAAAAATAGGAACATTGTCAGAGCCATGTCAGCTGGTTATTCTTATCCGAGGATAAGCTTTTTGTATTTTTTTTTTTTTAAATAGCTTTTTGTATTTTTTATTTGTTTCTAAGTTATTATGCTCATTAGTTTATTTTAATTTTTAAATCACGATAGTGATGATATATATATATATATATATATATTTACTTTCTTTAAAAAAATTATTTTATTAATTATAAAAAAAAATAAAATTTTTAAACCAAAGCAAAAATAAGTAGATAAGGAGATTACTAGATGTGAATTAACTTAAAAATCTCTTCTCTTCTCGGATACTTTGTCCCTTAGCAAAATTTTTTAAAAAAAAAAAAAAAAAAAAAATTTTTACTTCATTAAATTTGTCTCTCCCACGTCAAGGCAATGGCCCCAATGGACCCCAAATAATTTGGTGTAGCAAGAGGGCTCCTTTCCCTTAACCAATAATCCATGTTTCAAATCCTAATTTGGGTATAGAAAAATATTAAATTCTTTGTCTCACCCAATGAGGTGCCTACAAATCAGCGAGCGAGATTAGTCCGGGCGTGAAATGACTTGAAGAATTAAATATTTTTATTTGATATATTAAGTGAAAAAATTGTAAATTTGATTCATGTTAAGTATAATTTATACAATATTTTTAATTAAGTATTATAAAATTTTCTATAAATTTCTCTCTAGTTATCAATTAAAATTAGTAAAAAAGAAAATCTTTTGCATCATGCAAGTTAATAAAAAAGGATAATAAGTGTTATGTGGTGTTGGGTAGATATATATATTTTTCCCCCTTTCTTCATCAAAGAATTTCACATATGAAACTGATACTTTTTAAGGTCATTTCATCCCCACCTCATTTTTTTTTTTTCTTTTTCTTGTTTTTGTTTTTCCTTGTATGATATTTTTCTTAGTGGTTTTGAATAGTCATCATAAAGGTGTCAATTTTTTAGTCACTAGTAGTCATATCACACCATTAACTTTGGAATTTTTTGCCTAATTTTAAGATTTTTTTAGCAGATTTTGTTGTAATTTATTAAATGAGGATAGAAGTTAGAATCTCGCCGTGTATATATATATAACTGTTTAAAAATTTAAAGTTAAAAATATAAATGACTTACCTAACTTGAACGAGATTATTAAAAGACTGATGTGATAATTTTGTTTAAAAGCTTACACAACTTTTATTTCATTACAAGACAATACTCCCATAGGAAAGTGGATGATTAAAGGGTTTCAAAGTAGAAATAAGAAGTAATGTAAAAAATGATAACTTTTTTTTCCTTTTTTTTTTTAAATATATTTTTATCAACTAATCTAGAAGAAATTCGTGAGAAAAAACTCTCAAATCTACAATATATAGTTATATAAAAGTTATTACTAACATGTCGAACTCAAGTCCCTAAATAAAACGGTAAGACAATATCTAAGTAACAAAATCAAACTAAAGTATCATTTTTTTCACACAATTTTTTTAAATTTGTTAATAGTACTAAATCTTCGTCATCGCCAAGAAAAAGATGTTAAGCTTTCTAGCCAGTAGTAGTCAATAAATTCCCCACCATTTTTCTTCTTCATTCCTCGCCACATCCTACCCCTTTTCTTCTTCCCCACAGCAGCAATCTCAATTATTTATTAAGGCCATAATTTTTTTTTTTTTTTTTAAAAACGAATTCTGCAGCTGCTCCGGGTAGAGCAGCAATTAATTAATGGAGCGCGCCAACAACCGGAAATGGCTAGCAGCGGTGGCGAGCATATGGATACAGTGCAGCTGCGGAGCATCGTACGCCTTTGGCATCTACTCGCCGATTCTAAAATCAAGCCAAGGCTACGATCAATCGACTCTAGACATGGTTTCCGTGTTCAAAGACATCGGAGCTAACGCCGGAATTCTCTCCGGTTTCCTTTACTCTGCCGTCGCTGTCCTGCGTCGTCTTCAACCGTCGTCGTCGTCAGGAATTACTGGGCCGTGGGTGGTGCATTTGGTCGGAGCAATTCAATGCTTTTTAGGTTACTTCTTCATGTGGTTGTCCGTGACGGGAATTATTCATAAACCCCATGTTTATCTCATGTGTTTGTTTATGTTCCTTGCTGCCCATTCCCAGACGTTCTTCAACACCGCTAACGTTGTCACCGCTGTTCATAATTTTCCCGGTCACAGTGGTACCATTGTTGGCATCATGAAGGTAAGTTTTCCCCATTCCTTATCTAACCAATTTTTTTCACTGCTTCTATTTATGGATTATTTGATCGAAGAAACGGATAAAAATAGGTGGCTTAACTTAAATTAGTTTTCTTCTTATTTTATTGAAGAATAAGAATTTGACGTTAATGGCTAATAATGACGGACGATTGAGCGCAAAAATTAAACACTTCCCAGAAATTTGGGGATCAGACGAAATTCTCGCGTCTCAGAAACTGTCTCCGGCATATGGTGAACTGGAAATTTTTAATTAATAAATTTTTTTTTTTTAAGGTATATTTGGTGAAAAATGTTTATTTTTATTTTAAACCGTAAAAGGAAATATGTCACGACCCAGATAAGGTCCGGAAGTGGTTCTGACAGTAATTACAATCAACTATTCAGTATTATCTTCACTATAAAAGTACCATTGCATATTCACAATAACTTACTTTCGATGTGGAACCAGATATTACAAAATATATCTTTCTTTTTAGTAATTGTGTGTTTTAGTATTATATCCTTGAAAATAAAATATGTATGATTTAATTTAGTAAAGACAACTATTTCTTCTTTGAATTGCCCGATAGGAGAAAAACTATTGCTTCAAGCAATGTTAAGCGGGACCAGAAATGTGTTCCCGGAAGCAATAGTAGGAAAAAGACAAAAGACAAATGGAAACAAATAATATATATAATATTTGCTGAAGAAATACATTTATCTATTTTTATATGTAGAGAGAGTTTTCTTAAGAGTATGCACACAACGTTTATCTTATGTATTAGTGTCAAAATTACTTTATTGGCCTTCTTAAATTATTGGTTGTTCTAGGTTTAATCACCCTTAAGAAAATACCTGACTTTGTCCAATTTTCGGGTTCTTAGTGACATCAGTGATAGTTCTTTCTGTTGATGGATGTAGACTTAATTGCTCAAGAAAATCATCTTGCTTTTGTATTTGACTTCATATTCTGGCTAGGTTCATGCATTTATACTGAAGTTTTTTGACTTCTTATAATGGGAGAGAAATTGAAGTTTTTGTTTCACGTCACAAAAGAAAATGAAAATAGGTGCATGTATTGATATTTTTTCTTTCATGTCTGTAATTAATTTTTATAACTGTAAATCTATTATTTATTATTATCTGAAAAAAATAAAATCAAAGGATAGTCATCAAATTTTTTTTGTGTGTTGTGTTTTTTAAAGGGTAAAACAATTTTATAAAAGAAATGTGTAGTCAAAGGCTATTTTAATTTTTTAAATTAATAGATACCTCAAATTTAATATTTTAAGATTAGTAGAAGCAAATTGAGTTTGGAATGCTAGGACTAAAATGAGTCTTTTTCATGATTGAGACTTGAAACTGAAATGCTCCCCTCCTCTGTTGTCAAAGGTTAAGGGATTTACTGTTATTCTTTGCTGTGTTACACCAATAAAAATGTGCCAACTCCATGTTAGAACAAATATATATATATATATATATATATATGCTTTTGTAACTTCCAAAAACAGAAAACAAATACAATGTAGAGAGAAATGATAAAACTTGCTCCTGTTTGTATATTAATTGGGCATGTTTTCTTGTGCAAATTTGGTGAAGAACTGCATTGTGTAATGTATAGCGTATTGTGAAAATTGGCAGGGATATTTGGGGCTGAGTGGTGCAGTTCTCATACAAGTGTATCTGGCATTATTTGAGGGAAGTCCGAGCACCTTTTTGCTCATTCTTGCACTGCTTCCAACTCTTCTGTCAGTTTTCCTCATGTTCCTAGTGAGAATTGAAGCAACTTACACAAGTGATGACAAGAGACATTTGGATAGTTTCTCTGCTATTGCTTTGCTTCTTGCTGCATACCTTATGATCTTGATACTCTTGGAGAATGTAATTACATTACCATTTCAGTCACGCCTTATTACGTTCTCCATTCTCCTTGTTCTGCTATCTTCTCCAATTATTGTTGCAAAAAGAGCCCAGAAGTCTGACTCATCTGGACTAGCAGATGCATTGTCCACAGTGACGACCCCTTTAATCGATGATCAAGAGTCAAAGTTATCCCAAGCTACAAGTTCTGCTGATTCTGATGAGGTCACTACCAATTTGATTCAGAAAAGTACCAGCTGCCAGGATATGGAGAAGAAGTTTGGTGAAGAAATGAATCTCTGGGAAGCCATGAGAACTGTGAATTTCTGGCTATTGTTTATTGCTATGTTATGTGGTATGGGATCAGGGCTGGCAACAGTAAACAACATCAGTCAAATAGGAGAATCTCTTGGTTACACTGCAGTTGAGAGAAGTGCATTGGTTTCATTATGGAGTATATGGAATTTTCTAGGCCGTTTTGGAGCTGGTTATGCATCAGATATATTCCTGCAACGAAAAGGCTGGGCGAGGCCTTTGTTCATGACACTTACTCTAGCAGCCATGACCGGTGGCCATGTTATTATTGCTTCTGGTTTTCCTGGTAATTTATATGTTGGTTCAGTACTAGTTGGAGTTTGCTATGGTTCACAATGGTCATTGATGCCTACTATTTCTTCTGAGATATTCGGCATGAAACATATGGGTACCATCTTCAACACCATTGCTATAGCTAGCCCTGTTGGATCTTACATATTGTCTGTTAGAATAATTGGCTATATCTATGACAAAAATGCTTCCCAAGGGAATGTTTGCTACGGAAAGAACTGCTTCATGTTATCCTTTTCTATACTGGCTTCAGTTAGCCTTGGTGGGTTTTTTATTGCACTGGTGCTGTTCTTTAGAACAAGGAAATTCTATTCTCAGGTTGTACTACAATGGTTGAGATCCAATGCCAGAAACTAAGAAGGGAACCTCTTTTTTTTTTTTTTTTGCAACCCCTTCTTTTTTCCTCCATTATATACATATATATATATATATATATGAAGGTACTTGGCTCTCTCAAACATCGAAATATTTGCCTATTTGGTGACTTAGGTGAGATTTTGAGTTGGAACTTCATGGATTCTTTATCTGACCAAAGATGGAGTTTGGGTGGGAAACTACTGAGTTCCAGTTTGCCTTTGAGAAAATGTTGCAAGATTGCGTTGATTTGTTTTTTTGGGGTTTTCCTGATTTTATACATGGTTTGTAAAACAGTACTTTGTTTACGGACTATTTGGTAAAAGATGTACACTAAATTTGTGATTATTTGTACAATTACTGAATATACACGTGAGATGAGAAGAAAAAAAAAAAAAAAAAAAAAAAATCATACATATTTGTGTATTTTAAATTTTATATATATATATATATATATTAAATGGATGCTTTTTTTTTTTTTTAATTCCAGCAAATTTATGTGAATCATATATAAATCTGTTGAATTTCATTTAAATAGGGTTATTACATAAATATTTTTAGATTTTTTTTCCTAATGGATGATTTAACACAAATTTAAACTGAAGGACTAATTTTACAAATTTTTCTAATATAAGGACCAATTTTAAAAAAATAAATAAATTTGAGAACCAATTTGAGCAAAGGTCCAGGTCCAGTTTGAGGGATATTTTTGCCAATTTGCTTTTTTATTCTTATTTTGTTTCCAAAATGGGAGAAAAGGCGTTAGAACGCATATCCTTCCGAAAGTAGGCCCTCCACTAAATGACAAACAGCCAATCTGGGTTTACATGGAAGCATGAATCTGGAGACAAATGTCCCAGAATGACAACATCAATATTTTTCAGTTCCAATCCTTGCAAAATGAAACCTTAAACCTGAAAATTATCAATAATCACACCCAGAATCCAAAAAATGGATCTTGATTACAATCCCAGTTACAGGTCTGTCATTTTCAACAACAAATGGGTTGCAACAGTAGCCAGCATATGGATTCAGACCACTAGCGGTTACTCTTACACCTTTGGAGTCTATTCACAATCCCTCAAATCCAGCCAGCACTATGATCAATCTACTCTTGATACTGTGGCAGTTTTCAAAGATTTGGGTGGCAATTTGGGTATTTTTGCCGGATTACTCTACTCCTTCGTCACCAAGGCAGCCGCCGGCACTGATTTTTCCCCAAGTAAAAATGGGCCGTGGGTGGTGGTTCTTGGCGGAGCTGTTCTTTCTTTTGTGGGATTCTTCTTTATGTGGATGAGTGTTGTTGGGATTCTTCCTAGGCCCCCTGTACCCCTTATGTGTTTCTATATGTTCTTGAATGCTCAAGGCAATACTTTTTTTAATACGGCTAATGTTGTCACTGCTGTTCATAACTTTCCTGATTATAGAGGAACCAGTGTTGGAATCATGAAGGTCAGTCAGTTCACTTCCCCACCCCCTTTTTTTGAGCCTTGAATTAGTTCATGTTCTTTATATATGAATTTTTGTATAACTTGCTGTATGGAATTTGTGAATTTGGACTATTGGGGCATACTTTATCATCTTTCTCTGTTAAAGAAATGAGAAAATTGAAAGGATCTTTATCTTTCTTTTCCCATTTCCTAGAACATTTTTATGACTCAAGGGCTGTGTATTTCAGTACATTTGAATTTATGAGGAGATTTATTCTGAAAAACTTATATATGTATGGTTTTATGTACTTATGTATAGTCCTGCTTTATGTTTTGACTCTATTATGTTTTATCATGATCAAACTGGTTAAAATTTAACGTGAATAAGTGCATAAGCACGGATAAAAATGAGTTAATCTGCTGTCTAAGTTAGGAAAATTCCAGTTTTATACTAAAAGAGAGAGATAAGATAATGTGGGAATGACTTTCATATTACTGAATTTGTTTTTCCTTGTCTGTTTAGGGATTTCTTGGTTTGAGTGGAGCAATATTGATTCAGTTTTATCACACGATCATGAAGAACAAGCCTAAGTCGTTTATTTTGTTATTGGCTCTGTTGCCCTCGATAAACTCTGTGCTTCTCATGTGGCTTGTTAGAATCTTCCCTACGAATGAAGTAGGTGAGAAGAAATACCTTGATGATTTCTCTTTGGCTTCATTGATTCTGGCTGCTTATCTTATGGCTATCATTATCATAGAGAATACACTTAAACTTCAGTTCTCAGTTCGTGTTTCTACATTTGTTGTACTTCTGCTCTTGCTATTGTCACCTCTCTATATAGCAATCAAAGCCCAAAAGGAGAAATCATATAGAATTGTGAAGTTATTGCTTGAGCAGAACCAACCAGCGCATGAAGATATTGTGCAGATAAGACAACATCCCGAAGGATATCATGAAATCTCTGGCAATTCTGATGAGGAAATGAATACGAACAACATAAATCCTATGCCAGAAACAGCAGAAAACCTGAGTCTATTGCAAGCAATCTGCACAGTCAATTTCTGGTTATTGTTTCTTACATCAGCATCAGGTATGGGTTCTGGATTAGCCACAGTTAATAATATCACACAAATTGGAGAATCTCTTGGATACTCCACAATAGCAACAAGCACATTGATTTCTTTATGGAGCATCTGGAATTTTCTCGGGCGTTTTGGAGCTGGTTATGTATCAGATTACTTTTTGCACTCGATTGGTTTGTCAAGGCCACTGTTTATGGTCATTACACTAGCAGTCATGAGCATCGGCCATGCAGTCATCGCTACTGGCATTCCCGGTGCTTTGTACCTCGGTTCTGTGCTTGTGGGCATTTGTTATGGTTCACAGTGGTCATTGATGCCTATAATTGCTGCTGAGGTATTTGGTTCTGCACACATGGGAGCGATTTTTAACACGATCACTATTGCAAACCCTGTTGGTACTTACATTCTTTCTGTTAGAGTTGTTGGTTATATATACGATAAAAATGCATCAGGAAGCATGAACACTTGCACGGGAACACATTGTTTTATGCTATCATTTCTTATTATGGCTTCAACTACACTTTGTGGTTCTGTTATTGCCTTAATATTGTTCTTTCGGACAAGAAACTTGTATAACAATGTCATTTTAGTAAGGCTTAGACATCCTTCTAGGCTGCTTGAGTAGTAGTTTCAGTAATGGAGTTTTGTTTTACTTTCTTTGTACATAATAATGGAAATGGGAGAATGAACGCTTTTGAAATTTTGTTTTCTACCATGTTTCCTTTGGTCTATATATATATATATATATATTTATGTCTGGTCTGGTGTTTTTCTTTGAATTCAGTACTGAAATCCTATGTTCTCTTTCAATTTTTGTTTTTTTATTTTTTATTTTTTTTATTAAAATAATATATATATATATTATGAATAACAGGCATATAGGTGAAATAATTTTGTTTCGCTTAATTTAGTGTTAATTACTGCATTTTAATGATTTAGAATTAATAATACCTAAAGACTCAAACGATAAAAAAAAATAGAATTTACAAAAGAAATTAACAAAAATTATGATTAAATTTAATATTAATTTGTTAATGTTTTCCATTGGATACATTGTTTAATTCATAGATAATGAACAGAAAATTTTTAAATTGTAAAAGATTAAATAGCATAAAATAGCTTTTTCATTAAGCATTGCTATTTCAAAAGATTTTTTTTTTTAGGGAAAAAAGAGTCTATCACTTCATTAAGAAACTATTTCAAAAGATTTGAATTCTAGAAATTATTTAAATTTTTGACTAAAAAATATTATTGTTATTTTTATTTTTTTATTTTTTTTAGAAAGAAGAAGACTACTGTTATAAAAATAGAAATTGAAATAAGATAAAAAGTTATACATGTTAAAATTAGTAACTAACACGTTTTTACGTTTTTAATTTTGCTTATAAAAATATTGAATATTCATCTAGAAGTATTTAATATATATTTGAAAAAACAAACTTAAATAGCAAACTAATGTTGTATGTCTAGACTCTAGAGTGGTGGGAAGAGACTGAAGTGATGTTCAGATGCTTTTTAAATTTAAGTTTAAGAAAATTTTGTGTATAAAACCATATTATATAGAAATATGAAGGTTCAAAATATTTACCTGGAGATAGAGAGGTTATGAAAAATTATTGTATATTTTAAAATTTAAATAAATTTTTTATAAACAAAAAAGTTTAATATTTAATAGTAACTAAAATTTTTTATAAATTTATAGAATTATTAAAATTTAATAATTATTCATTAAGATAAAAATAATAGAAGAATTTTATCTCTAAAAAAAATTATCCACAAGATAAAAATATATTTATATATATTGAGTGATCCCTGAATCCAGATTAATCTACTTGTGTGGGTTCATATATCGAATACTTAAGAAAAAAAATATATATTAAGTGACTTAATTCATACGACTTTGTTCCGGACATTTCCATGGGCTGCAATTTCAGGCCTCTTAGCCTTCAACCTTAGTTTCATCAAGTTTTTTTTAAGTGAGAAGAATTAAGTGACCTAAAATATATAAATTTTAAAATATATTTTTATATATTGAGTGGCCTAATTCATACAATTCCCGACATTCCCATAGACTACATTTTCAGGCCACTTAGCCTTCATCAAGCCTTCAACTATTTTTTTCTTCTAAGTTTTCACCAAGTCATACTTTTTTTTTTTAATTAGATAATAATAAAATTCGAGTTATAATTTTAATTGTTATCATAATTTATTTTTTAATAATTTTTTTTTAAAAAATTAATAATATTAAAAAATTAAATTATTTATAACATAAAATAATTAAATATTAAAATATATCGACTAAAATATATAGTAAGTCAATTTTTTAATCATTAAATTGACTAAAAAAAAAATTAAATGTTACTTTTATTTAAAGGGAAAAAAAAAACAAAAAGGTCTCGTCTAATTCTTAGGTATCTAATCCTGAAATCGGAAGGAGAAAGCAGCAAAGGCTCCTTATATAAATACGTTCCTTTCGTTTAAACGGAAAATGAATTCGCACAACCTTTTCTCTGATCGTGTTTACGCTCTGTAATTTAAACCTGTAATAAGAAGAATCGAATCGGGGAGAAGGAAGGAGAAAACGAAGGCGGGAGAGAGAAGTTTGAGAATGAAGACTACCAAAGGAGGCAAAATTATGAACCCTACCGATGCTTTTCGTAAAAGCTTGCGCAAGAAGGAATTAAAACGGGTAAATTTTCGTTCGTATTGATAATCGTTTTTTTTTTTTTTTTTTGGAGAAGTATTGATTAATCGTTTTAATTTGGTAACATTTTGTGAAGTTTCTGTTTGAAATTTTTGAAAATATCGGATATTTTTATTAGGGTTTGGTAGGTTTTATTTATTTATTTTTTAATTGAAGTAGGATTTCTAACTAATGAAGTTTTGTAATCAAATTTGGAGAATGAGAGTGAAAGAATGTAAATTGTTTAATCCTTTTGAATTGATGTTAGTTTTTTTATTGGAGTGGAAGATTGATGATAAGGTAGAAATTTTTTATGAAAGATAGAGAATCTGGTATGCTCTTTGTAATGTTGCCAGGTTAGGTAAAGATACAGAACTGTATTTGTGTCGTTCAAACTTCTTACTAGTAGAGCTAGAGCAATAACTTTAAGCAGTCAATCTTCGTGTGCAATTTATGTTTCAGACCATAATGCAATAGAGTTTTATGTGGCTTACATTAGAATTTGGAATAAATTTGCATAAATTAGATGAGAAATTTTAACATATGTGAATTAATTGTCCAAATTTTCCTTGATATATAGTTATAATGATTTAATTTTAATTTTTCTTTCGTTGAAAAGTTCTTTTGTTGCTGTGTTTCACTGACATTGGAAAGCTTATCAAACTGCTTTCTGTTTCCATACAGAACAAGAAAGAAAGGAAAAGGGTGCGAGATGTAGGAATATTAAAGAAGGATCCTGAGTCACTCAGGGAGCAGATTTCAAAGCTGGAAGCAATGAGTAACTTCTATTGACCATAGCATGACTTCTATATTACTTTTAGTTTTATTTTGAGGTTTCTTCTTCTAGTGTTTTTGTATGTATTGGTGCTGACATCTATATGCTGGGGAAAGAAAAGGTGAAGAATAGAGGGTACTTTCACTCAATTAGGCACTTATATTGTTACTAAACTCAATATTCAACTTTTGATATCGCCTGGATATTAGATTCATATCTGTTAAGTACGCTATTATAAGATCATTAGTGATACCATGATTTGGTTGTTGAAAAAAAAAAAAACACAGACAAACAAACAAACAAAAGAAAAATTGATTTTAACATTTTATATTATCCTCTGAATGCTGCTTCTTCCTGGCACAGATCGTGTATGTTTATTGGTTGAGCTAAGACATATGAAGTTGCCTGTGGTTGTGGAAGTCATCTACACTTTTACCTTCAATATTTGTATATCTTTTCTTTTTTCTTGGCTTTTTCCTGTTCACTGCACTTCTTTTGCTGCCGTACTTGTTTGATCATCAGAGTGCCCATTAAACCATTTGTTGATGTACAATCATGATATCTGACAACTTCCCCCCTGGCTCTTTAATTTTCTTCTTCTTCTTCTTCTTTTTTTGCCTGATTTGATGAATTTTTGTTGATGATCTGTTTGCAACAATCTTGTTCTTTTCTTAAAATATTTTTAAAAAAAAAATCCTTGAGTTGGTTTTGGTTAATATGCTCTTTAGCTGAGTGAGCTTCATTGTCAGAATGAAATTTGAATGATCTTTTAGATCTCTAGTGCCTTAAGATTTTTTCCATTTTTAAATGCAGAGGCAGAAGGTGCTCTAGATAAAGCAAGAAAACACAAGAAGAGACAGCTTGAAGATACCCTGAATCTTGTTCTAAAAAAGCGTAAGGTAATGACTCCTATTGTCTCGTAGCAGGATTATCTTCTTGGAGAAATAATCTTTATTATTACCTAAATGTTTCTAAACCTTATTGTAACTATTGTTGCCTTTCAACTTATTCGATTGATTTGGGTATTGGTCTTATTTGGGGAATGACATGTTAAACCCCGTTTCTCTGTTAAAGAGAGAGAAGAGAGAATCAATTTAAAATGCTCCCCCCCCTGCCCACAAAGGGATGTGAATCTGCACATGGTTGGAGTATTCTTTGTACCAACATCTGGAGCTTTCTTATTATATTATTTATTCATCTTATCCCAAATTGAAGGGTCCTATCATCCTCCTTATTAGTGGTTAGGTAGTAATTTGTGTATGGTTAAGTGCTGCTCCCAAACCTTTGTTCTAGGTCATCTGTTATAGATTCTGTGAACAGAGGTTTTATAGCTTAATTTACTTAAATCTGATTTAATATTGCTCCTTTTGTAGGAATATGAAGATAAATCAAAGGAGAAGGGTGAAACTCCTGTGATGTTCAGGTGCATAAATATTCTTTTTGTTTCTATTCTTCTAGGTTTTTAATCTGCGTTTTCTATTGTTTAATTATTATCATAATACCTTTTACTGCAGTCACTTGGGCCCTCCACGTAGACGTACAACTGCTGAGGAAGAAGAAAGAGTTAAGCATCCAAAACCTGAGGTATTGCCCTTTCTTCATTCTTATGAAACATTATTTTGGGATGGCTATTAATCTGCCTCACTAGGCTACTTTTGGTGATGCAGGACTCAGTTTACTATCACCCCACACTGAATCCTACTGGGGCTCCTCCACCTGGAAAGCCACCTATGTTCAAATCTTCTATAGGTCTGCTACACATTTTTTTCCATTATTTTTTCAAATTACTCTCTCTATGTTTGTACTTACTTTCTATGGTTTGATTATTCTTTCAAACTGCAGGACCTAGAATACCATTATCGGCAGCTTCATCAAGTGGTGTGGCATCTTCATCGCAGTCAGACCCCGAGGATGCTGGTTTGTCTATTCCTCCACCACCTCCACCTCCTCCCCTTCCACCTACTGGGGACATGGATTCTGGAGATGGCACCATCGTGCCTGCATCATTGCCTTTGCCACCTCCACCTCCCATGCCACCGAAGTCATTAACCATGGATGCAGGTTCATCACTGCCTCCTCCACCCTTGCCACCACCACCTCCTCCTGGTCCCCCGCCAAAAGAATCAATGTCAACACGTCTGCCACCACCTCCTCTTCAACCTCCCCCTCCTGGAACTGGTGCGAGTGAAAGTGATAAAAGTCAATCTGCTAAACCAGATGATCAATCTTCCAGAGAATCATTTCAGGTTGGTATCTTATTTATTCTCGTAAATATTTGATCAGAAATTGATAAAGGACTACATGAGTTACAATCATTGTCCATATATTAATGTCCTAATTTGACTTCATCAATATCTTAGTTGGATATGATTTAAAATATTTTTGTTTCAGTTTTCTGTATACTAAGACTTCCCAATGCAGGCAGCAATGCTTCCACCACCCCCTCCACCTCCGCCAATGGGTAGGCCACCAAACGCAGTCAATGGTCAGTTGGAAGGTATTTCTGCTGAAGCTGATTCTAAAACTCCTGAAGTAAAGGATCTAACCAGAATGGTCCTACCACCACCACCACCCCCACCTCCTATAAGACAGCAGCCTTCTCTGCCTGGACCTGCCATGGTTCCAAGTTTGCATCTGGATGTATTACCTCCTGGAATTTCAAGGTTTCCGCCACCCCCACCCCCACCCCCACTTCCAAATGATATGAGGCTCCCACTGGTTGCTCCTGGAATCGCAGGCCAACCTGCTCCATCCGGAGTTATGGTTCCCCCTGTTATGAGACCCCCTTTTGGACCACCCCCAGCAATGATGAGACCACCACTTCCACCTGGTCCACCTCCTATTCCTCAAGATGGCTTTAGCACTTTACAAGGTGCTCCACAGAAGCCTTCATATGTTAAATCTGCTGCATCAACTGTTGTTAAAAGGCCTTTAGCTCAACATACACCAGAATTAACATCAATGGTAAGTTACTTTCTACGTGTATTTTTCATCAGCACAAGGTGCATATTTACAGTTTGATCTTTGCACAGTTATGCTCTAACAGGAAGTTGAATATTTAGAATCAGGCCCAAAATATCATAATATAATCAGAGGAACATAGGTGCATAAGCCTCTAATGGTTAGACCTATGTGGAATTGCCTATTTTGTCATCATTATTTTTTATGTTCTATTGCAATTTTCTTCAGCATTTTTGGCTCTAATTACAGGTTCCAGCATCAGTACGTGTGAGAAGAGAAACTGCAATTCCAAAAGCAAAACCGAAGGCATCTACTACTTCCACAGCTTTGAACAGGCCAGCAGCAACTGCTTCAGTAGCAGTAGCCCCTGTTGTTGCAGCAAAGCAAGAACCAACCAAATCATCCTCCTTTCAGAAACCTCAAAGCATAGACGATTCCTATATGGCATTCCTAGAGGACATGAAAGAACTGGGTGCTCTTGACGGTTGATCTGATTTGGCATTAGCATTTGGAAAGAGGGGCAGAGGCAGGAAAAGAGGCTTTGGAGCGAATGAAAAACCAATTGTAAGCTGTTCAAAGAATTCAACTGTGAATGTACTACATATTTTTGTCTTTAATGACTTATCTATCTTCCCTAGCCAAGGATTGGGTTTTCATTTAATTTAACTGCAGAAGTGCAACCTCTAAGGCCGTTTACTGCTCCGGGTTTCATCTTGTACTAGAAATTTGTGATGTACGAGGGAACCTGCACAACCTCTTTAACTTTAGATATAGGGGGTGTTTGTAATCTTTGTTATGCCAAGAAAACCAATTTTTTCAGGTTAAATTTCCTATCATGAATTTTTTAAGGGGGTGTTTGTACAATGTGTGTCTGTTTAATTCAAGAAGGTGGCACGCATAAGTATAATACAATGGAAATGGAAAAGAAGAAAGTTAAATTAATTATATTCTTATCAAAAGAAGCAAAAACAATATTTTGCCTTTAGGTCCATTGAAACAAGAAGCACTGGTAAAATTGTTGTTGAGTTTCTTTCTTGCAAGCAGTGACTCATGCTTCAAAGGTGCATAGATCAGCTACGTCTCCATTTCCTTGGCATTCAACTATTTTTGGTGCCAAAACTAAGAACCCTAATGCCAATAATAATAATTTTATGAGCTTATGTCATGATTGAGATAAAAGTTTTGAAAGTGAAAAAATAATAATAATAATAATAATAATTTTATCCGCAAAGCAATGAGAATGGAGGAGGGAACCAAAAAAAAAAAAAAAAAAATCAATTCTGAATATTGATTTGATACAACAAAAAAAATATGTTAAATAGTTGAATGTAAGTGTTGCTAAGTCTATAATTATAACGTAAGCTCATGAATTTAGAGAGTGACGCGAAAAGTCAATCCGAATTATAAATATCTCATATTCAAATTTAAATTTTTTAAATATATCTAATTTAATTTCCATGTCAAAATTAAAATACATTTTTTTTTTAAGTAAAAAGGGGAAAAAAAAAAAAAAAAACCTTGTCCAAACTTATTTTTATTGGATGACGTGGAGGGATTTGGATTGTGGAATTTTAAAAGGAAAATACATTCTAGTAGTCAACAAATTTTATACGCAAAATACTTTCTTTATGTATTCTACAACTTCAAGGTGTTACAAAATATATACATATGTATATATATATATATATATGTATATATATATATATATATTTTTTTTTTTTGGGTAAGTAAATATATACATATGTAAATGTATATATCTTATACGCCATTAAAATTTTCAAATTTTGCCAAAGAGAAAAAATTATAAACACGTTACCTTTTTTTTCTTCTCCTAATAATACACTACCAACAAATTTTATCTGCAAAGGAATGATGTATGAGAGGAGGGAATGGCACAAAAGAGATACTTCTTGTTGTTGATATCATTTTTAATATATATATATATATATATATATATATATATATTTAATGTTATTATAATTCATACCCTTTGATTTTTTTGAATGCTACACGGATAGTAAATAAGAACTTTAATTCGATTCTTGTTATAAATCTTATATAAGAGTCAAATATTTTTTCTCAATTAAAAATTAAACTTTACAATACATTTAGACCGAATCGAATGAGTAAAAGTAATAATAATTCTAAATACCGAATAATCTAACAAAAATATTCATTTTCTTTATTATACCTAAAAAATTATAGGGTGATTAGATTTAAATTTCTTTTATATTATATATAATGTTGTGTGCATCTTAATATGCATAAACAAAAAGTTGCATAAATATATATATATATATATATATATATAGTATATGTATCCATAAACAAAAGTAAATTTCATTGATCACATAGCCTAAGTCCAAAGGACTTAGGTATTCTTACAACACAAATGAACTTTTTGTCTTCCTTTTGGGAAAACTTAATTGTACACATAAAACTTAGTTTAGGAAAATCATAAAAATAACATAATCAATCCTTTTTTCTGACATAATCTTATTCAATTTCCCTTTCTTCTATTCCGTTCATCACATACATAATTAATACAATAGATCTTGAATAGAAGAAATTACTGACAGAACGTAACACATATATTATCGATCATCCCAAACAAACACAGTATTTCCCTTTAGGTCCATCGACACAAGAAGCGCTACGATACTTATCCTTGAGGAGGTTCTTGCATGCAGCAATACAGGCAGGTTGGGTGCATGGATTAACAATGACTCCAACTGCACATTCAACTCTCTCTGGTGCCAAAACTAAGAACCCTAATGCCATTGCTACCATAAACAAAGCCAATCCACACTTTTTTGCTGTTGCCATTGTTGGAAATTTTCTTTTTTTTTTTTTTTTCTTCTTGTTTTTTGGGTTGTAGAGAGAAATGAATGAATATATTTGTGATTTGAAGAAGCACCAACACACACATATATATAGTGAAAGATTAATGTATAATAAGAGGAGAGATTAATTTATTTTTAAATTGGCTCCTAAAAAAAGTGTCATTAATCTTGTGGCCATGATGGAAATATTTTTTTTGTTCTTAATTGATGTATATAATATTTATATATATATGTATATTTTCTTTTCTTTTCCATACTTAAAAATGGTCCCAATTTCCTTTTTGAACTTATTTCTAAGGGGAAAGGATTATTTATGATTTTTGTATGCTACCTTTTGTTATTAGTTACCCACTAATAGTTTAGTTTCAAATTACATGCTTACATTGGGATCTCATTAACTATATTTAACTTTTTTTTTTCCCTTTGTTAGAAATTGAATGGTTTTTAATTGTCTCATTCTTTTAGGAAATTAATGCTATTTATTGTTTCTTAAATTGTTTGTCATCTTTAATTGAAAGTATGCTAACAAAAAGCCTATGTGAACTCATAAGGAGCTATTATGACTTACTACAAATTTGAATCTTATGTATGCAACCGTTTAAAATTTGAATTATGAACCTACTCAACTCGAATGAGAATTAGTTTAGATGAGACCATTAAGCAAAAAAAAATTGGTTAGTTGTCTCACTTGTGATTTGAAAAGCCATAATTTTGTTAGAATTTGGACTATAAACCTACTCGACTTAAACGAGGATTAGTCCGAATAGGACCTTTAAGCAAAAATAAATAATAGTCGTCTCACTTATAATTGAAATTTTTATAAAATGCTTACATAGATATCAAATTAAGTACTTTAAATTGATAACCTTACATCCATCCATCTAAAGCATAAGATACACTATATATATATATATATATATATATTTGAATTTCCTCTTCGACCTAATGGTCTAGGAGTTTATCATTGGTTTAAGAGTTTCTCTCTTACCTCCCGACTTATCAAGAGGATAAGGGTTTAAACTTCACACATGGTTCACAGTTCGAGAAATATTCGCAAGTACGGGTATACTCTGCACTGTTGGGCCTTCCTGTGCCGGAAGGGCTTGGGATATCACCTTAAAATATATATATATATATGTATATTTATATGTGTGTGTGTTACATTACCTTTAAAGAACATGTGGCAAGTTCACTTATAAAAGTTTTGAAAATAAAAAAAATACTAGCTTAATTGCCAAATGAAATTGCTTGTGAATGAGTTTTAGTGCATTCTTGATGTGTTAATAGTTTATTTCTCCATGTTTTAGGGATTTTCCCAAAATAGTACTTTTGTTTCTTATTGATTTCCATTAATGTTTTTTTTAGGCTGATTTCTTTTTACACGTGTAAATGTTTCATTTTTTGAAGGCTTAGTGAATTGAGCACTTCTGTTCAATTATTGTTGCCTTTCTTTCTTTATTTCTTTTCTTTTTTTTTTTTTTTTTTTAATTTTCATCAACTAATTTAAGGGATTGTATTCATAAAAGAAGACTCTAAAGATTATAATATACGACTAAAATATACCCATGAGAAAAATCTCAAAACTACCGTATAAGACCGTCTCCAAGATAAGTCGAACTAAAATTTTCAGTTAGACAAGTACTTTAGTAGAGATACTTAGAAAAATAACCAATTAGTTTTGCACATAGATAAGTGTATTATGAATGGTGAACGAGATCATTAGTTTAACACACGTTGTAAACACCATGTAAGAGTCAGAGTGAAACATTCTTCCGAGAAAGAATTAGACTATACGAATACAACTTGAACTAAATTTAGATTAGTCGGAGATACTTTTAAAAATGGGGGTACACCACTAATCAGACAACTAATTTGTTCTCAATTATTATTCCTTTTATAGAAAAAAATATATATATCGAATCTATACTTACATGAAATTAAACATTTTTTTTCTTCTTAAATTTAAGAAGCACAATTCTTGAACATGATTTGCACACATTGATTATAAGGTAAGCAATCAATTGACAGAATTGTAGGTTAGATTTAGATTTTCTAAAAATTTAATAATTAAAAAAATTGGAACCAATTGAGAGAGAGGAATTCCATAATCTTTGTATCTTTTCTCTTATATTTTACATAAACATCTACTTAGATACGTATCTTTTGTATTTTAATAATAATGAAGTGTTGCTGGTATATGTAAGTCTTTTTTTGGTGCAGGTAATGTGCTTTTATGGTAATGAATCAACCATATCTTTCATCCTACACAAGGAAAAACCCCACTTCACAAAAGTTCCAATACAACTATCTGTCACGAGATGATATAATAACTCAATCTATTTATATCATGTAATATTTTTTTCAATAAAAAATTTAACCATTACATGTATGATATATATAATTCTTTATAAAAAAGATTGAAAATTTAAAATATATATATATCTAAGTCCAAACCCGCAAGTCCTTGTTGTGACTATAGACTTAACAACACTCAGGATCTACTACTTGGTATTATCCTCATTATATCAAAAGAGATATCCAAGTTGACTGAATATTTAAACTCATTTTTATATATCTTTACACATTCACTATATCTTTTAACGTGAGACGGGTAATATTGAACTTCGAATTCATTTATGTTTTCTTTCAACAATGAGATAGTATACCATACTACCTTTTTGTGTTCTCATAAAATCTTAACTAAAATTCTTATTTTATATAATAGCCCTTTCTTTTTGTGTAAGTTTAGCATAAAGTTAAGATTGCAAAAATCATAGGTTTCAAGAGATAGTAGAAAATTGTTATCAGAAGCTAAGCTTCTAGCAAGCACAAGGAAATAGTTTCAAATCCAGTACATTAAGTTATATATTTTGTGAGAATAATTCTCAATCCATCCAATGAATTCCACAAGGAAAAGGAGTGAACAATTGACAAGAAGTAATGAATCAGCAAATTCCAACATTGGATAATGAAATAAGCAAAGAATGATATTCCTCATTACTTTCTGCCTTCCCAAGTTATTTTCAACTTTTATACATTATTATTTTCCTTAGAACAGTAACTATGAAGCTCAATTTGCTTCTGCTTTGTGGTTTTCACTTGAATTCAATGAACATGATATCAATTTGATTATACATATTCAAAACTAATCAATGGCTGCTGTAAATAATACCTTGCTCTGCCCTTCTTTGATGAGCAGGTGATGGCTCAGCCTATGGTTATTTGCAATTGTTCAGCAGAATCACTAATGCAATTTTGCCTCTCTGATTGTTGATTCTTGCAATTTTCCTAATACTTTACTTTAAGGCAGTAAAAGGTACTGTATAGTCCATCATGTTAGACATGTTCGCTTTCTTGCTGATCACCAACCTCCTCGTTAAGGGACATTTTTAAGCCCAGAGCTTCAGCCAAACTTCCATGTGTCTCTTTACCACAGACCCCAATGAGTGTGTTCAGTAAAAATTCTCTTTGATCTAGTTTTAACTGTTTCTCGAGTCCTCGAGCAACCATTTCCATCTCAGGCGAGTATTCATCAGGAGGAAATGCCCGGTGAATGAGGAACACCTTTACCAGTTCTCCCACTGCTTCAGAATGATTGCCTTGTATTTCCAAGGCCCATGCTTGCAAGAACCTTGACCTTGTCCTTGCAGCCACAGCTGCAGACACCATTCTTGCAGCACGGCTACTCTCAAGATTAATGTTCTCAGAAAGCCTAGCAACAAAATTTCTAGGATCCTCACCATCAATATCAATCAAACCAGATTGTGTCCACAAACTTTCACAAGAGTTCAATACAAGATTCACTGCAGTACGATAAAACGAATCTCGGATATTTTCTGTGTCAATGGAAACTCTTACACCAGATGCCTTGCATATACGACGTAAAGTAATTATATCCTCTGCTGAAGTATCTATGCCCCTCATTCTCTTGTCCAAGATTTCTGGAAAGCAAATTCATTAATTCTGTAATTTGATGAGAAAAAAGCATTATCACAACAATGGAAGCTTGATTGATACTATAATTTGTTACCTCTAATCAGTCTGTTAGCCATTCTCTGAAACTCTTCCCTGGCATCACTAGACAAACCCTGACCTGTGCCTGGAACAGAAGCCGGCCACCATTTTGGCAGCTTCTCAACGGATCTCCTCCTCTTTCTCCTATCCCAAAACGAAGTTTTCCTGATCCCTTCATCCTTAACATCATCAAGAATACTCAGAGACCTATCCCTGTAATCTTTCTTCCTACTCCTATTTGTCTCCATATCTACCCTCCCAACAAGCACTTCTTTTCCACCCAAACTACGATCCCTTCTATAAATCAATTCACCACAGTTACCACTATCATACCTATATCCTCTAAACAAAATATTAACAAAACCCTTGAGGACAAAAACAATAATCAAACTAGAAATCAAAAGAGCACCAACAAATTGAACAGTGGACCTGCGACAGGATACGACTACTTTCTTGGTATCCCCGTCAACCGAGACAAGACTCTGAAGGTCTCTGAAAGCGTCATCGGCAGCGAAAATGAATTCATTGAGCTTCAGCTGAGAAAGCTCCACCAGCTCATTCACGTAACTCACGGGCTTAGAATTCGTCAAACTATCAACGTTCAGTATAATTTTTAGGCTTTGTTCCGATAGAAGAGAAGGTTGGTCGGATTTCGGGACGTATTTTAGGAGACGACGGCGATGGTGTCTACGGCGTGAACCGGCAGGTACTGTTCTTTTCCGGAAATAATGGGAAAACCATCGTTTCCCACCATTGTAGTGCATCGAAAGGGAGAAATTATGAGTGATAAAGTAGCTCATGGAGGGTAATTTTCCTTCTTTTTTTTTTTTTAGATTCAGAGGAAGTTATGAAATGAACAGGCGGGAAGAGAAAGGAAATTAAAATGCCCTAATTCTGACATTTCCCCAAATTAGGGAATTGCAGAGATAGCGGATTCCGGGACCCGGTTAGTGAATTTGGATATCCAATTAAGTCACAATCTTAATGGGTCCTTTTCTAGCTAAACCCGTCCATAACTATAGTCCAAACTATATTTGGGCCATTGATTAATAACCCAATTTCTTTTTTTTCTTTTTTTTTTTTTTTTTTGGGTGTGTCCAGGTTGACCCGAATAATCCACACCCAGATTCGAAAGCAAATTGTTGGATTGGTAGCACTAAGGCTGAGGTGGGTGTCAAACTCCCAACCTTTAAGATTGGGAGTGTGGGTGCTGACCACTCGGCCAGCACTCACTTGACAATAACCCAATTTCTATTAGAAATATTCTCTCATTCAATCATCTAATTATTTTTTCCAAAAAAAAAAATAATAATAATAATCTAATTATTTTCATTTTTTCCAGTTGATTTTAAATCTTTAGTTTAATACAAATTTATTTTTTATCTAATTTTTATTTTTTTACATTTATCTTTTTATTAAAATTGGTCAATTATCTTTTTTTTTTAGGTAAAAGGTCTTTTATATCATTTGATATATTTCCAACACAATTATTATAATTTAATATATTTATTTTATTGAAATTTAAAATTATGATATTCAAAGAGAATATAAAAATAATTGTGTCTTTCATAAAATGATAAAAAAAAGACTCTTTAAATTTAATAGTATAATAATCATGTGTGAAAAAAATATAATCGAAATATTGACTCATTTTAATCAACCGCGTATCAAATTTAGCTTCGAGCACTAGTCAAATTACAAAAGATTAGAACAAAAACAAGAGAATAAATAATAGTTTTTTAATCTAATAGCTTGGGGGAGTTAGTAAGCGGACTTCTAATACTTCTTCTCAGGGCGAATGGTCGAGGTGGGTGAGACCATTACCCTCGAGTAAGAGTTGGACTCTACGAGCGCACCCCGGATCGAATCCGAATTAGTCGGTCCGTGTGAGTTCGGATACCGGATGCTTAAGAAAAAAAAAAAGTTTTTGGATTTAAAGTTTCATAAGTTACAAAAATTAATCTCAAGACGCTGGTAAACTGGTACGAAGCTCTTTTGGTTCAAGTAAGATTAAGAGTTCAAACTTTAATTTATGTATGTAACTATTTAAAATTTAGGGTCAAAATTTCTTGTCATAAGGGACTCACCCAACTCGAACGAAGATTAGTGAATTATAATTGTAGGATTTTTTTTTTGGCATTTGTAAACAAGACAATAATTTCTTGGTTGGTAGTGGGAACTAATATGGAAAATTTTTTTTTTTCCTTTGTACTAAAATAAACAATAATATAACCCGATAGTTTGGAGAAGTTGGTACACGGACTCTTAATGCTTCATCCAGGGTAGATGGTCGATGTTTCGAATCTCCTAGGGTGGTTTGAGTCATGTTAAAAAGTTCTGGGTCAGACCCTCACCCTCAAGTAAGAGTTGAACTCTGCGAACGATTCGCAAGCCGAGTCCGAATTAGTCTCACCAAATAAGATGGGGACAACGGGCGCTCTAAGTGAGTATAAAAAAAAATAAACAAAAAAAAAAACAGTAATATAATGCCAAACTCACAAGTCTTTTGTCCATTTCCTAAGCAAAGAAAATAGGAATCGTCGTCGTTTTTTTCTTTTTTTTTTTTTTTTTTCACATCAAAGCGGAAAATGAAATCTTGCCAAACTCATATATATAAATTTAATTTCAACCGATAAAGTAAGTTAGTAAAAAGTTTTCTTAAGCCAAGAGATTCCATGATCAAATTTACTCTTACGTTTCTTATGTAACTGTTCAAAATTTGCTAGAATTTACCTCTTCCAAAAGACCTATTCAACTTTAACGATAATTAATCTAAAAGTAAACATACTTTAAAACCGCCATAAAAAAAACATAAATTTCTTTACCTTTTTAATAATCTAGAATATCTTAACTTAAAATTAAATCGAGTTAATTATTTTCTTTTAATACTTAATTTTTTATCCATCATATTTAAACTTGAAATATTGAAAACATATAAATTTGCATGTCATATATATATATATATATATATATATTGGGAGTTAGAAAAATAAATAATATATAATATTGTAGGGATATTTTTTAACATTTCAAAGTTTTCCAATTTCCACACATTAGTTTGACCTAGCACAGTAACCCGTGAAGTTTTGTTCCTTTTGCTCTCAACATTTACATTTTTTTTTTATAATCTTCAATTTCAAGAATATGACAAGAAAAAGGGTGTAGAGAGAGAGAGAAGCAAATAATAGTAATAATAATGGTGTAGTCCTCATTGATGAGCATGTGATGACTTCTGCAATTTGCCTCTATCTACAACAACAACATTTTGAACAACTTGATCAATACATACATATACATATATATATATATATATATATATATATGTATAATTTAATGTATTGTTAGCCATTTATTCTATCGAATATGTCAGCATCATTTTGGATTTTTTGCTGGTTTGTAATCTTTTGGTACAGCAAAGTCTTAAGGGGCTAGTTTTCTTTAAATGTTTTAGAGGATTTGACCAAATGTTAAAATTATTTTTCTCAATAAATATATATATATATTTGATATTTAAAATCATCATTTAGACTAATTTAAATTTGATATAGATTGTATCTGTAGAGTTTAATTCAATTAGTAGTAGTATTATCTATATGACTTTTGAGGCTATGAACAAAATAATCAAAGGTTTTATATATACATATTTTTTGTAAGAATTGGGATGATGGAATGTCATTAAGTCAAATTAGTAGGCTAAAATCTTGATACCTTATATATATATATATTATACTAAAAGGAAATACTGTTTTAGAAGACTGTCATCAATGTAAGCTAAAGATATATATTTATAGAGAGAGAGAGAGAGCCAAACCAAGATTCAAAACAGCCTGGATTTTCTCTAGACATACTGTTCTTCTGCATTTTCCCCACTACTCCTTATAATTTTATAGTATAAAAGATAGATAGATATATAGATAGATACCTTATTGATTATGATCATGGAAAAGTCAACTACATTCATGGAGGAGGGTATAATCCCATTTCAATCTCAATTTTGACCATTACAAATGTCAATTGCTTGTGACATGGTGAAAAGGACAGGGTTAGAAAAAGACCCTTTTTTTAATCTTTTGATTCTGGAAGCTGAAACTGCAAAATTGATTGATGGAAAAGATAAAATGATTTTTGGCCAATAGTTTTGAAGAGAAAGAAAGGACAAAGGGATCAAACTTAGGAAAGTTTTGTACTTTCTAAATTTGTCTGTTTTCTGGGCTCAATCTATAATAGTAAAGCCTCCTCCATGAACTAAAGAAAAAGGTTTCTTGCTGCTGAAAAAATTTCAAGATTTTCTCAGTTTTCAGACATGGGGGACAGAAGATTCTTCAGTTCCCTCTTCATATTAATCTTGCTGCAACTTCTTCATCTTTCTTCTTCACTTCCACTATGTACTGACTCAAGTATGTGAGAGAATTGAATGTGTTTTTTTTTTCATTTTTCTTTGTTGTGTGTGATTTTTTTTCTGTTTTGTGGAACAGGAGCACCCCTAATCCAGAAGGTTCCTTTGAAGTTCTGCCCTTATAATGGAACTTCTTGCTGTAATTCTGGTGATGATTTGCAGCTGCAGAATCAATTCAAAGCAATGAACATTTCAGAACCAACCTGTGCTGCCCTTGTGAAATCTATTCTATGCTCGGTAATGTGATACTGTAATTCTAATTACTTTGTGAATGAAGAAGAATCTTGAATTAGTTTCTTGAGGGAAAAGAAAAAAAGTGAGCTTCAATCTATGCTTGGTATTTCTATCCCAATTGAAAATGTTGTTTTAAGGAAATTTGTCGATTTTTTTTGTTGAAATTTAAGGTTTCCTTTTTTATTGAATTTCAGCACATGAACTATTTGGAAAAATTTCCCGAAGACCTTTATGAACTGAGTTGAATACTTAATCCAAGTCTTCTCTTTTGAGCACCGAATTGAGTGTTGGTATTTCTTGTCATTTACAGAAATGTGATCAATTTTCAGCAGAGTTATTTGAAGTTGATTCTGTTCCTCGACAAGTTCCTGTACTTTGTAACTCCACAATTGTAGTAAATTCAACCCAAAGCAACCAATCTGCGAGTAGCTTCTGCTCGAGAGTATGGAATACATGTCAAAATGTATCTATAATGAATTCGCCTTTTACTGCTTCAATACAAGGTGGAGTTGGTCAAGTGAAATCCAACTTCACCAAGTTGACTGATGTTTGGCAGTCACAAACGGATTTCTGTAATGCATTTGGTGGAGTTTCTGGTAATGAATCAGTTTGCTTTGATGGTGTACCTGTAAACTTTAACAGTACTGCTACACCAAGTCCACCTAGTGGTATGTGTCTTGAGAAAATTGGAAATGGTTCGTACCTTAATATGGTGCCTCACCCGGATGGCTCAAGCCGTGCTTTTTTCTCAAACCAGGCTGGTAAGATCTGGTTAGCAACTATTCCAGAACAAGGGTCAGGACAAACATTGGGGCTAGATGAAGCAAATCCTTTTTTGGATCTAACTGATGAGGTTCACTTTGATAGTGAATTTGGAATGATGGGTATTGCAGCTCATCCAAAGTTCGCAACAAATGGTCGTTTCTTTGTTTCTTACAATTGTGACAAAACAAATTGGCCTGGCTGTGGAGGAAGATGTTCCTGTAACTCAGATGTAAAATGCGATCCCTCAAAACTACCTCTTGATAGTGGTTCCGCGCCATGCCAATATCAAAGTGTTGTAGCAGAGTATACAGTTAATGGCACTGCAGCCCAGCCTTCCCTGGTATATATATATATATATATACATTATCAAGTTATCAGCATATGAATAACTTTCTTTCTGTTTACTCTCCTCTAAATGATAGTTAACTTGACTGTTATGTTGTTTAGGCGAAAAATGCTCAGCCAACAGAAGTGAGAAGAATTTTCACCATGGGACTCCCATTTACAGGTCATCATGCCGGGCAGATTCTTTTTGGACCTGAAGATGGCTATTTGTACTTTATGATGGGTGACGGTGGCAGTTCAGGCGATCCATACAATTTTGCTCAAAACAAGAAATCATTGCTGGGGAAAGTCATGAGGCTTGATATAGATAGCATCCCTAGTAAGTTCTTGAATTCCTAAATCTCATGTTATGATAACTTTGTTAGAATCCCATTTACATTACAAGTAGAAATTCAAACAATGAATTGATAGTAAATTACAGAATTCGATTAAAGATATATATATATATATATATATATATATGCAAGTTCTTGTCGAGTTCCAGCTTTTATTTCTTCAAATCATAGCCTAATAATGGATGATAAACATCAGGCACTGCAGACATAACTAAGCTTGGTTTATGGGGAAACTATTCCATCCCCAATGATAATCCTTATACTGAAGATAAAGATTTGCAGCCAGAGATATGGGCCTCAGGATTAAGGAATCCATGGAGATGCAGTTTTGATTCTTCAAGACCTTCTTATTTTCTCTGTGCAGATGTAGGACAGGTAATAGTATATTCACTGTCGAATTTTTCAACTCGAGTTTCCTCTGTCTTGTAACTGTTGAACTCAATCGAAATATTTGTTCTTCAACATATTCCTCCTCATCAGGATCTATATGAAGAAGTGAACATCATTACCAAGGATGGAAACTATGGTTGGCGACTTTATGAGGGTCCTTACATTTACACTCCTCAGAATTCATCAGGAGGAAATGCTTCAGCAAGTACAGTAAATCCAATTTCCCCAGTAATGGGATACAATCATTCAACTGTAAATAAGAATGAAGGTTCAGCATCAATTACAGGCGGATACTTCTACCGTTCCATGACTGATCCTTGTATGTATGGAAGGTGAGTTAAATTTGAATTTTTCAACCTCAAAATGACTCCTTGAACTTGAACTGAGGATGACAAACAAATGTTGTTCTGTTTCAGGTATCTGTTTACTGATCTATATGCAGGTGCTCTATGGACTGGTATCGAAAATCCTGAAAACAGTGGCAATTTTACCAGTAATGAGATGCCTTTTTCTTGTGCTGCTGACTCTCCAATCAAATGCACATTTCCTCCTACAGGAAGTAACTCATTACCTGCTTTGGGATACATTTTTTCATTTGGTGAAGACAACAATAAGGACATTTATCTGCTAGCAAGCAGTGGAGTATACAGAGTGGTTCAACCGAGTCGTTGTAAATATGTTTGTTCAAAGGAAAATGCATCAGCAGAGGTAAGTCCTGCACCAGCAACTTCCACTACTCCTTCAGATGCAAGCTTTTTAATGACCTCAAATGTCTGTTTGGTGATTCTGGTTTTTTCTTCTCTTTGGTTGCTTGTTCTGATGGGCATGGTATAGAAATGGCACTTGTTTTTTTGGTACAGAATGTTAGGAAAACTGTGAAGAATGTGGTTATTGCTATTGAAATCCATAATCTAGGCTTGGATTCATGTTGAAAAGGCACAAATTTTTTACTATTTTGTTATCCATAATCCAGGCTATGATTTTTTTTGTTTGGTCAATGTTCTGATTTCAAGGATAATGTCTTACCTTTTTTTCTCCAAAATTAATGATTATAATAGTGTTCACTTGTTAATGTCTATCTTCCATATCCGCGATAGTAAGTGTTGAAAACTCTTACCTAACGTTTATAACAAGTATCAAAATTTATCTCAACTTTTACATAGCGTTCATAACAAGTATCAAAATCTATCATAACTCTTATATAGTACTCTAAGGTTGAAATTCATCATTAACTTTTACATATTGCTCATAGCGAGTGTCGAGATTCATCATAACTCTTACATAACATTTATTACAAATGTAAAAATTCATCGTAACTCTTAAATAATACTTATAACATGTCAAAATCACGATCTCGTATAAGATTAACAATAATTCTTTCTTATTATACCAAGCTTAAGACTTATACGTATGTGTGTATATATATATATATATATATATATATTGTCTTTTAACATTTTAGTATGTTTTAATCACTTTGAGCCCTTAATCATCTGAAATCAAGTCGGGTTGAATTCCATTTTGAGAAAACACTATCAAAATTTGAATATTTCAGCCATATTTACTTTAAGTGCCAATTAATTCGAAATCGAGTTACACTAAACCTTCTTTTCCATTATTTTTTCATTTATAATCCAACTTGAAATCTTATTTTAAAATAGAATTAAGCACTTTTTTTTTTATACTCATTTGGGGCGTCCGATGTCCTCACCTTATTTGGTGCGCTCGCAGAGTTCAACTCTTATTCAAAGGTGAGAGCCTGACTCAGTTAGCATGACGCTAACCACCCCAGGAGATTCGAAACCTCGATCATCCTCTTTGGAGGAAGCATTAAAAATCTGCACACCAACTCCCTCAAACTATCGGATTATAATTAAACACTTTGACACTAACACATATGTGAAGGCCCAATTCAGAAGCCCAATAATGGGACTCGTATGAATTTTGGGCTTATCGTATATTTTATTTTTTGGAAGAGGCCCAAATCCAGTCTGTAAGTCCTATTGGAAACCCTACAATTACAGAGGCTGCAGTCCCAATAAAGTGACAGAGAGCACTTATGGAAAGTTTTCAATACTGCAAATTGTCAAATGTCAGACAGATATTAGAGATATGGTGTGGAGTGTAAGGAAAGGCCCTATTTTTACCCACAAGTTAGGAAAAATAATTTTGATACTTTTGGGATGATCTTAGTAAAAGATATGGTACAATCACCGCATAATGTTATTTGAGGTCAAGAGTTGGATACGAGTGAATTCGGACTCTATAAGCACAGTTTAGACTGAATTTGAATTAATTAAAGTCGTAATGACTGAATACTATATGGTTTAACAAAAAAAAAAAAAAACCAACTCAACAGCTTGGGAGAATTGGTAAGCGGACTCTTAATGCTTTTCCTCGGGACGGATGATCGAGAGAGTTAGCGTCACGTTAAAAAGCTCTAGGTCGGACCCTCACCCTCGAGTAAGAATTGGACTTTGCAAGCGCACCCTATGCCGAATCCAGATTAGTCGGTACGTGTGGGTTCGGATACCGGATGCTTAAAAAAAAAAAAAAAAAAAACAACCAATTAAAATAATTTTAAAAAGAATGATAAAACGTTTTTTCCCTAAAATTACTTATAAATTAGGCCAAAAATTACCTTATATAAAAAAGATATCCATTTTAAACAAAAACTACTTTGAATTTAAAAAGTCAACGTATGGATATGAACGCAGTTTAGGATTACTTGTCCACAATTGAGACTAATGGACCATCTATCATACCATATATTCAAAGATTTGAAAAATATTTAGTAAATTACAAAACAGAATAATAAGCGTTACAAAATAATCAAAATTAAGTAATTTTAAAAAAAAAAATAGTAAAAATGGAGGTAACGTATTGTTTGACCTCGAAATTTCCTTAATCAATAAGTCAACTTGATAAAATTTTATCAAAATAATGACTAACATATATTTTAATTCTTTAACAATGACTCATGTGCTAATCACGTGATAACTTTTTAACATAATTTTTAATAGAATAATTAAATTATATAAATCTATTATGTATAAAAAAATATATATAATTTAGGATGAAATTTAAGAATATTTATTTTTCCCTTTGCTTGTATTAGATTATGATGATTTTAATGAGTGAGAATCCATTTTAAATGTGAATCTTATAATTAATAATATTTGTCATAAGCAAAACAAACAAAATCCTTATAATTTGTTAAAAGTTATGAACCAAATCCTATAGGCTTAATTATACTTAAAATTCTTTTAAAAAGAATAATACAAAAGAAAACAAAAGAGATCATATTTTTTCACGTTTTCAAAGACTAACAAGATTATATATGTATATATATATATATATATATATATATATATATATAATAATCATCAAGAAGAAAAAAAAAAAAGAGATCATTTTTTTCATGGTTTTAAAAAAATAATAAGGTTAATATTTTTCACGTTTCTAAAAACTAATAAGATTATATATATATATATATATATATATTTATGTTTGAAGGATTTGTAGTCACAAACATAACTTGAACTCATGATATTTTACAATTCTAACCGAGTCTGATATATATCAAGTAAGCTACATTTTTTTATCTACTAACCATAAGATTGAACAAATTTAGCAGTGTTTGTGTTGACATTTTTTTTTTTTTTTTTTTTATTGTTTGAAATTTTTTAAAGATTATATATATATATATATAATCTAATTAAGAAATATTGTGAAAGTTAAAAAAAGAAATTGCAATTAAGGAAAATTTCATTAATGAAATGTTTGCATTTTGAGTTTTATATCAAACTTTTTGTTTTTGATAATTAGGATGGTTTTTTTTTTTTTTTTAGGTGGTATCTCAGGCCCTTTCGGCCCAGACTAATCCACTCAGGAAGGTCCAACAGTGCGGGTATACCCGTACTTGCGAATATATCTTGAACTGTGAACCCCGGGTGAAGTTTAAACCCTTAACCTCTTGACAAACCAGGAGGTAAGGGAAAAACTCTTAAACCAATGAACATGAGAGATTCAAACCCTCAACCTTTTTGGTTGAGGGAGAGACTCCTAGACCATTAGGTCATGAGAGGAACTTCATAATTAGGATGTTATAAGTGAAGTCTAGATAAAATGATTTTTTTTTAAAAAAAAAAATTATAATTTAATTTATTTAAAAATATTTTTCAAAAATAAAATTACATTGTGCTTAAAGAATTTTCTTGGGGATATATATATTTTTAACATTTTATTTTTAAATAAGTAAATAAATAATAATAATAATAAAATTACGTGATTATCACTTTTTAGGATTTAACACATGCCTTGGATTATATATATATTTTTTATGTTAAAATTTTATTATAGTATTAAGAAATATTACATAATATTTCAAAACGGTAAATAAGGAAATTTCTAGATTTTTTTTTTTTTTGACCTTTTTTATAAAAGGTTGAAGTAGGAAAAATGGTATAAATGAGTCATTCGAGATTGACTTTTACTTATTTTTACTCATTCAATTCATTCATCTGAAATTTAGTTAACCTAAAACGTCACCAATTTAGACAAAATCTTTAAAATTCTCTCTCTCTATATATAAATTATATATATATATATATTTTAAAAATGTATTTTTTAACTAGGAAGTAACAAAAATATATATAATTTGATTATTTTAATTGCCAAATGATGTGAAAATTATAATTAAAGACAATTTTTTGAAAAATACCATTAACATTTAAATTTACATACTTAAATAGACAAAAAAATATAGTATTCAATCGATGTGACTCATTTTATTTGATGATCTTATCCGATTAATCAAGAAAGAGATTTTAAGTTCAATTCATGTCAAAAACGATTTTTTGTTGGTATTATAGTCTTAAAAATCTTTTCCGATGAAGATATAAGTTACCAAAAATAATTGTTAAGATGTACAAATGTTCCCATATTCACTTGATTTTGCTTGGCAAAAATCAACCCTATATTTTGACTTTAATACGCCGCCGTTTTCTTCAACCTCATTCCTTTTTGCCCATAACCAAGTTATCATAGATCCACTTTTACCATTATCAAAATTTTCCTTCAAAAAGTACATTAATTGAACATTATATGAAGTCATGACACTTATGGTTAACACTTTGTAAAAGACATTTTGTTTACCTAACTAAGACTTAAAATATAAAGCGTAATTTAAATTAATTGAAATAATAATTTTAAATATTGGATAGTCTAACAAAAAAAATAATTTTATTTCTATTTTTCTTAATGAATGTGAATAATAAAATTTTCTTTTTGATTATTATATATAAAATAAATAATCAAAAATATAAAGCGTAATTTAAATTAATTGAAATAATAATTTTAAATATTGGATAGTCTAACAAAAAAAATAATTTTATTTCTATTTTTCTTAATGAATGTGAATAATAAAATTTTCTTTTTGATTATTATATATAAAATAAATAATCAAAAATATATATGTTAATATGTATTTGATATTAGGCTCGAATCTTTGTATTTCTCCGCCGATTCTTTTCGTCGTGGATCCGAAGGCCTTTTTGGGCTTGATGAGCCTTACGATCCCCGAAGAGAAATCGTCGGAGTTTCCTTTTCTTCTCTACCGCCACCGATTTTACCTCCGATTTTCACCTCACTTGAATGCTTCTCTTGGTCTCTATTTATAGATGAAGAGAGTGACAATCAATGACTATTAATTTGTCATGTGTCACTCATCGTAGAAGCAAAATCTTTTAATATCTTCAATATATATTTAAATATATAATTAAATTTAATTAAATATATAAATAAAATTTCAGTATTTACAATGAGTACAAAAAGGTAAATTTAAAATATTTTAATCATCGTCAAGAAGATGTAGCTTAATTTTGGTAGCAACATCACTTATGACATGAAAATCATGAGTTTGAGATACAATAAATATTAGGATTTCTTAAAAAAAACAAAAAAACAAATTTCATCATCACTCCCTCAAAATAATAATAATAATAAAGTTACCCCTACAATATCAAATTTTCAGTTTCCCTCCCTCCCCAAAACATCCAAAGCCTTACAACTCCACAAACACAATATTTTTTATTTACATTTTGGCCCCTAAACTAAAGGAAAAATACAAAAGCAAGAAAAATTTTTATTGTTCACAAATTCCCTTCCTTCCCCCGCTACCCTGCCCTCTCCCCAACACAAACCCCCCTACACCCCCCTCACCCCTTTTCTTTGTCCTCTCCCCCTTTCCTTTCTTCCAATTTTCTCAAATTTCTTGATTTTCCAGAGACACAATCAGAGGAAGACTCGTCGAACACACACAGAAAGTTAGGAACCTTTTTTGTTGAAACTTCGATAGGCATTTTTGTTTATGCTTAGGATTGTTTTCGTCATCTGAGGATGTTTTGTAGTTTATTGTTTGTTTTGTTGAAGAAATTTCATCACAGTAGTGTTGTATTCGACAATTTCTTTGAAAAACCCAACTCTTTTCTCAATGCAAGTCCATGATCTACCATGTAATTCTTCCTTAGCAAATCCCCTTTCCGATCCCTCCTTCTCTAGAACCATGTCTGACCCTCAACCCTCTTCTTCCCCTTCTCCGATCCATTCCCCTAATAACAACAAGAATTCTCAGAATAACCTCAAAAACTCCCAAAATAACAAGAGCCCATCAAGAAACGAGAATAGTAGTGTTCAAAAGGATGATGATAAAGACAATAGTACTGCCGCTAATAGTAACAACCACCATAGTAGTAGTAATAATAATAATAATAGTAGTATAGTTAGGAGAGAGAGGCCCTCGAGGGCATGTACGCAGCGAGCTGCAGCGAGGATGCAGGCGGCGGCTGCAGCAGAGGCGGCAGCTGCTGCGGCGGAGAAGAAGCATAAGAAGGCTGCTTTGAGGAAAGAGAAATTGGCTGCCCGGTTACTGAGGGAGGAAGTGGACGAGGAGGAGGAGGATGGGGAGGCGGACGAGGAGGATGGAGAAGAAGGGGAAGACGGTGGTTCGCCTTCTCGGTCATCCAGGAATCAGCAATGTAGTAAGATTATCACTCCCTTGGTAGGCGAGCCGGAGCCCTCGCAGCTGCCTCGTTGGAACCTCCGTGGGATGTGGCAGTTAGCTTCTATTTTGAATTTCTTAAATGTATGTGGTAATAATTTTACTGTTAAAAGACTGGTTTTTTTTTTAGTGTGTGAAGTTAAAATCCGTTCTTTAGGCTATTGGGTATTCCATCTTCTTTTGTATTTATTCCCCACTTTCATGTTTGTTTGTTTAGGTTTTTAGGCCACTGTTGAATATCAAAGTGGAGTTCTCAGCAGAAGAGTTTGAAACAGCCTTGATTACGCCAAATAATACACTGGGGGAGATTCACATGCCATTATTGAAGGTTTCTGCATTTTGCTTCTCTAGTTAAAATCTTGTTTCTTTTGTAAAGGTTGAGTTTCTGCATGCATTTCTGGATACTTCTTGTAACTTTGATTGACAATGTGGTATATAGCTCTTTTTCATGCCAGGGAAGACTGCTAAGGTCTTTCTTTTTCCCCTCAAGTCTTTATAATTCTATATTTACTTTAAGGACATGGTAAAATAGATATGCCTCTTAAGCATAACAAAGACCACTGTTTATTTGATAAAATTTGTCACTGCAACCCAATGGTATTCGCTCTACATTGAAGCATCTATTTCTATATTGTTGGATCATCACCTTTTCCCTTTTAGTATAACTTTATTAATTTAAACTGGCAGTGGTCTGCCCTCTTTTGGTAATTTCCCTCTAATTATTCCTTTTTTGAACTTTCTGGTTAACATGTTCTTGAGCATTTCATTGGGCTAGATATGGTCAATTACATGATAAAAATGATTTCTTGCAGAGTAGTTACTGTTGCTTTTGCATAGTAGTTTTTGGAGAGAGGCATTAGTTCAAGAGACTTCATAAGGGTTAGTTGCCTTGTCTGGTGACTTATGATTTTCCTGGAAGCCTCAACAATATAAGAGCTTGAGTATTTTCCTTGGCTTATCTGGACTATAAAATTATTTTTTTTACTCCACTGATATATGTTGTTTAGGTATATGAATGAGAGAACTCTCAGGAATTTATCATTTATCAATTAAGTGACAGCCAATGAAAGAAGGAAAGAAGATTCTAGAGTCAAAATATGGTTCTGGAGCTTAGTCATTTTTATAAGTGACGTGGGAAAGGGAGGGATAGTTATGGATAAGGTGAACATTTTGTGGAGTTTTTTGTTAGCAAGGTGGGAAGATTCCATGATGGGATTCTAATATATAGCATAGCGAGAATTCTTTGGATGACAATTCCTATTCCTAATGTGATGGAGAAATATACCTTGACTTATTGAACAATGGTGCAAGCTTTTTAACTTTCCTTTTTCCTCCTTTTCTGTACATGAAAGTAGATTCACACTCATACTTTAAGTAAAAGAGGAAATAGAGGAAAATCTAAGGAAGTAGTAAAAGAAAATTCGGTTTCAGAGTGCTGGGGGTTTATTTTTCACTCTAGTATTAGGACTCGAAATATGAGATTCCAATTTGCTTATAGAATAGAAAGCTGAATGGTCTTGGATGTCCTGAAAATGGTAATTTGACATTGACTCTTGTAAATTGCCCTGAAGTATGTGCCAAGTATTCATCCATTTCTATTATTTGCAGGCATGCATGGCATATATCTCTTCCCTCCTCCCTAACATGTGCAACAATTCTATTTTAGGCATCTACATGGATTTAAATGATACATTTGAAGTTATATTAATTACCAAAGGATTTGGGATTTTAGAATCAGATGGGAATGGGTACAAGCATTTATATCGAATTGCTATCATATTGATGTGGCCAAGCCTTTCAAAGTAACGGTTACTATAAAGGAAATGATTAGCTCAGATTAGTAGGAAGTGAGGAGGAATTTATGGTGGAGAAAAAGGAAAAAAAATGGGGCTTGCAATAAAACTAGTTTCCTATTTGATACTTGGTCTACTTTTCTTATCACACATGGGACTTGAATTGGTAGTGTGTCACCAACTATTCCGAACTGATCTTCATTTCACTAGCAACAAATCACAAGATTGGGATAAGTGATTTTCTTTTAACTGACTATGAATACATTGACTGGGATTTGGGACTAGGGATTAGGTTAAAGCATTGCTATAAAAATCCCAAAATTTACTATACTGAATTGCTTTGGTTACTACATATTATGTGGTTTTTTAATTATCAATTAGGGTAATATTTTAACTCATGTGTCGACCAATTAATTGAATAACCATGTTGGGCCTGTTTCCATGTTCTCAATCTTGATAGCAACGCGCTGTTACCACTTTAATATAGAAGTAGCAGCTTTTGGTGTGAGCTCCTATGCACACCCTTGCCTCCAAGTCTTTTGACTGAGTTCATACTTTATGTCATGTGTTTTGCTAAGGAATAGATGAACATCCCTGGATTATTAAGTGTTCCTTGTTTGTCTTGAAGTCTGCTGATACAGGGTGCAAGATAGGAATAGGTCAACATTTTTCTATTTTGCATTTTTGGTTTTATAGAAAAATAAGGTCATTACGAAAGATGGATATGTTTTAAGGAATGCTTATCAATACCCTAATCAGAAACAAAGCCTGATGCTATACCCTGCAGTCTGCACCACCGTTGCACTTTTCTTGTGAAACATATAAACCTGTTTTTGAGTTTATGATAAGGCCTATTTAGTGTCCCCATGATTTAAAACTTGTTTTGTAGTGGCATGTGCAGGTTTATTGTTTTTTTTTAAAAAAAATAAATAAATCAAAGAGTATCATGTAGTGTCTTTATCTCCTCTAAATGCTTTCTTGTCTTTGGTTATATCCTAACGGAGCTACATTTCTGCATCTGTTCTCTGAAATCCTTCAGGCAATCCCCCCTGTTACTCGGATGGCCCTTGGACACAATACATGGGTCACTGTTCTGTGCAGAAAATTACGAGATTGGTGGCACTGGGTAATTTGGTTTTAGTTGTTTTAAAACAATTTTAACAGAAACAGTAATTGGATATTTTCATTATAATCTATTGAACCAATGTGAATGATAACAGGTTGCAGAAGGAGAGCTACCTATCGTTGCATCTCATGGGTACCAAATTATACATCTATTCTAGTTTAAGTGGACTATTTGTTGATTTACACTTATGTATGCATTGGGTTGTCCTCAGGGCTGAGATTGATACATATCATGGACTTGAGCCAGCAGTTCGTGTGGTGATATTGAAAGCACTCTGTGATATCCGTGTTGAGGTATTAGTTTTGGGTAGATGTTTTGCTTGTGATACATGCTTTATTAGATTGGCTCCTCCTGAAATCTTACACAATTCTTGCTTTCAATAGTCTTATTTTTATGTTTCTAAGAAGCTATCTGTTTGTATAGAGAATCGCCTGGGATGGATGGGTAATTGTATTTCTAGATACTGGTGATGTTAATTAAACTTGCTAAGTCCTTAGCTGTTTGAAACTCCATTTAAACACGTTGAGGTATTGTCTTAACATTGTTTTTCCTCTTGGAGATTGTTATTATTGCTTAATATTTCTCTAAAGCTTTAATACACAAATAATATGAAATAAACTAATTACAAAGAATCAAGAACTGTACTGGCTAGTATAGACAGGTTGGATGTTTTCTGCAAATGCTTTCTCTCCCCCACCCCCTGTACTGTCTACTTTTTTTTTTTTTTTTTTTAATTTTTTTGTAAAAACTGGTTATTCATTATGATGATTGGTGTGTACTGCAGCAAGATGATGTTCGGAACTATATAGATGACTCATTAAAGCGTGGTGTACACCTGTCAATGTTCAGAAAAGAACGTATTGGTGGTGATTCTCATGGGGTCTCCTATTGGTAATTGCATCTTGCAGTCATATAATTTATGGTCCTGTATAATAGTCCCAAATTTTCTTCTCTAGTAGAATAGCAGTACTTGATTTATTTGTCTGTGATTTTCGGATCTTATTCACATTTTACTGTCGGTTTGTACTTAGGTATGAAGATGATCCTGTAGTTGGACATCGACTATATCGTGAAATTAGAAAGGTTGAAGTGAAGAAAGGAAAAGGGAGAAACATACCTCCTATTCCTAGTTCATCTTACCTGTGGGAAACAGTTGCAACTAACTTCGATGAGTTCGAGGATGTTTCTGTGAGTTTTTTGTTTTGCTTCTTACTTCCTGCTTTTCCCCCCTCCCCTCTCCCCACCAACCTTTTTTTTCAAAAAAAAAAAAAAACCCATCTGGAGTTTGTTAGATATATTATGTTGTTGCAGAAACTACCCAGAGGAAGTTTAGGTTTTTATCACTGTACTGCATATTCCAACTTCATTCTACAAGTTTCAGAAATCAAAATTATTATGCTAATTAGGTGTTACCAAATTCCATGCAGAAATGATACATATCTTTTAATGTTACACGGTATGCTTAAATTTTGTCTCCCATGAAAGTTGAAAATAAGAAATTTGTATATTCAGATGTGTGTATTCCTATCTCTGTTTAGATTTTCCTACAAGTTCTTTTGGGTACTATTTATCTATTGGGGTGGGTGGGTGGGATTGGGCTCAAGTAGTAAAGAGGTAGATGAAGATTTCTTTTGCTGCCTTAGGTCCATGATGAATTTTATGACGTAGGAGAATCTTGTATCCTATTTGTTTGTCTGTGTTGCACTGTAAATGGATGATTTATGATTTAATTGTTATATTAAACATATTTAATTTCTTTTCTACAAAAGTTGTTAGTTCATAATTTTGTATTAAGTAGAACTATAAATGGAAAAAAGCTTGAATGAGAAGTCGAACCTTTTGGCAGTTTACATCCTTGTAAAGATATAAACACACCTCTCATCTGTGGTTGTTGTAATTAGTTCTGAAGACTTTGCTTTATTTGTCCTTTTTGTGATTCCTAAAATTGTCTGAGATCTCCAGAAGTAGCAGTAAAATTTACAGAAAATATTTTCTGGGTGATGTGAGCTTATGCTTTAAAATTGAGCATTTAAGTTGAACACGAGTAAAAATATATTACTGACAAATCTTAGTAGTTGTTACATGTTCTCTCAACTTGGGCCAAAAGATCTGGAAAAGCATGGACTTGTTATGTTTTGTTTTCCTCTTTTGGGATGGATTTTAGACTGGGTAGAAGAAACAAAGGTAGATGTGAGTGATGCTATCTCAAAATGTGGATCCATAAGCTGTTTTTGATGAGTGTTCAATAATTCTGACAGAGATAGAAGAGCTTTACATTTACAGCTAAATGAAGTTATTTGGTGTTTCTTGGACTTCTTATAAAATCTTGTCAATCCTATGAGAAAATTTTGAACCCAGAAAGATTTTTGCTCATGTATTAAAAGGAATCAGGAGAATGGTTACAATAACTATGATGGACCTATGAGGATCAACTTGATTGGAAATTGAATTGAATTATTATAAAATATGTTGAAATGGATCATTGGGAATTGAGCAGATGTCTTTGTATAGTTGTATAAGGGGGTTTGTACATTTGTAATAGGGGATGATTTGGAAAATAATTGCTAGAATGGAGAGTGGTAATTTACATTTCATGCAAATGAAACAAAATCGACAAAGAATTGGAAATCCTGGAAGAGTGATTTACTCTAGTCCAGAGATTTGCTTCCTACTTTGGAGAAAGTTTTAATGGTCAACTACAGTCATAAAATTACCTTTTCTTCTTTCAAGTTTCAAATGATGTATTCACATATTAAATCAGCAGTAGATAATTTCTTTTATTGGACCTCTGTCATGGTTCATTTAAAACTTCATCCTGAAGTCTTATCCCCCAATTACTGTTGTTTCCAGTTAACCTCATGAGGTCCTTAACATAATTTGTTGGTGTTTCTTTGTTCTTAATGATTCTTTTTTTTGGCAGGAGAAGCTATTTTCAAGTAAAAATAGAACAGAGGTTTCACTTGGGAAAAAATTGAAAAATGACATGCTTCCTGAGATTGAGAAAGTTCATAAGGTAGCTAACTATTGAAGAGGAGCTCTACGGTTCACTTGTATTGCTTAAATTTGCTTAAATTAATTGTTTGCTTGGGTCCTTACTGAGCACTTCACTTATATGTTAATAAGATGCTTTATACTTCATTCCTATGATCATCATGAAATTATCTTCTGTTCAGAGGAAAGAGAGGATGTTAAAGAAACAACACAGACAAGCTCTTATGCTGGATAATATGATGAATATGGATGGCCTTGCTGCTGGCCGCTCTCTCCGTGATAGGAAGCCAGTCACTTATACATTTGGTAAGAGATATATATATATTTCCTCTTTAGAAACATGTGACATATTCAACTATCATAGGTCTTGCTTCTCTTTTCCTTTTCATCTAGGGTCTTAGCCTCTTTGGTTTTTCTTTTGAAGGGAATGTATCATTTTCTCTGGGTCATATTGTAGACTTAAAAACTTTATATGTTACAGGACTCACAGTTAGATTTGTCCTCACTTACTTACCATGTTATTAACTTTTTACTATCACAAATATCACAGCTAATAAGTGGTGGTTAAAGGGTTTTTGGGTATTTCCAGAAAAGAGAGTCACTAGTTTGTTTTGTACTAATCTTATTGGTCGTAGTGGTTGACGTTCTTTAGTACATCCGTAAGGTATCCCTGTTGCTGTCATTTATGGCTGTACTTGAGCCTTTATACTACCTTAAGATACATTTTTCCTTGGTATTTTGTAGTTTCAGTAGTAGTGTTATGAAATCATTATGTTCTAGAGTTAATCTACTACAGGATATGCTAGTACCAGATCTTGTCATCATTTCTATTTTCAAGTGGAGGATGTAAAATTTAAGTCGCAGGGAAGAGTTTGACCTTTCAATATCATTTGTTCTTTGTCATTGTAATATTTTTTATGCATCTTTTTCTATTTTGGTATTTACTCTAAAATTTGCCTTTTCTGCAAGAAGCTTGTGATACATGGCCTGTTCGAATGATTATTTTATTTTCTGCTTTAAGCTGCTTGTGGCACTATTATGCTAACAGCCAATTGTTGTACTGGAATTTGCAGATGATTATGATAGATCAATCAATGAAGCTATCAAGATAACCAAGTAAGAATCTAGTGCTAAGAAATTCCATGGATATGGACTGTGTTCTTTATTTCCTTACTTAGCCATCAAATAATTTCCACTGATGTCTTTTTACTTTTCTCTCACATCAGAAAGAAGCAATTGTCACCAGAGCCCCACATGGGTGGCCCGTTGACTAGGAGAGAAGCTGGGATGAAACTGGAAGCATCAACAAATGGTAAATGGAGTGGTCCTTCGCAATCCATGAGTGCTCTCTCTCCGAAGTCACCCGATTATGATGGATTTTATGATAATGATGGTGCAGACCAACTGGATCGCAGGTATTTGCTGATGTCCCTTAGTCTTTGAAGTTGTATAGGATATTTATATTAAATGAAATTATCGTGATGTACAGTAATCGCAGGAGGCAGAGGCCTCAACGATACTCTGCAAAAGAGTTTGTTGAAGCAGTTTCAGATAATGAAGCAGACTTTGATAGTGATGATGATATAGTTGGCGAAGCTGTATATGACGAAGAATATTTAAGACAAAGGAAAAAGAGGAGGAAATCCTACAGCAGTTCGGAAGGTGATGATGAGTATCATTGGGATGATGAAAATCCCGAAGAGGAAGAAGAGGAAGAAGAAGAAGATGATTCCTTGAGTCCAAGTGAGGAGAGTGATGAGCCCCAAAAGTTTAAGAAACTGCCTGGTCGTACTCGAAGGGAAACTAAATTGAGGTCTGTTGATGAGCTCCAGTTAGGTTTAAGACGCAGTAAGAGGGCAACCAGAAACCGGATCAATTATAGACAGTATGAGGCATCAGATTCTGAAAATGAATCAGTGAAGCATGAGAAGTTAAATGCCTCTGATGAACCCTCAGAAGCGAGTGATAATGCAGTAGGTTTTTCAATGTTAAGTGAAGACTCCGACGAAAATTTGGATAACAAGGATATGAAAATTGATCCGCCAGTGGAAGAGCAGCACCATGAGACGGTGGTGGAGAAAGAGCAGCAAAATCATCTCCCCGAAAAATCAACTAGCCCACGCCAAGATGAAGGTGGCCAGAAAAGACGGTTTCTTGATCTAAACGAGCTTGCCCCTGGATCTGGTTTTGATGATGGTCCCAACTCCATGATGAAAGATGATGGTAATGATGACTTCTAGAGAGTTCCCCCACTTCACTGGAAGGTGGGTTTTAGTTTTTGCTCGCAGAAGCTGATTGTATGATAGATGACAGATATAAATTTTGTGGTGAGTCCACTCCACAAAGGAAGTTACAAGTAGGAGTGTTCTTCCTTGGGGAATTTTTAAGCAACTGCTGCTTCATGAGTGCAGTTATTTTACGCGTTCTTGCTGGGAGCAACATGATGCTGAGAAACTTGTGTAGATTTTGAGTAGTCATTTTTTAGAACGTCTACATTCAACGAAACCAATGAGAGGTATGGATGGGAAATTTATCGGAGTTCTTCACTGTGTTTCTCTTATCCGGTCAGTGTACTATATAACCTTTTTAACTAATATTTGTAATGAAGTATTTGTCTTTCTAGATATTCAATTTTATCACAACCCTCTCTGCTTCCCAGCAAAAAAAAAAAAAAATGCTTTTCCCATAATGAACTTTCTGTTTTGAGCATGAAATTCGGAGTTTTAGGACAGCTCTTCCATTGTAAGGAAAACATTTCTATTAGGCAGCTAGTTCCTGTGTATTGTGAATATGATCTTCTTCTTGGTTTTTGCTTTGTTCCTGAAATCAGGTGAATTAAGTGCTGTGCAAGAATTGGCTATTAAATGTTCCCATAATAGATTATCACCAGAATGCACTAATGATAACATGTTCCAAATAAGGTCCAAACATCAAATCCCTATGTTGTTTGTGAAACACAAGCTTGTAATATTTCCTTTCCTGTTCAGGAAAACTGGAATAGTACCCAAAATGTTTTGTTTTTGTCAATGGCTGGTTTTTACCAGAAATCCATTTCACTTCAACTCCATGAAACTGATCAAAAACTTTCTCATGTTCATCCATGCTCATCACCATCTTGTTACTGTCTCTAACCTTCTCTGCTTTGAGTTTTCTCCCTGTTTTCGATGAATTGATGCTGAGATATGCTCCAACTGTTGCATAGGCTTCATGAGGCCTGAGATTGTTTCCAACAAACTCATGGATTGATATGTGAATATAAGGGTTGAAGAAGTAACTGAGTTTCTTGAAGAAATTGTCCACACCATTGATGATTTCTCTTGGACAGTATCTTCTGATCATTTCAATTGTAATGAACAAACTGAAAATTCTGGAACCAATAGTTCCTAAGAGTTCTGGGATTGAATCCAATCTTGTGTTTTTCAGTATCATTCCTTTCTTCACTTAGGATTATTAGGGTGAAATGTGTGTGTGTGAGAGAGAGAGAAAGAGAAAGAAAGAGGTAGTTTGTTAGAGCACAAGAACATGACTTCTAAAATGGCCTTTTTATAATGGGAGTGAAAAAAAAAAAAAAACAGGAGACGGTTGGGTGGAAGGTTCTGGCCATTTTCACATGTCCAAATGTATGAGAGAAGTTTGGAGGCATTGAAACTGAATGCAATGGTATTTTACATTTTGACTAGCCCACTAAAAAATTATTATAATTTTTTTTTAAAAAAAATATTTATTTAGACATTTTAATGTGTAATTTTCTTTTTTAACCCAATAATTACTTCTTAAAGATTAAATAAGTTCTCAAAAATAATAAAAATAATAATAAAATAAGGAAAAGAAAAGAGGTGGAATTTTATGAGTAGTGGCTGTTTGTGTTAAACATGATTTTGCTTTAAAACATTTTATTTATAAATATGTCAGTAAATTTTAATAAGAAAAATTTTATAACTATATTTTAAAATGAATACCAGATAAATCAAACAATTTTTTGACAAAATAGTTATTTTGATAATTTTTCTAATTTAAAAACATTGGTTAAACATGAACATATGTATTAAAAAATTAATAGAAATCTGATTGTAATTTTCAGGAATTTCAATTTTTTTTAATCCAAATATTTATTTTTTTATATAAAGAATATTACCAATTTTAATCTTTATTATTATTTTTTTCATGATTTATATCTTTCTTTTTCTTTTTCTCTCATGCATCTGTCAAGATATAATACCGATATATATAAAACTGAAACTATAATATATAATAAAATATTTCTAAAATATATGAAATACATTATAATCACAACAAAATTATAGTAAATTTTATAATTTTCTATTAAATTTTTTTTTTAAAGACAATTATATTATTTTTCATAAAAGACAATCTTTCCCTTAAAATGGGTCTCATCAATGTGATCGTTGGCCCTTTAACAATGAGGTAAATTTTCATATTTTTAAAGCAATTTTGCTTTTGGATTCAAGAAATAAAATTGTTAAGCCATTATTAAATTATTTTAAATATATTGATTCATTTAATAATTAATGTATGTATAAAATAATTAAATAAATTAGTATATAATTATATATTATTCAAGAAAATAAGTTTATATAATTAAAAAATATAAATAATACCTAAATTTAAAATATAATGAAAATGGTTTATAGCTATTATATATTTTTTTAATTTCAAAGTACATATGAATTGGTAAGAGACTTTCTCAACATAAAAGTAAATGTAAATTGCTAAAAGGCTTTCTCGACTTAATTGCAATTGTATGTTTAAATTCATGTTCTATATACAATCGTTTAAAACTTTGAGATCAAAATTTGTCTCTTACAAGAAACTTACGATTGAGAATTACTCTCCATAATTGGATCCACTCAATACACCTCACTCAAAGACCTATATATATTTCTTGTATAGTCAAATTTCTAATTAACCCCGAAGCACAAATGATCTCTGTCTGAAATTTAAGATTAGAGTTTCTTTCCATAAGAAACTAACTCGTCTCAAATTTGGATTAGTCCGAATGTAAACTTGGCTTAAAAACGATCTCTCATAATTTGAGACTCATCTAAAACACTTCGTGCCCTTATGAAAAAAAAACCCCAATTGGTTATTGGGCCTTAATAATTCTTATACGTGGCTAGTGTATAAAAGGACTAGTTGATTTGGGAGAGAAATTATTTTTTAAAAAAATAAAAAAATGTTTTTGAGAAATTATTTTCCAGAAAACCAAATTCTTCTTTTTTTTTTTTTTTTTTTTAGCAGAAAACCAAATTCTATTAGTAGAGAAGTTGGGCCTATAATTTGGTCTGGGTCCTTTAGATTTCAAACAACTTTAGCCCAACACTTCAATTTCCAATTTAATATATACCAAACACTTATTGATCTAAGTGAAAAGAGTTTGATTCCATTTAAGAGTTTAACGTGACTCGAATCTGGTTTAGTTAGGATCCAAAGTAAATTTGGATAAAAAAAGTTTAGACAAAAAAAAAAAAACCTTACCTTATTTAGGTGTCTCATTTGACGTGTCAAGTGAGGGATGAACCTGAATTTGATAGGGACGGTTTTATGCCGCAATTTCAACGTTGTAATCTTGACAGTCTGAATACTAGTAAAAAAAAAAGGAAAGATAAATTAACACAAAAAAAAACAGCAGCTTGGGGGACTTGGTAAGTAGACTCATAAAGCTTCTCCTCGGGGTGTATGATCGAGGGTTCGAATCCCCCTGAGGTGGTTATTCGTCACGTTAAAAAAAATCAGAAATGTAAATAATTAGTGTGCAATAATTTATAAACATTGAACTTTACTTAATTGTTTGACCTATCATGATCTTTTCATTCATTATTACGAAATATTCAAATATTTAGTTAGGACTTAATATTTTGACATTTTATTAAATCGAATTAATACCAAACAAATTATTCAAAATATTGTTTGTCACTATTAAAACTTTGACATGTTTACCAGATATTTACATTAAATTTATATATATATCTAAATTGAATGTATATTTATTTACTCATTTAGTAAATAATAGAATGGTATATTATAAAGTTGAGTAAAGAATTTCTTGTAATTTTATACTAAAAGTAAATAAAGAATTTAATAAGTGAATCTTTTCAATATTTGAACTTGTTAATTAACTTTTTAATGGCCAAAAAATTTATGAAAATATTTAAAAGATTATAAAATACTCTCTATTAATTTATAAATTATTATTTGATATCATAATTTATTATTATTATTTTTATAGATCATTTGATATTCGAGGTCATTACGAGTCCGATTAATCCAGATTTGGCCTAAGTTGCAGCAACGAATCCAACAAGTGTCGAACCCTCGACCTCGTGTAGCATTCACAATACGTTTTCTCCATTGTACCAAGTCAAGAACTTTACTTAGTACTACTATCTTCATTGTAGTAAAAAGATATCCGAAGTTGATAATGAGTATATAGGTTTGTCTTCATATTTCATTATACATATTTACGATATGGAATAGAGTATTATATATAATGTGAACCAAATCAAATAATAATCCTTAATTTAGTTGTAAGTATTGAATTGAATTACGTACAAGACTTATTGTATACCAAAAAAGCATAGCCTTTATTAATGCCAAACTACCTCCTTATATATATATATATATATATATAATATAATTTATGTATTTGATTGCTTAAGGTAATTAATTATCATTCTTGCACGTATGGTTGAACAACTCGTATTTAAAACAAAGAATTTTTTTAAGTGTCAAAGAATGAAGAAACAAAAGTACTAATAAATAAAAGTTTGTTTAAAGTTAAATGACAATCACAACATTATTTGAATATATGACTATTTATTCATATATGAATTATGCAAAAACACTTTACGTGCACATCACAATTTTAAAAGAAAATATTACACAAATGAATGACTAAAATCATTTATGCTAATAGGACAAAATACCAACCTAAAACTAGGTAGAGACAAAATACTCAATCTAAAAAATTTAGGTGAGTCGGAGATAATTAAAAATAAAAGTAACATCAAAGAAAACAACACAACAAATATCTTATCTAGATCTTCAATATTCGGGCTGTCAGTTACAAAATTCATCTACAAAGAGAGTTTGATTTCGCCTTCTTGTAAAAAAAAAAACAAAAAGGGTGAAAAATGATAGAAAAGATTGATCTCCAGTCAAGAGAGAACTCTAGATGGAGCTAAACTCTCTCTTGGCCGGGAGATGAAACCCGGAGATGGAGAGCGACATTGGAGGAGAAAGGAAAGAAGGTTTTAGCGTTTTCTTTTCGAGAGAGAATGTTTTTTCAATAATTAGTCATTTTTTAAAAACACAATATTGAGTAAAAGATTATAGACACATATTTAATAAATGCGTAGAAATCTTTTAAACAAACAATGATATTATAAAGATGAGATCAAAAGATTTTTTTCCCCAAACACATCACAATTGTGTTGTAAATGAAATAATTATAGTACAACATCATATGATATTAAGTATTTTATTTAGGTGGTAAAAGATTTTCTTATTCAATAATAATTATTGTAATATATTTGAACACGCATTATTAATTTACTAAAGAATGAAATAGATTTGAACCTCATTATTTAGTTGTAAATATTTGTTATTTCTTATAACACTTCATGTGACATTATATTGTTTTTCTATTTTTAGAATATACGTTATATATTCATATTATGTGTTTCCATATAATTTAATTATTATTTTTTAGAAAATAATTTAATTTAATTTTTTTTGTCTTTAGCAAGATATATTAAAATATTAATAAAATTAAGATATATGTCAGTTTAATTAACTCAAAAAACTTAAGAAAATTATAGTGATATTTTTTTTAAAAAAAATTATTATAATCATATTAAATATTTTAAGTGATGAACATGATTTCCATTATTTTGTAAGATTTTTTATGTTATATAATAAAGAGGAAAACACATCTCCTCATGGCGGATGGTCGATGGTTCGAATCTCCCCGAGGTGGTAAGCGTCACGTTAAAAAAGTTCTGGGTCAAGCCCTCACCCTCGAGTAAGAGTTGGACTCTGCGAGCGCACCCCAGGCCGAATCCAGATTAGTCCGCCCGTGTGGGTTCGGATACCGGATGCTTAAGTAAAAAGAGGAAAGCACATAAAAGAAAAGAAAGGCACACAAAGCCTTATACAAAAGATGAATATAAAACAGTCCAATACCAAAATATGACAAAAGAAAATGGACCAAAACAAAAATTAATCAATCGTACAAAACAAACTGGCCTAAGAGTTAAGAAATCAAAGCCCTAAACATTAAAAGGGTAGAGTGTTCAAATTTATCGAACAGTTGTGCATAGGGCCATCCATTGTCATCGCGACAACTTGTTGGATACCCGGTTCACCTACCATAATGACCAAATCTTAATTATTGAGGGAGTTATCACAAAGAAAAAAAGATATAATTTTAGATAGAAATTTTAAAAATTTACTTACATATAGAATTTGAATTTTATCGAACCGTCACTCATTTCAAAGAAAATGATAATTATAATTATCAAAAGAAAAACTATCATCGAGACACCATTCCGATAAACAACTAAAACGGCTCATAATATTTTGTTACTAGTAGTAGTCATTTTGTAAGACTTCAAAATGATACAATATGATTGGTGAAATTGTCAGCGTTAGCAGGAATAGCCCGGCTAAGAGACCTTTCATAACAACGATTCCTGCTGCTTCTACTTCTAGCACCTGTCAATTTCTTTAATTCACTCTTTTCTTTTTTTGTTTTTTTTTTTTTTTTTTTTAATTAATAATTCCCCACTCCACTAATTCCTTTTATTCTCAGGGCCCCACACATTTTTTTTATTACAATATCATGTATCCATTGTTTTATCTTTTATATAAACTTTTATAATAAGTGTGAACATAAAGTATTTGGTAGTATTTATAAAATATTTATTACTTGTTTTAAGCCAAAAGTTTCACGCATAATTTTTACATATATATATATATATATATATATATTATTTAGTTTGTGACAATAATGTTAAAATTAGATTTTTTATACACAATTCGAATTAAATATAAAGTAATTGAAATAATGATTTCGTGTAATTTGCTTGTCATACATACTCACAATTCAACTTTTTGATATCCCATAGCCATTTAAACCTTACTAGTTCAAATGCTCTCAGAAATCTCAATTTCAATTAATTTAGATTTTGATTAGAATCATTTGATATCTAAAGTTACATTCCGCTAGGATTGGAGTATAGTGTAACTCTTATTCGTAAGAAAATCTTACTCTAACAATTATGTAGCAATGTCGTGTAACATTTGTAATACTGTGATATTCCATCCCACATAAAAAATAAGAAGTGAATATTTAATGGTATATAAAAATAGACATAAATACTCATAATCAACTCGGATATCACTTTTAATATAGTAAAAATAACATCGGACACATACTCACAACATAAACTTATGAGTCGTAACTATTAGTATTAGAAAAAGAGTCCTCTCTAAAATCTCAGTAACATTTGTAATGCCTTTCCCATTTAATGGTGGGACCTTTCTAATATGCCTTATTTTTTTCAGTGACAAATTTTATTTTTCTCTCACAAGAAAACTCAAAACAGAAGCTTTCCTTTTCCAAACCCATAAGAAATAACAATGTAAGAACAGTAATGGAACAACCACCAATACATATTAAGGTATAATAATTCCATGTTATTCACGTTGTTGAATTCACATGGGAAAAGGGAAAAGGGAAAAGGAAGAAACACAGAACTTTTCTACTGAAAAAATAATATTAACTATGTACTGATTCTTCCATTGTTTCAATCCTCATATACACAACCTTACAGAAAAGTGAAAAAAAAAAGAAAGAAGAGAAATATATATATATATAAATAAATGAATGAATTCTAAGATGTAAGTAGGGAAGGGGAACACAGCCTCCCCTTCCCAGAATGTATCTTCTAAACCAGTGATAAAAGTAAGAACATTTACATGATATAGTAGTGTGGAATATTGGCTAACCCTGCAAAACTTGTTCAGGTTTAGAGCCGATTCCGATTTTGAGTGTTGTTATCTCATGTTGCAGCATTGAGGCTTTCCATATTGTTGTAATTTGTTCCACAAGCATAACATCTGCCTAGGAGATTGATAGTGTGCTGTGTAGTAATCTTCTATGCATCCAAATTGACAGAATTTCAAGCTGTGCACGTATTCAACTGTTTTCGAGCTGTTGAATTTCTCAACCCACATTCCCATACTCACATCTTCCATCTTGAACAGCTGTGTATGTATGCATACCAAGAGTCAGGGTCGGGGAAGGGAATGATAATTAGTTACGTTTAGATAAGTACTTTGACACAGAGAGATAAGATAAGAAGACAGAAGATTGTTTACCCTTAATTTGTGTTTCTCAAACTCGGATATTATGAATCTTGCAATGTCCGATGAAACAACATAGCCAGGGCCATTGGCATATGCCGGATAATCTTCTTCTGGCCACTCCTGAACAATTTTCATGGAAAAAACAAAACAAAACAAAACTCAGTTGGTCAATTACATAACCAGCCGACATCAAAGAACAGGATGAGATGTGTTGGTTAGCATATAAGTCAATTTATTGCAACACATAGGATGAAATATGAAGCATGTTCGATATTTAATGAACTACTTTATTAAGTGAGATACAGTAGCAAGCTCGAAACAGATTTATTTATTTATTTTTTTCAACTATTCGAATCAATTCTCAGCAGGAAACCATAATGCATTTTGCAGAAAGTTAGGAATTACGTATAATAGTTTTGCGAAGTACCTCATAAGTCACTGCCCACTTTCCACTTCGGAGGGGCTTATGGTAGTAGTTGATGTTTCCGATATACAAGCTCCTATTATCAGCTACCTTATTTGCTTCATTAAGAACAGTCTCCACTCTAACAAATGTGTCATCATCACATTTCATGACATATTTGGCAGCAACTTTTGTAACCTTAAAAATAGCAAGCAAAATAATAAATTTCTTTTCTGAACCATAAATATAACAAACAGAAAATCCTAGAGTTCGAATACTCACCCCATATTCACATATGGCAACAGTTTTCAATACAACAAGATCGTAATTATCCATATATGGAACTATAACAATGTCACCGAAAAAATCAGCTTCTTTCTTGAGCTCTGCATTTACTTCCTTTCTAGGATGCTGTCAAGAAATCAGCAGAAATGAGTTTCAACACATGACTTTACAGTTTAATATATATATATATTAGAAGTTTTAAGAGTGCATGCTGCCACGAGTTCCCTCACCAGTGCCACGAAGAATCTGGCAACAACATTAGAAGACTTGATAAGCCTATTTTGCATCCAAGATTTCCTAACAGCCATCCGTTCAGCAAAATGGTTGCCTGCTGAGAGAATGCCAATGAACATATCAACAGGTCCATCTGGTAAAGGAGGGGATTTCCACCTAAAAGACATATCTAAATGTCTTTGTGGATCGAAACTAGGATGCGAGGTCGGCAAAGAAGCAGCAACTACATTATGGACATCAATATCCCCATTCAAAGTTAAACCAGTTGCATCCTCGAGTGCAAATCCCTGTAACAATAAGTTGAAAAATCTATTAAAATCTTACATGTGACACAAGTAAACTTAAACAACAATACAAGACAACTCACCGTGCGATATGGAAATGAAGTTACGTGCCTTCCATCAACATTTACATGATAGCCCTCCAATCCAGCAGTAAGTGTCAAAACAAATAGCTTGTCCTCGGTGAAAGGGAAAGGCCAGTCGATAGATACCTTCTTTGTACGGCCTATCAGACGATTTAACCACCAAGATGCCTTTCTTTCCTCGGAGTGATTGTTGTCATCACGAATCCATTTCTCACACTTAACTTGACCATCAACTACAAAATATCCAAGTAATAAGCTATACATATATACATTTCTGGTAAAACAGAAATGTAGTTTACCTAATCACCACCAATCTACTAAACTTAATCATAACTATACAAAAAACTGAAATAACTAGTGTCAATGTAGTCCAACTTAAATGAGAAAATTCAAGATCAGCAATTTAGATATCCTAATGAAATCATCTAAAACTCGAGTTAGTATTTTGTGATAGCAAATTCCAAATTCTGCTCAGTCCAAGAACAGCTTAATTAAAACACAAGTTAAAATTTTACAGAATCAAAAATGAAGAAAAATTACTCACCAGTCTCCTCATCAGCTCGGGATTTCCAGCCTTCACACCTGTGCGCAGTGCCCCACTGCATCCTGTAGCAAGTGTTCTGTTCAATCACCGGCTTCCCACTCCAATCTCCCTTCAGCCGAGGATTTAAATGCAAAATCCTTGGCGGGTCCTCTCCATCCACAGTCTTTAATCCCTGTAATTCCATCATAAATTGCGATACCATAACGTATTGCCCTTCTTTGAGAAGGGAAATCTTTGTTTCGTGCTCGGGGTGAGCAGCTTTGGGTTTCCCAACAATTGTAATATGGGAACCCAAAGTCAATCCGCATGGTAAAACCACCAGTCTCTGTTTTTCCAAGAACTGAGCGCCGGACAGGGCTATGGAATCAGAGCAGGAATCATTCAGAGACTTTTTCAGCGTTTTTCCATTTGGAACTGGTGCTAAACCACTTTCCCGCAATTTTAGCTCTTCCCAGAGCTTTCCACCGACTTCATAGGCTTCTTTAGCTAACTTCAAAATACCCAGAAACCCATCTTTCTGAGTGAAATTAACAATGCCGTCGTCAAATTTTAAGCTTGATAAAGGAACAGTAAACTCCTTTATACTTCTCTCAGGTCTCGATTCATTAGAAACTCGAAAAGGAACATCCAAAGGGCGAATTGGAGGTCCATTTTCATTCAAATTTTCTTCACTATCAAGTATAAAAGACTTGTGAGTATTCAAAGAACCACCGCCAATCCCACCATAACTCTCTTGAGAAAGCTCACTAAACCCAGATCTAAAAACAAAAGGAACCTCAAAACTCACTAATAGTATATACAGCATCGCCATAAACATCAAAATCTGCACCGACTTCTGCCGACTCAATGACAAGAACAAGTCCAGCTTGGTTTTCTTCATATCTCTGAAATATATATATGTATAACAAAAACGAAAATGAAAAAAGAACCCTTTTTTCCCCTTCGATAGACGTAAAAACTAAAAACCCTTTACAAGTTTCAAAAAGCTTAAGATCATCAATGGCCTAAACTGATGAAAGAACAAAAAAAAAAAAAAAAAAGTGGTTATTTTTTACAAGTTCGAAAAACAACACAAAATGAAAACTTCAACCATCACAAACAAACAGAAAAATTAAATAGAGAGGTTAATGGAGGGAGGATGGTAGGTTATCAACGCAAAGATTCAAACGCGCACTCTAGAGAGAGAAAGTGAAAGAGAAAGAGAGAGAAACTTAACCAGAAGGACACAAAAAAAGCTGCGTTGGAAACTTTCAGTGGCGGTGGGTTACAACTTACACAGAACCTTCACTTTTTTTTTTTCAGTTCATTTTGAATTAGAACTGTTGTATTTATAATAGTTTATAATATTTTTATTTAATAATATAAATTAGAAAATAATAACATTAATAAACCCTAAAAAATAATGATTATTTTTCATTTTCCTACTCAGCAATTAAATGGTTATTATTCTTTTTAAATGCCAATTTTACCCTTTTCAATTCTTAAATTAAAACATGAAAATACAATTTTAAGAAAAAAAAAATCAAAATTGACTCTAATTACTTATTCAACTATATAAAGATAATGTATATATATATATATATGTATATATATATATATATATATAAAATGTGTTATAAATAAATTAGTAATATTATCTGTTTTTGTTCATTTCAGTAAATCTCACGAATTTAATAATTACTTAGTAATCTCTTGACTTCAGTCGTAAGTACCTTTTCGAGAATATATTTTTTATAATATAGAAATGATGATGAAATGCCACGAGGGATAAGCACTTGTCACGTGGACAACTTACTATGTGTGGCTTTTGTTTTGGGTTCCATTGTACCCACTTTAAAATGCAAATATATATATATAAGTATATATTATATATATATAAAATTTAATATAATTATGTAGAATTTAGTTTTGAGATAACCGATTATTGTAAATAGTATAATTAACTTAATTAATAATAATTTAATCTATACTTTTAAAAGATTATGAACTTTGAAAATGAAATACTTTGTTTCCTTGGTATAAATATATTTGAGTTAATTCGGTGGGCATAAATTTGCACCTAAAAATGCACACTGGTGTCCCACCACTCTATTTCTCAAGATTCCTTACTCGATTCTCTTCCCTAAAATGAAGTTGAAATCTTTTTTATACCTTCCCACAAACACTCCCTCCACACACACACACACACACACACACATATATATATATATATATATATATATATATATAATATATATACCTAACGGATCGAACTCTCTTTGCAGATGAGTTTTACAACTGACATATTAAAGATTGATGATCTAGATAGTATATTTGATGTTTTTATTTTATTTTATGTGCTTTTAAATTTATTTACAATTTTCTTTGACTCTCCTAAAATTTTAGATTGAGTATGTTTGCTCCACCTAATTTCAAGTTAGCATTTTATTGTTTTACCGTGAATTACTAATAAAAAAAAATTCTTTTGCATATATATATATATATATATATATTATTTTAAAATCTCCCAATATCTAAAACACAATTTAGTCTTAATTAATCTTAAATTAAATTGAATCGAATCAAATTCTTTTTATGAAATTTTTTTTACATATTTTCTTTCATAATATTCAAATTCGAGACTTTATTTAAAAGAAAGTAACTGCTTTTGTTACTTGAATCAATACATTGTTAATTTTAAAAAATTGTTATATTTCGAACTCATGTCTTTTTGAATCATAAATAAGTTGGTACTAACTAAGTTACTCATTTTGATTACAATTTTTTTTTTTACTCATTCTGTTGGATCGGTTGCTCAAGACCTTTGGTCTTTACCCGAACCCGATCGATGAAAAAAATGGGATCACTTTTTATAGACTTGTTGAGAATGATTCGGATCTAGTTCATGCCTATAACTATTAGAAGTAGAGAATGTTCCGATGAGATAGATCTTCATGGATATAAAAAGATTACAATTAGTTTGATAATGATCAAGTGACATTCTTTCTTCGGTCTAGCTAGAACTATGGTTCAAATATATATGTATATATAACATAATGGAAGGGCATTGTGTTAGCTAATTATGCTGGAAAGTTTCAAATAATTTTAATTTAATAAAATTGGAAGGAATTTGTCCATAGCTTGGTGTCTGTCACATGTTGTATATATTCCCAACCTTTTAAATAAAGGGAATGATTTATCCCAACACCATATATTATGCTGTAAAATTAGATTCTTCTTCCTTCAAAATTTATTTATGAGATATTCTTGATTATTCATTTGGTTAATGATTCAAAATCTGAATTTATTACTTTAAATAACATTAATCTCAAGTTGGTTTTTTGTCTACTTTTCCATTCTTGGTCTTTTTTTTTAAAAAAAGAAAAATATTATTATCGTTGTACTAAAAAAGATATATATACCACATAGATATACATCATAGACTATCACATTCACTCTCTTATAGTCACAACGACCCTACTATGGCCTAACAAAATAAAGTTAGTCTAACCTTAGATCAATTAGTAGAAGGACCTTAGGGGGTTGCTCTCACTTGTAAATAGTGTAGCATTTAGTTCGCATAGTTCGAGTTGGTTACTCGTTTTAATACTAACTATAATTATCCAGGTCCACAAGTTCATGTCTTAACTTTAGGCCTAGCAACATCATCGTCAATTACGTATTATCTTTATTATATCAAAAAGATATTTTGAGTTAAAAATATATATATACTTAGACGCATGCTAATATTATATAACACATCTTTATGTGTTTACAATATGAAACGGAGTATTACAATTATAATTACGATATTTATCATAACTCAAATTATATACATAATCTATTAATTATAAGTTTTTTTTTTCTTCGATATATTATTGTTTATTTTTTTATAGTGATGGTGTCCGATGGGATCTGACAGCACTATGACTGAAATGAGGTGTCGAACTCCCGCCATTTGGGCAAGAAAAGTGTTTGGGGGCAAACTTACTGCCAACTTGGCCACAAATATTTGACGATATATTATTGTTTTAAGGCGTTGTATGTAAGATGAAAATTCAAACAATGTTGAACAAGAATCATAAATAATTAGTTAAGTATAAATATCTTTGGTCAAATCAATTTCACGAGGGATTCAACATCAAAATTTGTCATCTTTCAAACTTAATCCAACTTAGGGTACTTATTAGTTAATTAGTATTATTATCAAGTTGTGAACAATTAGAAGCCACAAATTATGACAATCCAATAATTTAAGACAAAATGAACTCAATTATTGTTTCTCTTTTTCATTTTTTATTTTTAAAATTTTTTTTGGCGTAAATAATGGTATTTATCGCAGTAATGGTCAATCTCTTTTGTTGAAGGGTTCTTGGTCACGAAATATGCTTCATTCTCATGAGCATAATTTAAATTTTTAACCTCATAATTAAAGAACGAGATGAACAACCACCACACTACACCTCATGATTAAGTGAGACGAGATATTATATTTTTAAATTTTTTAATTGCGTTAAGATTGAAACAATTAAGCGCTTTGGTGTTAGTTTTAAAAGAACAAAAATGTAGTGTAAAGTATTTGAATTACAATTTGTACATGTATTTGTATGTATGTATATATATATATATGAGCCTTTGTTTAGATGATGAAATTTTTTATGCATATTTGATTGCAGAAGCCTCATCCATAAATGGAAAGTTGTTATTTAGCAGGTGAATTGATTTCTTAGCGAGAAACAACGAAGAAGTTCCTTAAACCCTAAACCCTAAACCCTAAATCTACATCTAGACTAATCCCCGTTCGAGCCGGGTTGGTTCCTTGTGGGAGGAAGTTTTGACTTCAAATTTTAAACAGTTGCATACATGAGTAGGGGTTTGAACCCCAACCTCACTTAAACTAAGAGAACTCTTTATCAGCTCACCTACGCCTAGGGGTTATCCACCAACCTCCTTTGCTACCCCATATATATATATGTATTCTGTTTCTCTTGGCAGATGGTACTAGTTCTTAATCCAAACGATAGGGATTGAGTTCAATTTAGAATAATCTTACAAAACCCTAATTAATTGTGATGCATATCTGCTCTATGGCTGAATAAAACCCCTCTGCATGCACTTCTATCGGGACTCTTATCTATCGTGAAGTTATTTTTTTATTTATTTTTTTAAAATTTTTGGTTAGACCATCCGGTATCCGAAACCATCACGACTCCAACTAATCTAGATTCGATCCGGGTTGCGCCCACAAAATCTAACTCTTACTCGGGGAATGCCTCACCATGACTCTTAAATGATGTTTACAGCGAATGTCGAATCTTCGACCTCTTGTAGCATTCACAATGCGTTTTCTCATTGTGTCAAGCCAATGACTTATCGTGTAGTTATTTTGGCTCCATATAATTAATACTTTTCTAGAGACAAACTCTTTTAACACTTATTTTTTTATTCATAATATTTGAATTATATAAGAAGAATGTATATATACATATATATATGTGTAAGAAATTCTTTCAACTTTCGTGTTTAACATTTTATGAAAGAAAACAACATTTGTGCTTCACTTAATTAAACTTCACACATTCTTTTTCTCCAAAGAATTTCATACATAAATACATACATACATACATTATATATATGTATAATTTTTGACATATCATAATAATATATCATGCCTAACCTTTACTTTACCATTTAGTTTAATACTCATTTTTTAAAAAAGAAATAAAGATTATGTGAAAACTTTCTAATTTTGATCATTTAAAAGAAAAAAATGTGTATATATATATATAAATCAATCTATATAGGTTTTAACCAAATAACTCACCCAATTTTCAACCTCCACTTTAACATGAAAAGAAAGACCTGCTTTTTTTTTTTTTTTCTCCATCTCTAATTATACTTACATTTTGTCATGCAGAAACTGTTTAACTAGTTTTTTTTTTTTTTTACAAAAATGGTAACAAACCATCCATTCATGCTTTCCTTCCTTCATTTTCTTAAATATATATATACATTATATGTATTTCATCATTCTTCAAACCCTTTTAAATTCTTGAAATTTTTTTTGATATTAAATCAGTAGGTTAATTATATAGGGGAAGGGTGGTTTAAATGGTTAAGCCTACTTCTTCTTCTTCTTCTTCTTCTTCCACCTGTGAAAAATTAATGTTTCAGATTGGAAAAGAAAATGAAGATTCAAAAGGGCTTCCATTGTCGTCAAAGTGTGATGGAGTTTGTGGGGTTTCAAGAAACATTACCAAGATTAATAATAAACCAGGTGAAGAAACAAAAAAATCCAATCTTTCTGTAATTATATATATATATATTATATTGCCTGATAATTGACTTGATATGTGTGTGTATATATATATATATAAACACAGCTGGAGTGAAGAAATCTTGTGGGAAGAATTGCAGAATCAGATGGAATAATCAACAAATTCTTCAAATTGAAACCAATTTCTCACCTGAAGAAGAGGATTTGATCATCAAGCTTCATTCCACAATTGGTAGCAGGTAAAAAGTGTTTATGGGATCTCTCTCTCTCTCTCTCTCTATATATATATATATATATATATTTATATATCTAATGATGATGAAATTAATTAAGCACAGGTGGACTATAATAGCTCAACAATTGCCAGGAAGAACAGATAATGAAGTGAAGAATTTCTGGAACAAGAAATTGAAAAAGAAGCTAACTGCAGTTGGGATTGATCCAATTACTCACAGACCTTTCTCCCAGATTCTTGCTGATTACGGTAACATCAATAATAACGGCGGCGCCGGCGGAGGTGGATTCACATCTCACAGCAAATCAAGAAACCACCATTTCTTTGGCGGTGCTCTGAGAAAAACAGAGCATCATCATCAGAAGCAGCAGAGTTCCGCAGATTTCAACAACACCCGTTTTCCAGATTCATCCAAAGATCAATTCTTTAATGGAAATGGAAATGGGAATTCATTTGATCTTCTTTCTCAGCTTCAGGCCATAGCAATGGTAACTGATTATAATTCATCGAAAAAGAACAATTACAACAGTTGTTGTTTTCAAGAAATATTCGTCCCTTTTCCCGTTTCAGATCAAATTCAATCCTTGGCTAATAATAATAATAATAGTAAGGCTATTATTGGACCGTCGGCGACGTCAAGTTTCAGTTGGTGTGATTTTCTTCTTGAAGATGAATTTCTACCCGTGATCGATTATGGGGAAGAACAAGAAATTAATGGTGGGATGAAGTTTTTACAGGGAATTAATGAAGAATTCAAGAAGAAATCAAACGGAGCCGGCACCGGAATCGGTGCTGGTGAAGAAGATTATACGGTTCCTTCCGGTGGTGGTTCATTTGTGGAAGCAATTCTGGAAACGGAAACTGATGAAATGTTATTATCGGATTTCCATGGCTTCTTGGATGAACCATTTTAGTAGCAGCTACTAATAAATTAAGTGAACATGTTTTTTATTTTATACATTATAATAATAATAATAATAATAATAATAATAATAATTAAAGAAACTGGGAAATCCCTCTGGGATTGATCAAGAATAAATTTTCATTATTATTATTATTATTATTATTATTATTATTATTATTTCATAATGTTACTTACTGATCACCATGAATTTGCAGACACAATATGACTATTTTTGGAAAGCCACTCAAGGGGACAAAAAAAAAAAACCCCACAATTATTTTGAATATTCTATCCTTATTTGGTAGTGGAAATTTGAGAATTCTTCAATAATGATTTTATATTAATATTATTTTTATTCAAAAGTAGTTTTTTTCTCCCTTTTTGATAAAAAAAGAAAAGTAAAGTAGTTTCTTCAAAAAAAAATTTTCTACAAAAAAAATAAAAATAAATTTGACAATAAAGGAAAAATTTTCCATTAAATCCTTTAACTGTTTATATTTTTTTAGATTGGTCCTAAATTTTTTATATTTATCATTTTATATTGTTCCGTCTCAACACACAATTATTTTTATATTCTTTCGGATATATTGAATTCAAAATTTAAAACAATAAATAATATTATTAATTGTACTCAAAAAAGACATCAAATGACAAAAAGTCTTTAAGTTTAATAAATGTATAGATCACGTGTTAAAAATTAATTGAATATTAGCTAATTTGGATACGAATGACCAATTTCTCTTTTTTCTTTTTTAATTTTTAAAATAATTGTTTGAAATTAAAGATTATAATGGAAGAATTTTATCAAAATTTTATTTTCATTAAAATTCTATTGATAAGGTTTTTTAATATTAAAGGAATTTTAATGACAAAATTTCAGTGAATAAGAAATATCATTCCTTATCCCCTCGTGCTGATGGGGCTAAGGTGACCAAGTTCGGTTTAGTCTCACCGAGCTGTGACCTAGTCTTTTTGTGCAAAAAAAAAAGAAAAAAAAAAATATCATTGAAAAAATACACTTTATAGAGTAGGATCAGTGGAATATGTGGAAAAAGCAACGAAATTTCAGTTAAGGGATCAATAAGTGAAAAAAAAAAAAAAAAACTTTTAATCCGGAATCCATAAATAGGCAAGGAAAGGGAACCTGAAAAAAAATCACTGTGAAAAAAAAAACAAGAGTAAGAGCGTAAAAGAGAATGGTGGCGATATCGCTGTACAAAGGGAACCTCCACAAAGTTCCCGATGTTCCACGGACATGGCTGATGCCACAACGTAAGATTTCTCTCAAGGATTTCAAAACCCTCGTACGTCGCCGGAATATTGCACTCTCCCGTCACGATTCCTCAGCGGTTTCCGGAACCACAACGATCACAACTGCAACTACAACTACGGTCGTTCTTACTGTTTCTGATAACCCTAACCCTAACTTTAATTCTGATACGGGAGTAGGTGAGCCTGAATCTGAGGTTCTTCCGTTGAAGGAGGATGTGGAGAAGCCCGTAGCTAAAGCCGAGGTGGATCAGGAAGGAAGAGATGAGAGGGAAGCAGAACTGAAGGGTGGAGCTGGTTCGGGAAAATTAGAATCGGAACTTGCTGATTTGGTGGCTGATGAAAGGAAGCCTGATGTTGAGGATCATAATACTGTTGTAGAAAATGAGGTGAAGGTTGTTTCGGAAGATTGCCAGGTGAAGATGGATGAGAAGAAAGATGGGGAGATTCTACTAAAGACCAATGTTGAGGTTCAGGTATGAGGACACTTACATCACTAATGTGCTGACGGGAACTTCTTTTTGAGTGTGAGTTGGTTTTGTTTTTGTAATTGGTGGGCTTGAAAATCTTCTCATTTACGAAGTTTATGATTCATACTACAGTTTCTTGTGCTGAATCTGTTGACTGGAATCTATGTACTGTAAAGTATCTTTCTACTTACTACTTGACAATAGCAAGAAAAAAGTTACATAATTGAAGAATAAGATGCAAAAGAGCAATCAAGATTATTAGACGGAAGATTTAATTTAACAAGTCATACACATGAACAAAAGAACATTATGCAGGAGATTATTGCAGTTTTGTATCAACAAAATAAGATTCTCTATAGTGTGGAAATCTGAAATTACATCTTATTACCGTGTATTTTCTAACACACATGTATCCAGCCTTAAAAAAATGAAAGAAAAGAAGAGGCACGTGCATTGGAAATTTTATCCCCTTCACTAAAGATGAGGAAGGACTCAATCTAAGTCAGTCTGATGAACCATGTTGTCATCTTTCTAGTGTTAGTCTACTAGCATATTGTCATTTACGGCTTAACAATTTGTTCTACAATGAGCAATATGAAGATATGGCTCTTTGATATTGTGATGTGAAATTGGATTTACTGAGTTAATTTCTTATCATCAAGATGAATTGTAGCTAACTACTGCTTTCATATATATATATATATATATATATATATATATATAGTTTATTTGTGTGCTTCTGTTATGATTGGTCTTTTGTAATCTTTTTCCCTTCAATGCTTGGCAGGAAAGCAACAAAGAGGTAGCAGAAAGTAGTAAAGATGACAGAAAAAAGGATGTTGAGGAGAAATTACGAATTTTAAAAGAGAAAAAGCATGGGTTAGTTCAGGTCCTGAAACAGGTCAGCTATGTTTCTCATTATAATCGCTCCATGTACTTACTTTCACATTCTATCTTCTGAGAATCTGCCAAGAAGAATTTACTAAGAAGAGCTATCTAGATTTAGTGGGTAATTTAAGGAGTCTACATAATTTTTAAATAGGAGAGGAAATAGAATAAATTAATGCAAATGTTAATTCTGAGACATTTAAAGTTATTTTAGTTGATGTCTTTTAGAAACTTTTGGCTATTAATTCATTCATCGAAATAAAAGAATTATCTTTTTACTAACATCAAAGCAAACAAATAAGAAAAGAGCACATCACCATTGTTTGTCAATACAGCTCTCTTCAACTTAAAGTGGACCTATTACTACAAGAAGTCTAGTCTTTGTCAGGTCCTGTTTCAATCTTGAACTAGCTTTTCTTAATAGATAGACCAGAAGGGAGATATGCAGGATACCTGATTTCCTGTTTCACAACATCTCTACTCAAAAGAGAAAAGAAGATACTAAAAGAGCTATAACTTGGATGATTGAACTTTATTTTTTATGTCCAAATTGGATCTGGACTTAAAACTGATGTGCTTTCCCCTCAATGGGCATCCATATCCAACAGAAGGGAATATACTTTATGTAATAGTTCAGGTAGGCATATCTTGCTCGGATAGATGGAGCAGGAAACTACACCCAGCACCCTTGATAATAGTCCCATTAGAAGAACTTTTCTGTTTCAAATTATTTGTCAATTTAGGAAATCTAGAAGGTGGTTATTGTTCTCTTTTCTAATATTTCCTTTATTCTTCAAATGCACTAATTGATTTTTTTAATTTGTTAAGTTTGAATGTAGGGTCATTTAGTCTATTTAACTTTAATTAAGACTAGTTAACCATTTCCTTAATCCTTCTGCAATTCTCAAACATGACTAATGCCGGAGATGGAAGCTGTCACAAGTTGAAGATGCAGATTGTAAAAAAGTTCCAAGTTTTATGAACTTTTTAAGAAAAGACTAAGATATAATTATGAGTGTCTTGGAAATGCTAAAAATAAGGGTGAAGTGCTTATTAGTACCCTAAGTTGTACAGGTGGTGAAATGATGTACCATGAGTCTTTTTTGTGACAACTAAGTACTAATTTTGATGGACAATTAGACAGATATCACCAGAAGCACAAGGATTCACATGCTCATTATTTTGATTGAATGTTGGAAACACATTTGAAAGTCAAACTCTTAACTTACTTTTCCCCAAAATGTAAATAGGAAATTCACTATTTTCTAAAGTTTAAATTTGTTTCCAACATTCAGTAAATAAAATTGACATGTATGTGTATTTCTGGTGAACTTTGTCCAATTTTTGTTAAAATTGTTTACATAATTGTTATAAATAAGATTAGTGGTACTTAATTTTTGGGGATGCTAGCAAATACTTAACCCTGAAAAGAATAGCTTAGGGAAAGGATGAGACATGGGCGTAATGGAAGTATAATAAATATTTTGTTGATGCCATAAGATGGCAAGTATTTGTAATATATATGTATGTGTCACCTAACGCCACATTAGTATGATATTGTCTGCTTTGGGCCTAAGAAGGGATAAGGAGAAAGGTAAAAAAAAAAAAAAAAAAAATGGTGTGTGAGTGCAAACTATTCTAGGTATATGGAATCTTCTTGTAATTTTGCTCTTTTTTCCCTCTCAATTTTAACAGATAATAAATGCAGAAGAGGAATTAAAGAGACGCAATATGCAGGGTCTGACAGGTCGGTCATCTGTTCCACTTCATGTGGATATTCCAAATGACACAGGATCGGTTACTAGACTGGCAACTCCTAGAATGGGTTCAGATGGGATCTTGACAGGGGAGGTTGAAGGTGGAGAACCTGATGGCATGTCAAACCAGAATGCAGATGGTTTACATTCACTTCGTTTAAGCAGTATTTCCCCATGTTCAGATTCTCAGCATAAGAAACCTGCCAATAATGTGGTAAGTTATTCATCTATTCTAGGAGTATTATGCTTTAATTAGTGGCTTGCTTTTTCTTGTGATCAGGGCAAGAACTGAGAATGGTGATGTAATTGTATAAATAGTCATCTTTTTTTTTTTTTTCTTATAATTCATTTAGAAATCTAAGCTGATCCATTTCTGCATTTTTAATCTTGATGACTTATTTCCAATCTCAAAAATGTTATTCTTAATTCAGCTATATTGGCATCTTTTGATGTATATTACTGTGATTTTAGATATAATAGAAATTCAAGTTTTTGATCATAATTTTAGAAATATGCTTGATTTTGTTTTAATTCAAATAACTAAGAAGTGCCAAAATGAAGAGATAAAGATACCTATCCAAGTAGTAAATTACCTTCGATTGTTGAAATTTACATTTTGTTAGCTACTTGCTTCTGTGCTATCCTGCATGTAATTTGTACTATACTTCTGCTAGTTTTCATTTTTTCTTAGTGGGGGTGAGGGAGGGGGTTGTGAATTATAAGTATTAAAGGATGGAAGCTGGTAATGAACTAACATGGGACTCAGAATGGGTTGGCATTGTTGTTGCAGGAGTTGATAGTAGTGAGATAGTAGATTTTTTTTTTATAATTCTGATGAGACATCTGGTACTAGGAATCTTGATGTCTAATTAAGAGAGATAAGTGTAATATTCTACTCATATTATTTCTTTCTTAAACTAGTGATGTCAAACAATTATGCATAATATATTTTTAGATATATAAAATCTATTGGTTACTGAGCAATACAATCTTTTTGTTACATTTTGGCAAGCCTCTTTTTATGTTCTGTACACTGTAAGCTGAGTAAAATGATGTAAAAGGACTCTGATGTAGATCTGTTGGGATTTTAACCTTCAGATTGGAAAATGATGGGATCCAGTTATGAATTTGGTTCCTTTGTCTATGGCTTTGCAAGTTAAGAGATGCCTGTTTATGTGATATGCCAACATCAGATTCTGTTTTAAGTTATCCTTTTTGAAGTTATGGTTGTGACTCTCTGTCATTCTATTTTACATTATGAAACAGATTCCACACTCTGCTCGAACTAGCCTGGGGCACATGGGCAGTCCATCTCTCTTCGCACTGACTCCAACTGTGCAGCAAGGACATCCATCAAATCTTCCAACACTCTCTGTATCTGGAACAAGCTACATTGCTTCCTCTCCATCTCCTGCAGCATCAGGTGGCACTTCAGTTTTTAGAGGGAACCAGATTTCCAGTCCATGGAACTAGGATTTTGATATCTGTTGCAACATAGGTTCTAATTGGCTTCAATTATTAGGAATGAAATACTAGTTTTATGTCTTAGAGCTCATGTAAGTAGGTAAGCTCTATGTTTAACCAGTGAATAGGTTAGTAGTACAGCACGAAATTTATGTTCCTGTTTTGAATAGCTTATGTAAAATATCATAGGCTTCTTTTGGCCTTCAAAAGAAATGAGAAACAAGCATGCAATAGTTGTTCCAATTGCTTCCCTTTTTAGATATGAAGTGTTGTATATCAAGATCTTCAAAATGCTTACATGTGTGCTGTTTGCTGCTATTTTAAAGAAATCTTGGTAATAAAATTTCGTGGAACTCTCTTTTTCAGACATCCTCAAAGATATTACAATAATTTAGTTATCTAACAGGAAAGAAACTTGAGAAAACTGCTACCCAGTACTAGCCTGGCTCTTCTGTTGTGCAATTTTGTTTTGGTTGTTAGGACCAGGCACGGATGGATTGAAGAATGACAGCATGTATGACCAAAAGTAAGGTGCTGTATCCTTGAGGTCATGGAGGCCCATGAAATGGTGGTTCTACTCTTCTTTCACATGATATTGAGTAAGTTTGATAGTACATGATTTAACTCACTCTTAACTTTGCCGAAGTTTGATATGACATCACATGTTCTTCAGACATGGGAAAAGATGACTGTAGCTCTAGTATTTTCTGCTGCTGGTCATTTTGTAATGCTTTGTTTCATATTTTTTCTTTCAGTATCATAACTACCATTGAGGACATTTTTTTTTTTTTTTTGTGTTCTTTTTTAGATACTTCCATTGAAGAGATTGTTAGTTAGCTTGGTTTCCCTTGTCTTTAATTCTACCAGTTTTGTGGGACACAGTCCATTAATTTACTACTCTGTATAGTCTTGGCATGGCTATAGTTAATGATAATGCTTATCTTTTTTTTTTTTTTTTTTTTAATTTTAATTATATTATTTCTTTTATAACACAGAGAAAGAGTATTTTGGGGGGAGGGAGAGCGGACGGGAAAGGGGGAAAAAAAAAATGGGAAAAGATCGAAAGATTAGAGAAGGGGACGGGAATGGGGTTTGGGGGGGTGGGGGCGGGGACGTGGGGGGGGACAAGCAGCCCACCACCCCCTTGGGGCCCTTGGGGTTTTCATTTGACTACTTATGGAGTCTCTCATTCCAGTCAACATCTCCTATTCCAGTCAACCATACCTGCCATAACTTGCATCTGCATCATTCTCTCAGCTTCTACAGTAGTAGTTTTTAAGTTCTTGCCGCTGCACTGACTTTTGGTGTCATCTTTTACCTTCACCTTAAACTTATTTATTTGTTTGTTTATTTTGAAGGGGATGGGGGGTGTTGTTGGGGCTACGAGCTAGACTGCTAGCTACTCTTATTATTGCTCCTCCAGGGTGATGTCACTTGTCAGTTACCCATTTCATAGTGACTTAAGTTTTCAATTGCTGTTACTGTCTCCAGATATGATCTCAGGTTCCCTCGAGACAATTCAGTGAAGGAAGATACCATGGATCTGTTTAGCATTGGATTCCTGAACCCAGTAAGCTCTTTTCATTGCTTTCCTCTCTCTCTATATATATATATATATATATATATATATTTTTTTTTTTTTTTTGACCATTGAGAAGGTTTACCATTCAATACTTACTGGAAGAAACTTGTGAAATCCTTCACTTTAGCGAATGGATAGTTCAGAGGTTGCTCTAACAGATAAAAGAACACATGCAGTGTATGTACATTGTTTATAGAGCCCATATTTGATTTTGCTTCCTTCCCTTTCCTTGTTGTCCTTTCATTGTCTTTTTTACCCAAGGAGAAAGGGAAAAAGCTAGAGGAGATTTGATTTTTCTTGACCATCAGTTCCTTGAATGCTAAGATAGTCAAACAATTCAAGTTCTTCCAATTTTTTTTTTTTTTTTTTTTTTATAGATGGGGATGGAGGTGTCGAACTTTCGCCTGTAGGGGGCAGCTTGACTGCCAACTACTCCACAAACAACCGACATGTTCTTTCATCTTGTATAGGTGAAGATGGGAACTATATAATAAATGAATATATTACTATCACATATGTATATACATATTTGGCTAAATATACTGATGTCTTTGTTTTTGTTACAGGTGAGAAATACATTCAATTATTGGTCAAACCTGGAAAATTCAAACAAAAAATCCAAGGATTGATGGTAAGGCTACAAGCTGGATAGATGCCCCACAAAGCATGAAAAGTATAGAATAAATTTTGTTAGCTGTCAAATAAAGCAATTAGGGTTCAAAAATCAAGGGGGGGTCATTGTATTTGCTTAGCAAATTCAAATGTCACTTTTAAGTATATTAATTAAAAGTTGACCTTTGAAACCCAAAAGACAGAAGGAAAATACTACTACTATACTCTTTACAACTTCATAAAACTCTTTAGGGATGATTTCTCTTGACCTACATTAAGAATCCAATTCCAATTCTTCTGATTTTCCCCTTCTTTTTTTCCTTTTCTTAAACTAGGAAAAAACCTAATGAAATCCCTATTCATGATTCCCATCCCTAATCAGTTCCCTCATTACTCTGCGCAAACGGCGCATGTTAGAACAAAATACGTTACCATACTATATACTACACTACTATACAAAAATACAAAGTAGATCTCATCTCACCACTCATGCTCTCATCCACTGAAAACCCCACACCCCCACTTCATCCCTTCACCACCTCCAACAACCCTCCCATTCATCACATTACAGAACCCAGAGACACTCTTCCACCTTTCTCTCTCTCTCTCTTCTTTTACTTTTCTATAGTGTAGAGTGTGTATAGACAATTTCCACTTTATCCTCTTTTTTCCCCAAGAGAAAAAAAAGGGGGTTCCCTAAAAAGGCCCAAACTAACATGGCAAGCCAGACCAGTCATAGGCGCAACTTAGCACCATCACTCTCACAACAACCCAAGACATCCATGGATCCCACCGTACCCAAAAAGCATCCTACACCTAAATCTAATCCCACCACCACCACCGCCACTAACACCATCAAGAACATATCCCACCAGTTTGCTAAGTTGTACGCAGGTCACAAGGCTGGTCTTCTTTCCCGTTCACACCCCCATGTGGACATACACTTGCAGACTAAAAAGGGTCTCTCTAATTCCACTGTTTTCGACACTTCTTGCGTCGCTTTGACCAAGTCAAACAGCCATCACGGAAGACGGTCGTCGTCGGCGGCGGCGTTGGCAGATGTGGGTGGGAAGGTGAGCACGAGAACCAAGGTGAAAGAAAAGGACAAGAAATCATTGGTTAAGAAATCTTCTCCTTCTCTTCCGACTCAGAATCTGGAGGTTGATGTGGAGAAAGCAATAGCTAAGCAGAAATTCAACGAGGCGGCGAAGAAATCAGAAGGGCTACTGCTGCTACCGGAAGAAGATGATTTGAAGAAAGAATTTGAAGAGTTGAAGAGGTGTGATGATGAGGCATCTGAAATGAGAAGGGAATCGATTTCGAATGGTGGTGGTGATGGGGGGAGAATAATAAGAAGCAGAAGGAAATCATTCTGCTGTTCTCAGATTGAATTAGCTGACTTCTTTTCTTGCAGTGGTGTTAAGGTAGTGGCTGTCGATATGCCACCATTTATGCAGATTCATGCTGTGGATTGTGCAAGAAAAGCTTATGATAGCTTGGAAAAGTTCACTTCCAAGAATCTTGCTTTGACTCTCAAAAAGGTAAAGAAAAAAGGAAAAAGCAAAAAAGAAATGGAGATAAAATGTGTCTTTGATGATTGATTCTTTTTTCTTTTAATTTCTTTACAGGAATTTGATGGGGTTTATGGACCAGCTTGGCACTGTATAGTAGGGACCAGTTTTGGCTCATTTGTCACACATTCAGTAGGTGGGTTCTTGTATTTTTCAATGGATCAGAAACTATATATCCTCTTGTTCAAGACTACTGTTCAAAGGGCATCAGATTAATAATTAATCTTGGAAATCTTTAAAAAAAAAATCTGAGATTTGAGGTGAATGAATAGCCTTCCTTTTTTCTTTTAAAGGCATAAATATATGCTATCATCTCCAACATCTCCTGTTGTTTGTACATTCTTGTTGTTGCAGTAGAAGGAAAAAAAAAAAATGGAAAATTCAGTCATGGGTTTGCATTTCTTTTTTTCTCTCATCAGTTTATCATTATTATTATTACCCCACCCTTGTCAGAAGAAGACCATTTTAGTAGTCTCTCAGCAAAGGCTAATAATTGACTCCCAAACAGTACTCAGTAGAAAGAAGAAAGAAGCTAGTGATGATGTTTGTGTTTCTCTACATAATTTTACATACTCTTTGCTTCTTCTTTTTCTTTATTTTTGTAGCAGATTGATTTGAGGCAGTTCACATTAGTATTTAATCTTTTATCTTTTCTAGATATATATATGCATGTATATGTAGTTGTAGTTCACCTCTACAACTTTGTCTGCTGAATTCTTAGTTGCCTTTATTTCTTTTTTGCTTAAATTTCCTCAGTTCTCTACTGGATATTCTTCAAGTCACTCATGTCTTGTCTTGTTAGATGATAAAGTTGGTTTGGATTAATTGATTTCATTCATTCATTTATGGACGAATGTCAAGTAATTATCCCTGAGTACTCTCAAGTTCATAGTTAGTTTGCGAGCTCAACTCGAGTCATAACAGCTGGGAACAATTTCTAGAGTTCAAACGTTAACATTTGTGTTTAGGATGTTAATTATGTGGTGTGTGTTGGTTTTAAGAGTGATTGTGATACTCTCTGATTTGAAATCTGTTGGTAGAGTTTATAAAAGATTGATTGATTTGAACTATATCTAACACAGTGTTGCAGTTAATGAAGTCGCATTTTCAAAAGTTGTTGGTTTGCTTGTTCCATCCCATTTTTACTAAATTTATTCCACATATCATTTTTTTTTTATATATAAATCCTAACATTTAGTGTATCTCAAACTCATAACCTTCAAGTCATAAGTGAGGTTGTTATCACTTGATCTACACCTTCTTGACTATTTCACATATCATTGAAAAGGTCTTAAATAATTCTTGGATCAACCCCCCAAAAAAAACATTACAATTCAGAAATTCAAATCATATTAAAAGAAAAAAAAAAAAAAACTCTCACAATTTTTTTGGAATTATAAAATTTGAGATAGTTACGATTGTAATATGTATTTTTATTGTTAGTCTTTTTCATAGAAATTTTAAGGTTTAAAACAAAAAAAAAAAAAAAAAAAAAATTTTAAAGATTTTACATTAGACATCTGCCATTATAAATTATAATTGTTATAATTTTTTATTTATAGTTTTCTAAAATAATTAATATAAATTTATGGCTTCAACTTTTTCTTACAGCTTCTTTGTTGAAGAATATTCATCAATTAATACCTGGTAATGAAGATACGCGGACTTGTGTTACTCTTCACTATATATATATATATATATATATATAAACTTCTCCCATAAGGACCTAATTTGACTCGAACAAGAATTAGTTTAGATATGAATTGAATTAAAAAAGTTTTTCTATCGTTTAAGACTCATTTAAAATATTTCGTGGAAAGAATGGAAAATTTATATATATATATATATATATATAAATATATAAAGCCTAATCAAAAGCACACTACACAAAGAAAGTAGAAGGTGGGGGGGAATCAATCAAAGTAAAAACTTTTTTTGCACTTAATCTTCATGTCTCTAAAAGATGGTGGAGGACCAATAACATCTTTTTTATTCTCCAAAAAAATTGGTGAATTTTGTCATTCTATTATTTTTTATTGAAAAAAATTAAGTCCCTATAATTTATTTTTATTTATTTATTTTTAGAATGGATATCAAATAGTTTATTTTTAATCATCAAATTATATTTCATTTGAAGGAATTGATTTTCAAATTATTTATTAATATTGGTATTTAGTATGTTCAAATAAAATTAATTCATCTACAAAATTCTTTGACATTATACTGTTGTGTGTATGTATGTATATATATACATATATATATATGGGGCATGTGGGTTGCTGCCAAGTGTATGTGCAGGCTCCCTGTAATACAAACATCCATTACCAAACTATTCAGCAGTTTCACTTTCAACACACTTTGAATCAAGGCAAGCAAATTCATTACACTAAAGCAACTTACCTAATTGCAAACTTTCCATTCTATTAATTCAATAAGTTATCCAAATATTTATGATTCACTATTGCAACTTCCTCTTCTCATTATTCAAGAATTGATCATTTCCATTTGTATGTATACATATATATTGGACCTAATCACCAACAATTAGAACTTTTTTGGCTTTAAGTGACGTTGATTGATTAAATTTTGAGTCATGTATGTAGTTTAAAATTTAGGGTCAGAACTTCATTTGCAAAGGACCAATCGGTCTCGAAAATTAATTTGGATGTAGATTAGCTTAAAGACGCCTCTCATAATTTGACATTCATCTAAGACACATCTTACCCTTAATAATAATAATAATAATAATAAATACGATAAACAGGATTATAGTCTTAGATCTCCTACCATGAAACGTGTAAAAAAAAAAAAAAAAAAAACATATAATTGCAAAAGTATTACTAACCTTTTGGTCATTATCACTTTTATAACCTTGCCATAGGGGAAATGATCAAGTTGATTAATTAGTGGTCCATTAGATAGCATAAGTATGTACTTTTGAAATTAAACTTTTGCTTAGCTTCTACTTAATGATGCTATTATAAACTTAGATTTAAATAATTGAATAGTTCTAAAAAAAAGGTCATTTCATTATCAAGCAATAGTAGGCAAAAGGACCTATCATGATTGTATGATAACTCATCATCAACCCTAATCTTGAATCCTTTCAACTAATGATCAAGTCCTTAACGTAAATTATGTTGTTATAGGACATGACAGACAAAAGTAAAGCTATTGCTATAATAAAATTCAGGTTTTATGATAATTATATCCGTTTCAAATTTGTCATAAAATGACATTTTTGATGAATTTTTAAATGGAACGATCACCACTGAAAATATGATTGCAAATTACGACTACATTCTATTTCTGTCGCAATATATTAGTAGTAAATAATCTCATCGATATATATATATAAAAAATTATCAATATACACACACATATATATATATATATATAATATATTACTTGTAGATTTCTCTCCCTCAATTTTCTTTTCAATAATATAAATATTTTTTTTTGGAAAAACCAAAGAAAAGGAGGAGTTTTGAAGGACTAAGAAGTTAACCTTATAAGCAAAATTGTCTATAATGCCAAAAGTTCTAACTTGCATAGAGATAAGAGTGCATAAATGATTACTATATATATATAGTAATCCACAATATTGGGATTAGATTGGACAAGATATTAATGTTTCATCGTATAGACTTTTACCAAAAAAATGATTTAATGAATATTTTTTTTTTTTATATGTAAGACTTTGTCCGAACAATTCCGACCTCATTAATTTTTATTAAATATTATAACTTGAATTACGATCTTTTTGATTATAAGTAAAAATATGTTTAAATACAATTTATTATTGATTTATAACTTGACAACTTATTCACTAAGTTATCATAATTAAAGAATATTAGATAAAAGAAAAGATTCAAAACGTAACAAAAGGTAACAAAAAATGGTACCATAAAAATGCCTAATACCAAATTAATAAGAATTTTTTTAGGTCATGTGATAAAAATTCTAAATGGAAGATTAAAATAAATGTAATAAAAAGAATAAAATAAAAATTGGAAGGATTTAGTCACTCTCACAAAGAAAAAATTTACAAGTATTGAGAGATCCACATGGTGGAGACCCTAAGTTTGGAAGGTTGGAAATGCAACTTTCAATTAGGATGCAATTTGCTTGACTAGAATCATGTTGAAATGAGGCAAAGTTAGGCTTAAGTAATAAACATATGTATTTTTTTAGTTAAATGGCAAAGTTAGGCATTTTGGAGATATTATGAAAGCTTCCTTTACCTATAAGAATATACACACACACACACATATATATATATATATGACAAAGTTTTATTGAGTTTGTATTCATCATTTTGACACTCATTATTCATACATTATTTCTCATTATTTAGTAGTCATTTTAAATCACGACTGATTGCAGTTGAGTCATACCTTATTTCCGGAGACAAACTCTTTCAATATTCACTTCTTTTTTTTTTTTTTACAAGATTCGAATTCCAAATCTTACTGAAAGAAAATTAAATTTCTTACCACTTGAACTAACAAATTGATGGTTAGAGTTCATTATAAGTGTTCGACTTATTTTTGCCTTGATAATTTAAAAGAATAATAATAATAATAATTATTATTTTTAAATTATGGCTTTAATGACTCAACACCTACTTGTTAGTTATACTCTAATATAAATTTATTTGGTCCCGCACAATTTTGAGATAGAAAATATCAAAAATTATATCCACTATTTTCTCATTAATAAATTTTAAATTATTTAGTTATCTTTTTTAACAATTTATCTTCAAAATTTTCACTTAAAATTATATATATATATATATATATATATATATATACATATATGTGTGTAACATGATAAAAGGCTTTCATGTGTACTCAAAAGGGGATATTTTACTTGAGTAAATTAAGACCATTACACTCTATACAAAATCTAAACATAGTATTAAATCTATAATTTATATTTAATTATTATCTATTCATAATATTTGTCTTATTTTATACTACCCAAAAATTACCTTAAAAAAAAGTTAGTTTTAATTAGTCATAAAAAAGAATAATAAATTATTTCATAATGAATTTAATGAAAAATAATAATAATAATAATATGTACGAATAAAGTACAATATTAAAGAAAATAATTAATACATTAATGAACTTTTAAAAGAAAAAAAAAGAAGATTTTTTAATGAAACTAATATTATATAAAGTTGTAATATACTATAGAAAATAGCGTTCTACACGGATAAATGATATAATTGTGTAATAATATATATACGAATAAATCTAAATACTCATAATAAATTCTGATATTTTTCGAAAATAATAATATAAGTAATTGACTAGAAACGCTTGTTTATAAAAATTTGTATATATATTTTAAGGAAAATTAGGTTGATTAAAAAAAAAAAAAAAAAAAAAAAAAGAGAGAGCTGCAAATTGAAAGGTGTCTGATCCCAAAAACCTTAGATTAGGAAAATGATTCCATCACTCTACCGAAACAATCATTAGTATCTCACGCGCTATTGTAACTGAAAAACAGAAATACACGTGGCTGTAATTTTAGAGAGAGTATAATAAAACGCTGCTTGAGCGCGTGGAGTCAGACCTCATCCAGAGACAACTTTAGATTCTTCTCCGAGAAAGCCTCACACTTGCTTCAGTTTCATCCCTTCCATCCTTTGTTCCAGACGAGCTACTCTAACTTGCGCCGTGGGAACACTGCGTATACTCTCAAGCTCAATCCATATTCTGAAAGCCCAGCCCGAAATAAATATAATTTTTATTTATTTTATAAAAAACAGTAAAATAATAATAATAATAATAATAATAATAATGCTTAAAAATTAAATTTGGATGGCAAACTCTATTGTTTATTATTCCTTAATTTTTTATATCTTTTTAATCTTAAATAAGTCGACTTTTAAGTTATATCGATATCTATATTTAGATTAATCTTTGTTGAAATATATATATATATATATATATATATATATGATATAACATTAAAAAAAATTAAATTTGATTAAAGGGCTTCAATTCTTCTAATGAGTTTAAAATACTGACTGAGTAAAGAGTTTTAAATTTCTACTTAATAATAAATTAATAGAGTTTTAGACGAGAGATACAAGATTCCAAGTAACTAGTTTAATTTTAAAATTTACATTTATAAATAAATTGTTTGTGCCATACTATTATATTTCATATTATTTTTACATTTAAGTTGGTTGTTTATTGTAATAATAGAAAAAAAAATGAATTCATGATCCAAAAAGAATCGGGCCAAGCTAACTCGGCCCGAAAGCCCAAATAACAGTAGCAAACAGTCTCTCTCTCTCTCTCTCTCTCTCTCCTTCCTCCACCTCAAATCACAGTCTCTATCTTCATTAGCTATCACTCTCACCCCTTCAAATACTCTTTCTATAATAACCTAGTTCTTCAAACACTTCCCCCTCTCCAACTGTACTTCACACACTGCTGCTGTTAAACAAGTTCTCAATCCAAAAAAGTTGGAGTTTGGTTAAAACAAGTGGTTGTTGAATGCTTGAATTACAGATTCAAGTGATAATATATTAATTGAATTCTAGTTGTGCAAAAGTTTATCTATGATTCTTGTGTTTTTCAGTAGAATTTTGTAAATTGAATTTTTCAGAAAATGGATCCGCCTATAATCAATGAGACATCATTTTCTGCTGCGAATCCTTCGTCCTACAGTTTATCTGAGCTTTGGTCGTTCCCGATCTCTGGTGCCGGTGTCGGAAGTGGTGACCTCGGTGGGTTAGGTTTAAGAATGGGTAGCTTTAGTGGGTTCTGTGGTGATGCTACTGCAGCTTCAGTTGATGAATCTACTGTCACGGAGCATAGCGGCAGTAGGGGCGCCACTGCCAGTGCTGGAAGGAAGAGGAAGGATGTGAATTCTGAAGATGAGTCTTCCAAGATTGTTTCCACCAGTAGTGCTAATGATTTGGTAAGCTTTTTTTATGAAATTTTGAAGAGTTGTTCTGTTAGATTCGTCTGGAGCTATTATGTTTTTTAACTCTTTTCTTGTATTTTGATTTCACTTAATTCTCGTTTTCTGCTAATATGGATTGGTTGATGTTCTGGAAGCTCAGATTATTTGTCTCTATCATTTTCTTGCTTAGGCTTTTCCCCCTTTTTGTCAATTTCATTAAAATAAACTGAAGGAATAAATAAATTTGATGGGGATATTTACTATTTGAAATACTTCTGCAATTTACAGATATTATATTCAATTGGTTCTCTTCTCTGATGGTGATATTTACTTTTTTTTTTTTTTTTTTTTTTTTTTCTTTAATCTTCTTTTTCAATAGAAAGCTTCTAATTCCAAGCGGATGAAAGCATCAGGAGCCAGTGAGGAAAATGGTGATTCAAAAACAGAACGGGAAACAAGCTCAGGGACTGGTAACAAGGCTACTGAACAAGGTAGTAAACCGGAGCCACCTAAAGATTATATCCATGTCAGAGCAAGAAGGGGTCAAGCAACAGATAGCCATAGTCTTGCTGAAAGAGTAAATGCCCTGTTTTATGTTTTTAAGATGTATATTAGATAAATAGTCCAAGTAAAATTGGGTCTGATCAGAATAATATAATCAGGCTAGGAGAGAAAAAATCAGCGAGAGGATGAAAATTCTACAAGATTTGGTACCTGGCTGCAATAAGGTCTGCACCCTTCTTCTGCAATAGTAAATAAGATTTTGAAAATTAATTGATTTTCTTCTCCTATTTTAGGCCATGTCATGAATTATAGTGCCAAAAATTTTCATCACAAATGAGTCTTTGACTTTTATTCTCAATATTACTGATTAAGAAGATTGTGTTAATTGTTGTTATCTATTCATCAGGTTATTGGGAAAGCATTGGTTCTTGATGAGATAATTAATTACATTCAATCCCTGCAGCGTCAAGTTGAGGTATGTACTTAATAGTTTTTCTATCAAAATTCCGTGTAGTTATTTTTTCGTCTTTTTCTTTAATGTCTCCGTCTTAACATTGATATATTTTATGTTGTAGTTCTTGTCCATGAAACTGGAAGCCGTTAATTCGAGGATGAATCCCACTATTGAAGGATTTCACTCCAAGGATGTAAGTTTGGGTGCTTTATTAACTACATTGGTACTAAAATTGAATGTAGCTTAAGCTTCCATTTCTGAGTATTTGTTCTAATCTCATATTGGGCTTATTTTCTCCTCATTCTTGCCACTGCTCCAACCATCAGGGTCATTAATGGCTCTTATTTTACTTTACCCGAATTTGGAACAATGAACTTTTGATTTCCATTCAATTGAATATGTTGGAGAAGTAGTAGTAACTTAATTGCTTCTTAGTATGATAGAGAAAATATTTTCAAATATGAACTCAAAAGTGGAAGAAAATAGAAGAACTATAATGGATCACAATTGGATGGGAAAAGTTTAAACTAGAACTGTGAAGGTGGCAAAGTGGGCAGGCTTCTAAGATATTCCTTAGGATCCAGTAAATTGGTTAAAGTTTAAACTAGTCATAGTGGCGGTTTAACTGAAAGATGTAGATCCGTATTATTTTTTTGAAATAATTTAAGGGATTTCGCCATCTTAATTTGATTGTTACTTTTCAGTGAAGGTATAAAAAGAAACTTTAAATAAAGTTCTTTTCTTTCTCTATTTTCCTTAAATTGGCTGAAAGAAAAACTTTTTCTTCGGAGCATTTAATCTGAATTCCTGACATTGTGAATGAATATGCAGAAGTGGTTTGTCAGAGGAATTACAATTTACATCATGACTGCATATTGCAGGCCATGTTGGGAGTTGATATAGTTTTAGTTCATTGATGATTTTGGCATGTCAATAAAATGAGATGGAAACTTAAGAGTTAGTTGCACCTTAGTAGGGTAAGCATTGTCTTGTTGATCTAATCTCAAAGCAATACATATTAAAACCTTGAAATGATAGGACTTTATGCTGAGAGGAACATGCTGTCTAAAACTACTCTAGGTCACCATCGAAGCCCTAGGTTTAACAACATGGGGTGACTCTCCCGTGGTTGGTTGTGGATATTTTGTTAGTACACAGTCAACACTTCTCTTTATATGAATCTTTTTCGTATATGCCTAATTCTAATTGTATAACTGTGATCTACATAGTCCCCTAGCACTCAGTCAGTATATATTTCATGTGTTAACTTGGTTTTATTTTCTTGTCATAAAACATTATTCTAGGTAGTTACTGTTAAAAGTAAAATCTTAAAAGTAAAAAGGCGTAGAATCTTAAAAGTAAAAAATTGTGGACATTACTTTAGTATAATTGTGATCTGCATTGTGGCTTTGCACTTGGTCTACATTATGAGCAAACTTTTTTTTTTTTTTTTTTTTTTTTTTTTTTTTGGGCTGTACACAAGTTTAATCTAGGTAGTTACTGTTAAGAACTACTCATAAAATTTACTGCAAGAAATTGAAAATTCCTAAAAAGGAAAAGTGATTCAGAATTCCTTGTAGTTTCATTTTCTAACACCTCATTTTGGCATGAAGAGTGTTTTCTGGCTTTACTTTTAGATGAAGTGAACCAAACTTTCTCCATTGTGACTTTTGGCACTTACAAGGTTTATGGACCACCAAGTGAATGCTCTACCTCAGCTTCCTTTCTACCTCTCCTTTTCTCTTTCCTTAATCATTCTTGTTTCAAGGTTTTTCTAGCAGTATTCTAAAACCTATCAGAAAATATTGATCTTTTGCTGCTTCTGTTATGAACTATGTTTTTTACAGCTCTTACCTTTAACTCTGGGCTATTATGATATCATGCTTTCCGAGCTTGCCATCCCTTTAATGTAGTCTTTTTTTTTTTTCTTTTTTTTCTTTTCTTCCTTTTGGAACCACTACTGTGGCTGATACCTTTTCTGTCCTGGCAACATCTATTATGACTTTTTGATGGTTCCTGCAACTCTCTAGTTACTATTCACGTCCCATGATGATCTTTGAACAATGAATGCATTCATTTTATGTAATAATGAAGTGATGCATGTCTAGTCAATCTTATGCTACTGCTGAAACCCTGTTTCCACCTCTTGGATTGTGTTAGAAGTCCTTTTGGAGTTTCTTATGTCCAAAGCCATATTATCCGCATGAGAGTGCTGCATAGGACTGTTCATAGTATGTTTTTTTTTTTTTTTGACTGAAGAATTTGTGCTATTTAGCTTGCAGCTCCAACATTTGATGCCACTGGAATTCTTTTCAGCTCACAAGCACCACGGGAATATACTCAAGGAGCACAGTCTGAATGGCTTCATATGCAGGTTGGTGGCAGATTTGAAAGAGCAACGTGACAGGTGCATTCAGATCACCGACTAGGAATCCAAACAGGCACTTTATTCTTGCAATTAATTGAAGGGAATACCAGTTATTTGTGTTTTTGCATCTGTTCTGGAATCATTTGGTTGATAGATATAGCATTCTTAGACTTGGGTCAGGTGCACCATATTTGCATCTGTATTATGTGATCTAACTAAACTACTACTGTATTTCTTTGTAATGGTATCTGAAAACAGTAATCAAGTACATGCAGTACAAGTTGTAACTCAAAAAACCTCTTCTTTGAAGAATTATAAAAACTCTTGCTATTTTTCTTTATTCAATAGTTGTCACAAGCATTTTCATATACAACGATTCAAATTAAAAGTAAAAAAGAGTAACAAAATAAACCCCCGTTCCCCTCCCAAATCTAAATGAGCTTTCTTGGAAATTTTCATTTCTTTTGCTTGTTGGGGAGAAGGGAAGGGAAGGGAAAGGGTGTTTGAAAAATTAGGCAGTAAACTTGGATTTGATTTCATCAATGACATCTTTTTCTACTTGGAAGGCCTTAGTCAATACTTCATCTGGAACAGATGGCTTGGAACCAAAGAGAGTCACAGAAGCAACAACAGAACCAGGTAAATGACTGTTAAAAGCTGTATAAGCCAGAGCTTTTCCTTCTCCAACATTCATTTGGAAGTGCACAAGTCCTCTGGGAACCACAAACATGTGCCCTGGACCCAAAACCTTGGAATAATACACATTTTCTGTACTCCACATGCCTACCAGGAGTTTCCCTTCTATGACTACACCGGATTCAGTCGCCCGTGGATGAGAATGAGGCGGGTTGATTCCTCCGGGAGCAAAGTCAACCCTGTTCATGGAGATCCCCAGCGTGTTCAGTCCTGGAAACTTGAGAACATTTCCAGCAGTGATATTTGACCTGAAAGCATTCCCGGTGTCCCCTTCCTTGCTAAGTCCCTCAAAGAAGAAATCTTCTGAGGTAACTTTGGAGGCAGGTTTGCATGGAAAACCATTAACAGATACAGGAGCTTCGAGGTCTGCAATACAGAAATCTTGGAGTAAATCAGGATCAGCACAGTTTGAAGGCACAGCCCAAAGAAATATATGTATCAGAAAGAAACAGTACAGAATGATCGGTTGCATGATGATGTTGGAACGAATTAGTTCCATCAAATACTAATATTTGCTTGAAATAATGGTATGTAAATCTTTTAGAAAAGGATTCATTTGTAGTAATAGTAGCTTTAATGGCGTTGGAAGGACAACATCTGTCAAAATGAACTATTTTTGAGGATAGAAGACTCATTCGTTGGTCGAAGAGAGTCCTTAGAGTATTGAAAATTTGGACGAATTGAGTGAGAGGTTAGTTGAGTTCTTGACAACGAAAGTCCTTTTTTCTCGTCAATTTGCAATATTTAGACATACCTTTTATTTTTTTCCTTGGGACGAATTGGTGTCTCAACCTAATTCGGACTCGATCTGCGGAGAGTTTAACTCTTATTCGAAAGTGAAGACAGCTTGAGGACGAGTCGGTGTTCCCACCTTATTTAGTGAGACTAATCCGAACTCAATCTGCAGAGAGTTCAACTCAACTCTTACTCGAAAATGGCGCTAACCACTCAAGAGAATTCAAAACCTCAATCATTCGCCCTAGAGGAAGCATTAAGAATCTGCGCACCAACTCTCCCAAACTACCGGGTTTAAGACATATCTTTCTTGTGCCCCTAAAATCTTTTATAAATAAATAAATAAATTTCAATAATGTTTGATTAATATAATTTCCATTCAAATATTCATAACATGACTAATTTGTTTTTAACTAATTTTCTTGTAATAAAACATGACTAATTTATATGTGCACCAAATACTAGCATTTAAAACACATCTTATCATCAAAACACTTTTAAATAACTAATTCCTGTCACACTTTCAGACCATAGAATAAATCAGATTTCAGTAAGTCCCATAGAACATAGTAAGTTTCTATATATACAAAATCATAAACAATTTTTTTTTTTCCAAAAAAAAAAAATTGAAAAATGAGGTTTTACAACAAAAAAGGGATAATGAAGTGTGAGATTTAAAGTTCTTGAACGTCTCTAACCAAAATCTTTCCTTATCGACCATTTTTATCCTGGTTCTGGTTGTTATCTTTGAATGCCGCCCTATTGCAGCAACAAGTTACTAAATCTCATCGAAAGAGCATTCATTCTTAATCTTCTCTGTAATCTGGATTCTCTTTTAAAATAACAAAACCTTCAAGTACAGGAGAGAGGGGAATGTATCTGCAAGAAAGAATCGGTAATAACTTAAATCTCATTATTGAGAAATACAAGTAAAATGATAATAGTATTTTGAACTTTTAATTCTTACTTCTCTGTTGCTAGTTCAGCTCTATCTCCAGCTGACAGTAGCACAGGAGTTGAGTGTGTCTGGAAGCCAGTAATGGTTTTGGGTCGACCTGCTTGACCAACAACATCAACTGCTTGTCCCACACGCACAGGCACAGACAAAGGTTTTAAATTTTCATCAACAGTCATCAGCATCCTTGGCTGTCAATATAGAATAGACAAATAAATTATAACATCGAAAATATACAAAGGATAATAATTTATTCTAATGAGATCTTCAAAGTAAAAAGAATACCTTCATTGCCAAAACAAGGAAGTATAAAACATAATGATACTTCCCCAAGACAATAGCTTTCATATCAAGGCATACATGTAAAAATGTAATTAGTCCAGCCAATGCCGTCCTGAAATAAAGAGAATACATGTTTTATTTCTCAAGAAAAATGACAAGCAAAATAAATTGTCAAACTAAATTATTTTCCTTTCTAGAGAGAGAGAATACACTTACGGGGATAATAAAAATCTCTCAGAATGGTATGGAGAGAGTGTCATTAATCCCTTTCCCATATGGACAAGACCTTGTGCAATACGAACCTACCAATTGCCCCCAAAAAAATAAACTTACAATCAATAGTTACACCACAAAAGAGTTAGTAGAGAAGCACATGGCGGAAAAGAACACTTACACAGAAAAGAAGACTTGCTTCTTTGTAGTAATAACTGGACAGGTTACGAAGCATGCCAGCTATTCTAGCATTGTTGGTTCCTGCCCCAATCAAACCCAAAGAGATTATGGCAGCCTGCATGATTTAAACGATCAGAGTAAGCATAAGGTCATAGTTTACTAATATGATTTCAAAGGAATATTTCCACATAGAATACCATTGCAACTTCTGAGTCTGAATCATGACTAAGTCTGCTCAATGTATCCATAACAGTAACCTATTCAGAAGATTCAGGGTCAAGAGAAAAAATGAGAAAAACACAGAAACATATACGAATGGTATAACTGGAACTTACAAAAATCACTCAAGCATTTACATAATTTTGGACCACTAGTATCCAATATTGCTAAATTACCTTTGGGTTTGATATACAGAGGAGACCCAAAGCCAAAGGGACTGCCTTTCTTATATTCTGCTCACCATACTGCAACAGATGCTCCAATGAACGGATAGCCATGTCAAGCCCCAGCTCTTCAGCCATTGCTACCAAAGCAATCCCAAGTACAGCTGGACCCTGGCCAATTTCACCCTTTTCATGATGTGTAGCACACTGGCCAAGGAAGTGTTGCACCTGTAACCAGAACAATAAGGAACGGATATAACCCTCAAGGCTGCAACTTTCAAGGGGAAAAAAAAGGGAAGCTGGTTTAATGTCATACCTTAAGCACATTTCCTGTTCCAGCATAAGCGCAAGAGAGCAAGGTCATATCACAATACTTTCTGATTTTTTCATTGAAGGTCTTTGAGACCTCAGCTGTAGCCTCCACATTTTCCTGTCAACCCAAGAACATCAATCTCATGGATACAACAAAGCTTAAAAGAATAAATCCTTAGACAAAGAATATATTATTTTACTATCATCTTCAATTTATCATTAGACAAAGAATAAATCCTGTAACACACTGAAGAGCTTATGTAGTCCCTAATTCTAGGGAAAGCCCAGGAAATAGGAAATGGGAATTCCATCCACCTGTTTCCCAAGGTACAGGAGGCCAAGACCAAGAGGCAGGAGGTGTGTGAGTGGCTCCCCTAATTCTGACTCACTCCGATCCATTAAGGAAAATATAATTGCCTGGGCAATATCCTCATTGCAAGAACCCACAAATACTAAGCCCAATGAAATTGCGGTAAATGCAATCACGTCAAGTGGTGCCTTTGCATCTCCCAGTACAGGGATCAATTTACTCCGGATCTGACAAAATTAAGCCAGAAAGGCAAAAATTAACCTCATTTATAATATTGTATAGTCGGATAAGTTAAATCAGAGAGCTCCTAAAAATTTAGAGGTAATCTAGGTTCACTACTATAGGCATAAGTGAATACAGAAGAAGCAGAGATCCTTACCTGTTCACTCTGAGCACCTGCATATGCAAGTCCTAGACCCATAATTGCTCCAATTCTAATAGATGGATCTTCTTTGTCGACATATTCCGCCAGTAGTGCCATTGCCTAAAGAAAGAAGAATTTGTCTTAGAAAAATCTCCAAGTTACAGGATACATCTAACAAAAAGCTACGCAATTTACACCTTCAGCAAGGGTTACTATCTACACATTCAATAGGAAGGAGAGAGAAAAACTAAAGAACTTACAGGATCACAATCATGCTTGATGCTGCAATTTACTATACCAACACCTAATAGTGCACCAGCAATGACTGGGATGTCAGTGCTGTGGAAATACTTATCAATTTGAGCAAGTCCAGAATCAACATCCCAAAGCAAGATCATTCCCTGAAATATAAAGAAGGGTAAATGTTTCTACACATCAGTGTAAATTATCATAGCAATCGAATTTCAAGTTGTTCTACAGACCAGACTCGCAGCAGCACTGGCTTTCCCATGTTCCTTATTCTTAAAAAGCCAGTTTGTGGATGAACTACTCCCACTTGAGGCCTCAGAAGAAACTGTCATCAATTTATCCTGAAGAAACATACATCAAATTTTAGCAAATGTTTCCTTCAGCATACCTCCAATTTTTGTGTGCATATAGAATGATTTTACCTGACCAAAACCAGCATTCACAAAAGCATTGACAAAAGTAGCTGCTAAGTTCTGTCGAGCTGAATCAACACTAGCGCCAGCACTAGCTCGGCCATCAAGTAAATGAGCCTGTTAAGTATGAGATATTAATGAGCTTCAAAAACTAACCATATTATTGGACAACTATAGAAGGCAGTTATCGGGAGCATGCCATATAAATAATGCAAGCTAAGAGACACCACTAGAATGGAGACATGATGAAAAAACAGGGGGTAAACTAAAATTGAACCCAAAAGATAAAAGAACTTGCTAAAAGAGAAATTCTAAGAACCCGAACCTTGTATATATCTTCGGGAGACTTTGGCTCCATGACCTCTATATCACGAGCAAGTGCAAGAAATCCTTCACTTAATTTAGAATTGTTAATGATTTCTTGCAGTACCTCTCTCTCATATTCATCAGGACACATTTCTTCATCAAGCTCAAAAGTAACCCCCTGCAATTTCTCAAGTAATGTAAACCAACAAGTTTCTACTCAATATGTGGAATTTCATTGAAAGCCAACATTCTTTTTGGAATGTCTAAAGACGAAAATCCCATTTCCCAAATGAACATATTTTCCATCTAAAATTTAAGAAGTATCCACCTTATAAACTGAGGATGTTTCTTAAAGTTCCATTAGAGTCATGCAATCAAGAACAGAGGGTGTGTAAGAAGAGGAAACAGAAATCATGAGGTGATTCCACCTCTAATTTCTGCCAACATAACTAAATATAGAAAAATTTATTAACAAGTTAAATGGAGCATTTTATAGAAACTTGAAGCTCCATTTATGTACAATCTTTGACTGAAAAGAAGACAGAACAACTAAGAACTTACATGACGAACAATAATGTAGCAAAATTGCTTCTTCTGCAGAGCATCAGTGCAGGAAGTAAATATCTGCCTCACATTCTGCAAGAAGTAGAAAAAACACCATAGGCATTAAATGAAAATTTAAAGAAAAGACAATACTACCAAATTTGAGTCATTCTTGGGAATTTCAGATAATAAAAATGTATTTACAGCCTTTCACATGTAAAACTTCATGTCTTTAGTTAAAAAAAAGGGTGAGGCATGACAAGTGAACCTGATGGTTGTCAAGGTATAATGCAATCTGAAGTGCAAGAGGAAATTCTTCAAACTTCATATAAATCATGTATGCAATATCAAGAACTAAGGTATCATCTGGCCCAGGAAGGTATCTGCAAGAAAGAGGCAAAGAGCTTTAAGGTTGAGGATGCAATTCAATCCACATTTTAATGCCAATTATTGAATTTCTATGACATATGTATTAACTCACTCAGTACAAACCTAAATTAGATAAACAAGATCAAAATATTCAAGTACTTCATGAAAGAACCAAGGGAGGCATTCTTTATTTTTTTCTTCCCCCTTTGTTATCAGAGGTGATTCCCCACACTTGAAAAGGAAATTCTTTCACACCTTTCATTGTCAAGGTTAATTACATTCTGTCAATGGCTTAAAGTCAAGTTCCAAAAATATCTCCAAAATCACCTCTTGAATTCTAAGGTGGATTAGTATAGCTTTTGAGGGAATTTTCAATAAAAATATTATTTGTGGTCTCTCATAACAAATAGCTAAAACCAGGAAGTTGCAAAACAAAAGTAAAAAATTGCAAAAATCACAAGCATTTTTATGCTTCTACATGGTACATTAGCAACTTTCTCTGTCTTAACAAGTCAAGGACAAGTAAGCTTCTGAAGCAATGAGTATGACAGTACATTGAAAAGATGAGGGGCAAGAGGTAATAGTTCAATCATCCATGTACAGGATCATAGATCAGGAAATTAAGGCATAATGCAATAAATGGACACTTCCACTTACTTTGCTGAACTTGTAAGATACAAGCAGGTTCTTTTAAAATTTGTTTTGTCGACATGCTCCACCAAGAGATCAAGGTCTTCAACCTACCATATTTCCAAGCAATATCATTTAGTATTTTAATAGCACATTGCCAAAAAGAAAAACCAGAGATTCAAACTGAAATACCTCCATTAAAAGATCAACAGCCTCTGGCTCTGCATTGTGCTGAACAAAAAGCAAAAGATTATATTAAATTTATAACAAGATGTATCAAGCAAGATAAAAAAGATAGAAAGAACTAGGTTTCTTTTGTTCCCAAATTTTTACATTAATTGCAAGTTACTACTGGACCAAATTGAGAGGCTTACAATTATCTAGCGCGCTGATAAAATGAAATGATGATGCATCAGGATTATGCAAATTAAGGGTGCCTAGAAATTCAATACCTGCATATGAAAAGCGACAATCTGTTGAACAAGCTCCATTAAGTCATCAATGGGTGCCTCCTCACTCTGAAAATATTCCAGAAGATGGGGACTATATTAAGGACATTTCCTTGGCAAGAAATATTTAACAAGAATGAATTACAAAATTCCCTATAGGTTCATAAGTAGGATAAAACTAAACATTTTAAACATAACAGACATTTTGTTTCAGAGAAATGCTATAATTTTGATTAAGTTGGTGGTATGATACAAGGAATAAGGAGAAATTTCACCTTTTGTTTAAAACTTGCCTAATAAAGAATCCTCCAATTCTAAAAAAATAACAGAAATCAAACTTCCATACAATAACTTAACCGAATTGCATCTAATGATCAATAAACTAGTATAGATGAGAGAAGGACGGAGAAACAGAAAGACCGAGAGTGTAAATGAAAGACAATATAGAGATCCTATACACAGCATGTGCAAGAGACTAAAAGTTCATATACATCAATGTAAAGAGACACACAGATGGTTTGAAGCCAGTGTCATTTTCTCTGGCAGAGCTCTACAAGAACTTATCTATCCTGGGGAACATAACATACCTAAATACCAGGATAAACTAACAATATATGCCTAAATATGTCTAGTTTCACATGGGCTCCTCCATTATTATGTACAATCCCCAGTCTTCCTTCCCCCCCTGCCCCCCCATCAAATAAGAAAATGAAGAAAGAATTTTCTAACCTGTCGTTTTGCATATTCTTGTGAAATTTCTCCTGCCAGATTCCTGCAGCAAACAAATCATCATCTATTAATAAGAATAAATACTGAAGCTGAAGTTCAGCAGCACTAACCATAAAATAATGCAAATTAAGAATGAAGATTAATCTTAGCGAAAAAAAATCAAAATGCATTTTGCTTTAGTTCTATAGGTAACAGAAATAACATTCATGATTCACCTTCCGCTTATGCAATATGCAAAAGCACATGGTTTACTTACCTCACTTACACTACTAATGATTGTGATTGATTAATGATGTCATCTTCCACAATCCCCCAAAAACAATACTCCCATTTTTTATTCACTAGTTTTCCCCCTCAATACCCTTTAATTAATGTTTCACAACTTATATTTATTAATTATTCTTTACGGAAGAATAAGAAGTCAAAGTTATTTTATTTTTTTAAAACCAAAAGACAAACCAATAGAATGGAGTAATAATAAATCCACTCAATCACAGGGACTAGCTATATACATGAAGGAGTGTCTTAAAAACTAAAAGTCAAAAGAAAATTCTTAGCCAACTAATACAAGTCTACTTTAAACCCTGGATTAATTATTTAGAGAAATACAAATAAGAGAATGGCCAAAACAGTAAAATAAATAAATAAATAAAAAATCCATAACTAATGAGAATCTAGACTTAAAGAGTTTAACTTTGTAGATGGGAGAAATAATGAGGATTAATTATAATGTGTTCCAATTCATATCAATTAACTGATCCTTAACTCATCCAAAGACATCTTGCTCATGGAAACACCAACAAGCAAGATCTAGGAACAACTACATTAGTGTAATTTTGCAAAGGAAACTAGTGAAAGAATGTAATTTTATCATTCATACGCCAAAGTCAATTAACATATATTTTAAACATCTGGAAATCAAAAAATTTTAATTTTAATTTTTTATTTTTTTTTTGAAACAAAATCATAGAAAAACAGGTATAATTGCAGCAGGAGAAAAGCTTCAACTGGATTACCTAACATACTCATGGCCCCAAGAACCAATATCACCATCAGAACCCAAAAGTCTATATTTCAGGCTCTCCTGCAATAGTTGAGACATGAAGCAATATTAAGAAAGGAGGGATGAAATATATGTACCTCAACTATAGATAAGTAAATATATACATATGTACAATATGATAAAATATATGTATATAATTTCCAAAGGATCACAAAGACAATAAACTCAAGATAAATGCATAAGTTGAAAACTAACAGAGACATACCCTTTCACCTTCAGCGGACATTGTCAAGGCTAACACAGAAAGTATATCCGCTAAAAATTTCTAAACAAAGAAAAAGTTGTAGGTCAGATGGCATATAATTGTAAAACAACAAAACCAGAACGAACTCAAAATGTAACCACCTTTAAATCTAAATCAACCATCTTTTCATAGTGTTCTTTCAGTGTTCCATAATGAGGCCGCAAAAATTTCAGCGGTTTTGGAACTGATGTCATAGAGCTTGTAGCACTCCGAATTTCTTGTCTGCACAGAGAAATTATCATGCTTAAACAACCCAGAACATGCACCAAATAGCATTCATTTAATTGCAGATTCATCCATCAAATGATTAAACATGTGAATTTAAAACATCCATTTTCTCAATCAGTAAGAAAAACTTTCAAAATAGCTGCTTGCAACCAGAATGCACCAAGACAGTGAGAGTGACACCCTGGACCTTCCAAGGAAGACAACTAGGGTTCAGGAAGAACGTTTCTTTCAGCCTAAGCAATGAACAACATGAAATGCCTATCACTGTCAAGCCAGTGAGATTTATGTTTTTAATATTTCATCTTTTGGCCTAAGGATTATAAGTGCCAAGCTATTAATTATGTCCCTTTAAGGTAACTTCCACTTGTACATAAATCATTTCAAGTATAGTTCAACCTATGACCTCCTCTTACCCTCTTACCCTCTTACCCAAGTCACATTTGTTCATGTACACCAAGTGTTCCTTTTCCCTTTTTCACTGAAATATCAAAAAAGATTTCTCAATTTCTGCATGGTTTTCCTTTCTACCTACACCCACATTTGCAATAGTTTACTTCAAAATTTCTAGCACTTCTAGCACTGTTTAATACAATTCTTCCCAAGAAGACTTCCCTAACAAAAGACATAGCAGCTATCCTATTCCAACATAACTAAAACTCGGAGCACAAAACATAGCACACAAGAATCCATTTCTTTTGTACAACAAGGCTCATATTCAGACAATTCATAATTTCCAAGTTACAGTTAAATTCCTACCCGGTTGAATTCAAGATTCATCCACATATATAGGTGGTACACCCTGCTTTCCCTGTTTAATAATATTTTCATAGTTTCTTATAAATAATGGTCAGCAATGCAGCTAGCCGTTTGTGATTTTTATAATTTGTTAACTTCGGCATGCAATTTTCCTATTTTCATTCCACAAAAAAAAAAAAAAGTACAAACAAGTATCAGAACATGTAAACTATCTCCCTTAGATATCAAGGGGAGATTCTCAGCATTGGGTCAACAATCTAAATACAATTATATCATAAAATTCAACCAACAATCATAATCCAATACCTCATACTCTCCAGAGCAACCTTCTGCAATCCTGGATCAGAGTCCTGAACCCTCTCCACATACAACTCCAATTGTTGCTTCAATGCCAAATCTTCCTCCGACTAAAATCAGAAATCACCAGATAAATACGTCACTAAAGCACAAGAAAAGTTGAATTTTTACGTAATTGTCATCAAACACATACTTCCACCAAACCTTCAACAGAAAAACATACAACAAAGAGATTACCTAGCATAACAAAAACCTATCAACAAAATTCAGCTTTCTAACCAAAAATGCATCCAACTCCATCATCTAACATTAAAAAAACCCAAAACAGAAGATTCAACGTTTTCCTCACTAGCAACTGAACTAGACCCAATACTTAAATGCAAATAGGACAACTCCTAGTAAAATATCACTTGACCAGATCCATGAGGTAAAAAAACTATAGCACTTTCAAACAAATACACAACAAAAATAGCCTATCACGCGGAAATTAGCAACAAAGTACAAAAATTCGAGCGCCTTTATGTGAAAATTTATAAAAAAACACATCTGAGTGAAACTTACAAGATCTTCATCCTTCTTATCATCCTTCTTCTTAGGGTCCTTCGCCGGAACCTTCGTTTGTGCCTCTTCTCTTGTAGCACCACCTGAGCTTCCGCCATTAGCAGTGGGATCTGGAGCTGGAGCCATAGGATATCACACTGATATCACTCTGTTAAACCCTAGAAATTTGATGAAAATTTGAAGCAAGATTTACAGACGAAGAGAAGAAAAGAAAAGGGCAACCTGGTTCTGAAATGAAAGAGAGAGAAAAGAAAAAGTTATATATAGTTTAAGCATTTATAATAGTTGGAATCGATTTCCTTTTCCACAAGCAAGTTCTTTTTTACTATCTGGGCCGAGTTTCAAGTTTTCTTATTTTCAGAAGCCTGGCCCAAACTTTTACTGGGCTTGTTAACCTGATTTGGGAAAATTGGTCCAATATTCCAAATAAATTGGAAAAAGCTCTTTTTTTTCCCTAAAAGGGGGATTATATTGAAAATAGGAAAAAGCTCTGACTTGGAAGGAAATACCCATTTTGAGTTCAGAATTTTCTACGGGTATAACTCATATTAAATTTAGATTAATTAAAACAATAGTTTCAAATATCGGAATCCACACAGGTTGACTAATCCGGATTCGTTTTGGGGTGCGCTCGCAGAGTCCAACTCTTACTCGAGGGTAAGGGTCTGACCCAGAGCTTTTTAACATGGTGCTAACCACCTTAGGGGATTCGAAACCTCGATCATCCGCCCCGAGGAAAAGCATTAGGAGTCCGTTTACCAACTCTCTCAAATTGTTGGGTTAATTTTCTAAGTTAATTAACCTTGTTTTTTAGGTACTTTAATTAACATAAGGTTTATTAAAAGGTTGTCGATTCAAACTGGCACCCATGTATTTATTCATTTAAAATTTAGAATCTGAATTTACTTTATACAAACGAACTATTCGGCTTAAACTGTAATTAGTTTGGATGTGAGTATGGTTTAAAATATTTCACCTATAGTTTGAACTTATCTAACAAGCTCGTATTATAAATAAAATAATATATAATAATAATGACCAATTAGGATTAATATTTAATATACTCAAAACATGTTAGATACATTATAGTGAATTTATTTATTTTTTCAAATAATTTTCTTTTTAATATATATACACATTATCTTATTCACTACTAGTCCATTATTAAAGTAACTCTCAACAAAATTAAATTTATTGCTAAAATAAAACTATTCTTAAGAATATAAATGAACCACTTCATATGAATCTTAAACTTATCTTTCCATTATGGATATATATATATATATATATATATATATATATATACATAAAAGTAAATTAAAATATTCAAGAATCCACATCGTGATAAATGAGAAAATACAATTTATTTATTTTCTTTCTCGAAAGGCAAAACATACAATTTCATTACTAAGCATAATGAATAACGACTTCACTTCATATATATATATATATATACTATCATATATATATATATATATATATATATATATATATATATATATAATTATATATAATAACAATATATATGGTAAATTTAGACGAATGACAAGCACAACTCAATTGATAGTGATTTCACTTCATCATAAACTATATATATGGCGAGCTTAGACTACTGACGTAAGCTCGGTGGAAAACCTAGACCTAATAAGATCAACGATGATTCCTTCCGTACGGAAGGTTTTAGCGAGCACTTCAACCGGAATAGGAGGAGTTGAATTAAAGAGAGAATTTCCAACAATCTGAATTCCTGGATTTTGACTATTAAAAGTAGCATAAAAAAGTCCATTTTCTTCTCCAATATTAAGCTGAAAATGCAAAAGTCCTTGAGGGATCACAAACAACTCCCCAAGCACCTATAACGTTCCAATAAAAAATATTACTAGTCGTCACTAAACCAACAAGAAAGGTTCCCTCCACAACCAACAATAACTCGGAGGCGCGTGGGTGGACGTGAGGCGGATTGATTCCTCCGGGGACAATGAAAACTCGATTTATCGACAACCCTAGTGTGTTTATTCCTGGAAATTGGAAAACATCGGCTTGAGTTATATTACCTCCGTAAGGGTTTAACTCACCTGGGTTTTCTTTGAATCCATCATAGAAGAAGTCTTTGGAAGTTACTTGTGAAGGGTTCTTGCATGGGAAACCATTGATGAATAGTGGATGGTCAAGATCTGCTATGCAGAAATCTTGCAAGGGACTTGGATCTGCACAATGGGAAGATTGGGGTAATAATATTAGAAGAAGTAGTGACACGATTAACATGTTTTTGGGTTTTAATTAGGGTATGCAAAGATGTTGGGGGTATTATGATATAGGAGTTATGTATCTATGCATGAGAATAATGAGGGGAACCCTATTTATAGTTGTATGTAGTTGTGATGACCATTTTTGTCTTTTTACTCAATTTTTGTTTTTCTTGGTTCTATTTGAGAGCATCACTACCACTTTGATTTGGATATTCACCAACAAATTATACATAATTCAATCATGTATAGTAATGATTTGAAAAAAATAATAATAATTGAGCACATAAACCTTTAGAAAAGTCTGAATCGTTTAAGGATATAATAGAATGCCAACTAAAATTAGGGTTTTTTTTTTTTTTGAGTTACATAATCTCGTATTCGAAACCACTATTTCGATTAATTCAAATTTACTTCATATTACACTTACGAAGTCTAACTCTTACTGAGGGGAAGGCTTCATGGGGCCGCTACTTCAACTAATTTAAATTAGTTTGAGTTATACTCACAGAGTCTAACTCTTAATTAAAGGAAGCCCTCACTATCTATTGTTTCGACTAATTCATATTTAGTTTGGATCGTGTCTACAATGTCTAACTCTTATTCAAGGGAATACCTTTCTATCACACCACTACTTCAACTAATTCAAATTCAGTTCGGGTTGTGCCTACGAAGTTTAACTCTTGCTAGAGAAAAACATCATCTTAAATCTTATATAATATTCATTACGAGTATCAAACTCACGATTTCATGTAGCATGTAAATGAGGTTTGCTAAGATTCCTTAATTTAGTTAGCTAATGTAATTCGTACGTCTCTACCACTTAATTAATTAATTGGAAGTATACAATTTGGATTACCAAAAAGTTTGGACTGATAAGAGAAAGTCGTGCATGTCAATTGCAAGAAAAGTAAAAACATTACAATAAGAAGCATATATACGTAAGTAACATTTTGAGTAGTAACACCTTTTCTAAAATACATATCTATTTGAAATCGAAATTAAATTAAATTAATTTTTAAAAGATAATTTCTCTCGATATTCATTTTTTCAGATAAAAAAATTTGAGAGTGTACTTAATCTCTTGCTACTTAAATCAACGTGTTAGAGACTAATTATTAGTTGACTAGCTTAATTATCTGTTGCTAATCTTAAAATTGTATTACACATAAATATTTGTTTTTATTACAGACTAAAGATGATGATTTTTGAAAATAATATGTGATATTAAAACTTTAAATTAATGTCTTAATCTCAATTAAGACAAGATAATCATTAAAAAAAAAAACAAAGAGTTTCCATATAAAGTAATTGACAGATTTACTAAGTGCATACACTCAACTCTAGTTACCAAATTAAGTTCCAGGATTTGAACCCTAATTAATTAAACCATTGTCAATTTTGCTACCACTTCTTCAAGGATCTTGACATTTTTGCCTTCTATATATGTCTACCAATTTACAGCTTCTTAAATTTTACTTAAGTTAGAGAATCCAACACCCAGCCCCTTTTTGTCCATGTCTTGTGTGCGTGTATGTGTGTGTGTGTTTTTTAAGATACACATATATATATATATATATATATATGAACTCTATGACAACTGTAACTATTTACTTTTATTATTCTGTTAAACATAAGAAATATAATTATCCAGTTTAAATATTGGATCACATTTTAACAGTTTAGTAATTTGACCCATTGATTTTAATATAGTTCCTTTTTCTTTTCTTTTCTTTTCTTTTTTTTTTCCCCTTAATGTAGTCCCAAGTTAACTATTAATGTGATCCTACTTAATGAATTTTCTCCTTTTTCCTGATACACACACACATATATATATATATATATATATATATATATATAGATAGATAGATAGATAGATAGATATGCAGATATGAGTCCCGTGATTTTTTTTTTCTTCTAACGCTTGTATGACACTCACATAAAAAATCAAACCATCCGTTTCATGTAGTTTGCCATTGTGCTAAACTAAGGACTTGGTTTTCTTTTTTACACTAACATAGATTATGATGATACTAACATATAATAACTAAAATTATATAAATTAATACTCAAAAAATGAACATAAGTGAAAATTGACATTCTCAGTTTATAATATTTATTGTGTTCAAATCAGTCTTTATGTATAGTAATTACCGTTCCTTACATGATAGTATAAATATTCTAAGATAGTATAATAACATTTATAAATAATATTAATTAAAGGACAAATGAACACCCACCATATGACACGAAAATAAAACCTCAAAATTTATGTTTTTTTGGTAAAAACGTTCTCCTGTACTTTGACGAATGTCTTGCCTCTAGTTTTGCAGTCTTCATCCAGGGAAGGGGAAAAAAAAACTCCACGATCAAAATCAAACTTTTTTTTTTAAAAAAAATAAGCTTTCTTCACAACTTTTGCTCATCTATGTCAGCCATTGTTAGGCACTCTAGCTAGCTAGTTAGCTAGCAGCAGTGCCACCACACACATACAGGAAAACCCTAGAATTAAAACCCTAATTTGAACTCCAGTAAAGATTCAAACCAGACTTAGCAATGGAAATTGAAAACCCTGTACATAGTTCAAACTCAGTACATAACTCAAGCACAAATCTTTGTGCACCAAAAAAGTAAGAGTTTGGAAAAACGTTTTTTTAGTACTTCAAAAAATTTAACTAACTCTACTCAAAAACAACTTGGGCTACTCATGTCATGAGATCTAAAACCAGTAAATATATATATATATATATATATATATATATATATATATATATATATATATATATAAATAGCATAAATATAGAGAGAAAAAAATTAAAACATAAAGAGTTTGCATTATATCAATTCAACACAGATAAATATAGTAAAAACCCTAAGTCTCCCAAAAAGGATAATCCAACCACAATACTTAAGTTTTACCAGTTTTGCCAGAATCTATATAATTAAAAACCACAAAAAGATAGATATAAACCACCAAAACATATATATATATAGATAAAACATCTTTTCTCCTCTTATTGGGTGGTTTCCTTTGAGTTACCATCATGCATAAAGACTGCCACCATCCATGCTTGCATTGAGGTCAAGCTCCAGATAATCACCAACATTACCAGAAGTAGATGGAGTACTAATAGCTGGTGGTGGAGGTGGCGGTGCTGGGGCCGGTGGTGGTGGCGGTGGCGGCACAGGGTTGATATCCAGCTGCATTTGACCACTGAAGTGAGGAGAAAAGATTCCATCCGGATGTGGAAACATGGAGGTTTCATTCTCCCCCTCTACATTAATAGGCCAGGTTGGGAATATGTTATGATCATCCCTGTCATCATCCAGCATATGCTCCATGGGAAATTGATTAAGGAGTTCGAACACTGCAGATTCCGTCAGATGATGATGATGCTGACGATCATGATGATGATGATTATCACCATCACCAAGAACGATCCCAACATTCTCCCGACCTCTTGGGGCATAACGACCCCTATAATTAAAGAATTAATTAATCAGTGACCTATTAGGTTAGGTTATAAGTTGCTAACAATCGAGCTAGGATAATAATTATTGTATATGAAATATATCTATATATATATTTAATTAACTGAATCAAATTAACTTACGGATATGGAGAAAATGGATCCTCAAAGCTGTGGACAAGGCCACGGTTTCCAGCACCACCTCCAATATTCAAACCTAAATTGAAGAGAATATAGATATATATATATATATATATACACATATGTTTTAATCATTTCAATATATATAAACATATAGATATATTAGGGTTGAATACTACTAGCTAGCTAGTCTTGACCACAAAAGATTAATTGTACAAATTAGGGCTCATACCCTACAATCTATTGAAAAATATATTCACAAACTTCACAATTATGTGTATATATCAAAATCAAGTTGTTTTGATTAAAACATAGACTCACTATTATAAAAATGTTTACAAATCATAAGATGTTTTAAACCGTTAATCTTATTTGTTAACTTAAGTTGTATCTAATTTGACTAGTCTTGTGTATAACGATTGAGTACTTAATATTTATGGACTCGCATATTTATGTTTTCAAAAGAAGAAAAAAAAAAACCTCAAACATTAAGAAATATATGGAAATAAATAAACAAATAACTAAAAGATTAGTTGCACAAATTAGGGTGTGTAACATGCGATTGATCTCTTAAAAAAATACATATACAGATTTCACAATTATATATACATATCAAAATGCAAGTCGTTAACTTAAACTGTATCTAATCGGACTAGTCTTGTGTATAACAATTGAGTACTAAGTATACATGGACTCGACATTAAGAAATATAAGAACATAAGTAAACAAATGATGAGAAACCATTTTGGCCAAGGCTAAGATGAACTTACCAGATGGTGGTGGAGCAACTCCATCAGATAACCTATATAATATATATACATATATATAAGCATCAAATCAATATCATATATATATATATATATATATATATATATATATATATATATATATTTTATATATCTGTTAGATTAACAAAAAAAAACCAAATATTTAACTAGTTAGAGGAAAAGTAAAGAATACTTACAAAATGTCAGAAAGGTTTGTTCTCATTCCCGATGGTCCCTGGATTTGAACCCCCAGTATCCTTACACGGGAGTACTCTTGGTCATTCTGAAAATATAAATTTTATACATAGAAGCAAAATTCATCAATTTGAGTCATAAAACAAGTTTTCCCGGGTTTTGATCCAAGTTTTAAATGAATACATGCATAAGTGTGAATTTAAACTCACAACTTTACTTAAACAGTTAAACAGGACAGCAGGACAGAACAGAAGAGCACTTACTAAGTCACTTATACCTTAAAATTTACCATTATAACTCTTTCAATCACATATTTAACTAATTCTCGATCCACATAAATCCTTGTTATAAGTCCTTACATATTTCTTCACCGTTTCTAACTTGTCCAATAAAGTTAAAACAAGTATATAACCCGATTGCAAAATCGTATAACTTTCATAAAAAAATTAGCTAAATCATGACTGTAAAAACTAATAAACTACAAAATTTTGTGAAAATCTATTAAAACAACTACAGAAATGGCCAATTTTTTCACAAAATGAATATGATGAAACTTGTATATATATATGTGGTGCAGTGCTTGATAGATTTATATTAATTTACCTGCTGGGGCACATTATTAGCAGCATGAGGACGACCAAAATTAGGGTTATTAGTTATGACAAGATGATTATGTTGAACATCACCCACATTATGACGATGCATTTGGATGACAAGATTATCATCTTGAACATGATGAACATGATGATGATCATGATGATTAATATTATGATCATGAAGAAACTGCATCAAATGAAAAAGATCATCATGATCATGGGCATCATCATCATCCGAATTATCATTATCATTCTTCGAACAGGTGAGTATCGCCACTGGTTATCTTCAACAGCCCTGCAGTTTGGACAGACCATAGCTCCTCTGGCATTGAATGCCACACCAATGCAAGCTTTTCAGTTAAAATAAACACAGACAACAAAAATAAGGTTGATTAGTGAAAAGGGTAAAATCGTCATTCTACTTTAACTTTAGAGATTCATAAAACATTATATATATCAAAGGGTGAATTTAATTTTCCATGATTTAATTAAAGTCTACATGTTATATTATATGAAATTAAAAATTAAAATTAACAAACAATACCCTAACATTAATTTAATGTATTTGTAATTTTCAGTAAAATCAAATCAGGAACCAAAATTAGGGATTAAACCAAAAGTAAACCCTAATTTAATTTTTTTTCCCCTTTTACATGAAAAATCTAAGATTATTTGTTCATAAATTATTATTTAAAAAAAAACAGTTAATTTTTTTTAAAAAATAAATAAATAAAATATCTTTTATTAATTTTCTGTAAAATCAATCCAGGAACCAAAATTGGGAATAAACCAATAGTAAACCCTAATTCAAAAATTTTCCCCCAAAACATCTGTTTTGCCTCCTTTACATGAAAAATCTAATTTTATTTGCTCACAAATTATTATTATTTTTCTTTAAAATATTAAATTAATTTTCAGTAAAATCCCCCTCAAAAAAAAAAAAAAAAAATCAGTAAAATCAAATCAGGAACAAAAATTAGGGATTTAACCAATAGAAACCCCTAATTTATTTTTAATGATTTTTCAAACATCTACTTTGACTCCTTTGCATGAAAAATCTAAGGTTATTTGTTCACAAATTAATTTTAACTGGGCAATAAAAAAAAAAAAAATTTCCACAAAAAAGGGGTAAATTTCTAAATTAATTTCCAGTAAAATCAAATCAAGAACCACAAATTAGAGCATAAACCAAAAGTAAACCCTAATTTAATTTTTTTTTAAAATCGATTTTCAAACATCAAGTTTATGTCTTTTGCATGAAAAATCAAAGATCTTCTTGTTCATTTTCTATCATCAAATTAGTTGTACCAATTTTTAGAATCCATCATCAATTTTAACATATATAACGGGTCATCAAGAAATTCAAGTAAAAAATCCACACTTTCCCCCTTAAAAGATTCAATTTTGATGCCATTATATATATATATATATATATATATATAAAATAAATAATAAAAAAAAATAAAACCCTTTAAAAAGAATAAAAGAATGGAAGTATATACGTCAATCAAAGGCATAAACAAATAATAAAAATTTTAAAAAAAAAAAAAAAATTCATACACAAGTGAAAAAAATGGCCACATTGAAGCTTGGAAATCCCCTTTTGAGTTCCATCCCCAATCTCCTCCAAACAAATGGAACACTCTTCATCTTTTCCTTGAACAATTTTGCTAGCCAAATTCCCTGATGATTCTGCACCCAAAGCCATTTTCATTTTCTTGCTCGATTCACCTGCCATTGTTTTTTCTTTCTCTCTCAAGACTTAAGAACAGAAGAGAAATCTTGCTTGCAATGCTTATGCTATACACACATCGATGGGAGTATATAGTCAAGATAGATACAAGACTCGATGGAGTTGTAGCAATGCTGGGCTGGCTGGGCGTTACTTTTTTTACCATTTATTTTAGATGACGAGGTTGCCTTTTCTTTTTTGTTGTAAAAAAGGACAAAAGAACATTAGTAATTTTTGTTCTTAAACTTTTTTTTTGAAAAAATACTTTTGTCCTAATCCTTTTTATTTTTCTTTAATTATTTAGGAAGTATCTTATTATTATTTGAAAATTTGATACTTTTTCTCATTATCGTGATTCAAACTCATAATTTTTCGGTCATTCGTAAGACTACTATCAATCCACTGTATTTTTTTGTTTTGTTTTTCTGTTCAATCCTCTTAAAAATTTCATCTGATGAAACACATCTTTATTAGTATGGTCCTTGGTAAAACTAATGACTCACTTTATAGAATATGATATTAATTAACAATTATACAATTAAAAAAATTAATAATGAAAAAAAAAGTTTTAAGACCAAAATGTATGAAAACGATAAGTATATGGATCAAAAATAGTCTTTTTTTTTTTTTTGAGAAATTAATTAGTTTTATTTTGTCTTTTTTATATTATGTTCTTATTTATTTTAGCTGTTATTGTCACTGTTCTTTCTTTAGACAGTATCTTATTATTATTTAAAAATTTAAAGCTTTTTTCCCTTTATTGTGATTCAAACACATAATTTCTCGAATTATAAGTGAAGAAATACTAACTAAGCTACATCTTATTATCTTTTTTAAAGTATATGTTTATCTAAAGTTATTTTTTATCAAATATTTACATCCTTGGTTTGGGTCATGAGGTTTTGTTTATTTTGAATATCATATATATATATATATATATATATATATATATTATATATATATTAAGATTAGTTGTCCATTCCGGAGGTTGAATTTGAAATTTCCTAAATATAAGAAAAAAAGGAAATAAAAGAAAAAGGAAGGAAAATGAAGTAATTGAGATTTTGAGAGCAGAAATTAGCTTTAAAATGGAAGAATATGTATTAATATATGGAAATCATATTATCCCCTGGATAAGTATCAATTTATCCTTCTTAGTTTTTTTTGGTGGTATCCTAGGCCCTTCCAACCCAGACTAATCCACCCAGGAAGGTCCAACAATGCGGGTATATCCGCACTTGTAAATATATCTCGAACTGTGGAACTCCGGGTAAAGTTTAAACTTTTAACCTCTTGACAAGCCAGGAGGTAAGGGAGAAACTCCTAGACCAAATGGCCAGGAGAGATTCAAACCCTCAACCTTTTGGTTGAGGGAGAGACTCCTAGACCATTAAGCCAGGAGAGGAACTTCTATCCTTCTTAGTTGTATGATGTTTTTTTTTAAAAAAAAAAAGGAAAAAATAATTATTAATTTTTTACTTTTTTTTTAATGACGGTCTTGTTATAATTTTTTTTTTCACTAATACAAAGATTACAAAATATTACACTACACCAATATAAATATACAAAATATTATTAAATATTATTATTTTATTAATATTTAAGTCATGTATTCAATCTACGCTATGTGTATTTTTTTTTTTTTTGCTTATCGCACGAGTGTCCCGGGTGGGTCTCGTCATTGAGGGGCGACACCTTCAAGCCATTTCACGCCCGGACTAATCCCGCTCGCTGATTTGTAGGTATCTCATTTGGTGGGACAACCGACAAGAGGATTTAATATTTTTTCATACTCAAGGGGCGACACGCTATGTGTATTTGGACATTTATTTTAGGAAACAGAAATTTTATTGTATCATTATTATTATTATTTTAAAATTTTGAATATTTGAATTTGGACTAAATGTATAATAATGTGTGAAAAATAAATAAGTTAAATATCTTCTGAAAATTGTTAAAAGCTTCTCTATTGCCTACAGCTTTTTTCTTCTTCTCCAATTCTCCTCTATTTTTTCGATTGTGAGCTTTAGATTTGATATTTTATAATTATGGGGCAAAAAAATAAATTAATTAAATATCTTCTGAAAATTATTAGAAGTCTGCCGCTTTTTTTTCTTCTTTTATTTCATAAAACATAATACTATATATATATATATATATATATATAATTGAACTTAGGAAAAATATAGGAATGATAATGACGCTTATTTGATAAATGGATTTTTTTAATGATGATCTGCATGGACTATGAAGGAATCTTTGATGTGTTAGACCTGTACAAAGTCTATTCGGAGGGGGTAGTCTTCAGAATGACCTTCTGACAGTCAAGTTAGAGACTGTAGAAAAATGAAACAAAACAGGAAGATAGAGGAATGTTTAGAGAGAATGTAGTGAAAAAGACAAAAGAGTTCTAGAGTTAAAATCACATAGTCTAATGATGGTCTTCCTTAATAAATAAGGCGAGGAGTTTAGTCACATCAATCTCAAGGCAAGGTCAAAGTAGCTCACTATTGGTCGGCAAGGTCGGAGAGCATCCTTAATAAATAAGGTGGTCTATTAAATGCCAAGGTGTTATTTAATGTGCACTTTCTCCCCCTTAAACGTATTTATTATGTTTTCAGGAAATGTTTTCCTTTAGATGGCCCCTCATATTAATGAGCTTGTGCGTGGTCATTAATATGCTTTGTAGTTTCAACCTTGATGGGAAGCCTTCTTAGTCGCAACCACCTGTTTGCACGCACGCGGGAATGTTTCTTCGTAACCGACAAAACAACTATCGGTTGTGAAGATGTTGAGTAATTATCAGTTGCATTGATTCATTTGAATTTGAAATGTCAAGTTTCGCCTTCAAGCTTTCCTATAAACTTCCCTACAATGCTTTAGCATGTCACACTCTCCTTTCATCCTCTGCTGTTGTTGCTCGTCCTCCTTTCCCCTGCAGATCAAGTCGGTATTGGCAATCCGACATATGGAGAAAAGAAGATTTGAGGACATTCTGCGAGGAAATCATCCTCGGTGATGATGTCGCTCCTCGAACTAATCAAACCGAGGATGAAGAATCGACTGCTCCTTGCCTAGAGGATTATTACACCGTGCCCGACACTCCAACTATTTATGTCGGTTCAAAGTTGAGGAGACAATGGGTATTTCCATTGGTGTTGAATACAATCTCTAATGATGAAGTGGGTGCCTTATAGCGAGAGGGGTATGTTAGCAACGATTATCAGATTCTTTATCCCGAACCTTGTGGGCGAGATGTCTACTCATTGCATCCTGGTCCCTTTGACCCACTTTGAGGTGGGGCTACGCATTCTGTTGGATCCGTCATTTGTCAATCACCTTTCCTTCTTTTAGATCTAGCCGGATCATCTTCATCCTAATGTGGTTAGACAGATTTTGGCAATGACTAGGACTTCGATATTGCCTCCGAGGGGACGTAGTTCGAATGGGCCTTTTTGGCCCTTGTACTTACTTTGCTTTCGGGCAAGAGGTTTTGACTTTTCTCACAATCGAGCCTTTTCGTCCATTGGACTTGACCGATCTAACTCCGTTTTAACATCGGGTAAGGGGCCCTTGTTTAGGAGGGACGAACTACCTTGGGTAAGGGTCATCGTCGTCCTGATCGTAATTTTGCTATTCCCTTTGAGGGAACGCAGTTCGAAAGGGATGTTTTTGCCCCTTGTACTTACTTGCTGGTTGGGCAAGAGGCGTTGACTCCTCTTGCAACCGAGCATCTTCGCCCATCCAACTTGCTCGATGGCCTTGCCTTTTTGAATTTAATCAATCTGACTCTGTTTTAACATGGGTAAGGGGCCCCTTGTTTAGAAGGGCAAACTACCTTGGCTAAGGATCGTCGTTGTTCTAACAGGGACTTCGTTATTCCCTTTGAGGGGACACAGTTTGAACTTGATGTTTCGGCCTCATTGAGAAGTTTTTTTTGTCGACAAAATATTTCGGTTCTATAACTAAATAGTTTTATATTCCTTTCTACTAGTTTTTTAATGGCAAGGTTTAGCAGAGGAGCTGTCGTCATACTCAACAAACAATACGTAGTTGTTAAAACTGAGCATCTAATAAAAGCTCTCTTGGAGTAGAAAGATGGATTGGCTAGGAGAATATTTACCAAAGCTGAAATAGATAACAAGTTTAAATAGGCGAAGGTGTCTTATCCTGACACCACTACTTTGACTAATTCAAATTCAGTAAGGGTAGTTCCCACAGAATTTAATTAGTATTGTTGCTTGGCCATATTTTGCATGCAAGTTGGCATTAGAGTATGATTAATCTAAATTTTAACAAAGGAACTATTGCTAATCTTTGTCACTCGGTTCCATGAAAATATCAATTATTCACTGCTATTGATTTTGTTGTAAATGAACACATTTGAACTGATTAGTAACACTGATTCTTCTATAAAAGCTGACAAATTAGCTATAGCAGCAGTATTCTTCCTTAACTTGAAGGTTCAAATCATCCTTCCTTCCTTTTTAGTTCTTATGTCCTGGATAGAGTAAATCTGCCTTTCTACTAGACTCTTGTCTTTCTTTTTAGTAGCCTGAGAAATTTAAATAAATGCATAGCTCTGCAATTTTGTTTTCCACTCTTTCTTTGACTAAGGTTTGTTGGTGGTGCACTTGATGCTGGAAACATATTGAAACCAATGCTTAGGCGTGGTGAACTCAGGGGTATTGGAGCAATCACATTGAAGGAGTACAATAAGTACATTTAAAAGGATCCTGCTTTAGAGCGTAGATCCCCCAAAGTATTTTGTGACCAGCCATCTGTTGAAAATACAATTTTCATCCTTCATGGATTGCGTGAGAAATTTGAGCTTTATCATCATTTTAAGATAAACAAACTATTGTTCCAGTGGGGAATCTACATTTTGTGTGATTGATCTCTTTCTACCTTTGCATGTTCTTTGCTTGAGTAAATTTTCCAATAGCTTCATTGTGATTTCTTAGAGTTTGGGTATGCTTTTATTTTCATGCATACTCAAGGTTTTTGTTGTCCTGTCCGAGGACGCTGCTACAACGTTGAACATGAAGATATATAGGCTGCAAAACTGACATTGAAAAATGACACTAACAAAGTGTCCAAAGAAGTGATGGATCATGGTATTATAGAAATTGTTAATAAACAGACAGACATATCATTGTCAAGCCTCTAGCAATCTGATAAGCTTTTATCTATGGAACAAGTACTTTACAAAAGTTTTTCATCAAAAAAAAAAAAAACTTCACAAAAGTGTTGTTGGTCAGGACATAGTTGTCAAATCTTTAACTAATGCAATCAAGGGATCATAAGCTTAAAAATGGAAGAATATGTATTTATTTATTTATAAAAAGCATAAGCCAAACAAAGTCCATCAACATTACCCCTGGGATAAGTATCAATTTTACTGTTCTTAGTTGTATGGTGCCTCTTTTAAATAAGAAAATAATTTTTAGTTTTTACTTCCTTTCAAGTAATATACTCTAAATCACCAATAAAATCACTACAGTGAGCATATTTTGTATTGATATAATAGGAAGTAAATTTCTGAGTGACAAACTTTTTAGAAATTCAATTTTTGCAAAGGAAATTCTTTTATGGTTAAAATTTTGCACACGTATTATTTAAACATTTCAATTTTTTTTTTTTTTTTGGTTAAATAATAGTTTATGATAGTCATGTTACTTGCACATAACTTTTCTAAGAATATTTTACTAATTAAAATTTTTTAAATTTTTTCAAAAAACTTAATTTTTACAATCAAACTAAGTATTAAGTTTACATTTTAAGTGTTATTCCCAACTTTTGCATTTGATTTTAAAACATTTTAATAAATATATTTATCTAACTTCTTTCAAACAGTTATTTATAATAACACTTAAAAGATTTTTTTTTTTATTATTTGTTTTTCATCTCTCCTTTCTAAATATAGGTTCTTCTGTTGATATACAAATTCAATTTTTAACAAACTCCGAATTTAAATAAGAAAAATTTAGAGAAATTTGGAATTGATTTATGTGAGAAACTCAAACCATTTATGATCGTGATGAAGATGTAAAGACATGCATTTATATACTACTGCGTTCAAATAAGAACAATTTTGTAAATATTGATGAACCTGTGTTTAAGGAAAACTGCAATTGCTGAAGAATATGTAACCTTAGTTTTGGCATGTTTATAATCTAGTTAAGTGAACCACATGATATTTCGTTTTCAATATTTATATTGGAACTCTTAAGTCAATAAAGTCCATCAATAAGTATCAATTTTATGGTTCTTAGTTGTTTGGTTCTCTTTTTAAAGAAGAAAATATTATTAATTAGTATTTTGTATACAATTTTTTGTTCCATCAATACAAATATTATAAAATATTTTACTAAACCAATATAAATATGTAAAATATTATTATTTTATTAGTATTTCTTAAAATATTTTATAATATTTTCTGATTATACTTTTTATTAAAAAATATTTGACTACACCAATACAAATATGTAAAATATTATGATTTCATTAGTATTTTTTAGAATATTTAATAATCATACTTTTTTATTATAAGATACAAATATAATAAATATTATTTTATTAATATTCAAATCATATATTCTACATGGTTAGTAAAATCACAAAACTTACCACATTTTGCATTGATATAACAGAAAGTATAATAGCAATTGTATCCTAAGATCACCTGTCCTACATAAGGTGTATTTGGACATTTATTTTTAGGGAATAAAAATATTTTAAAATTTTTGATAAAATTTTATTGTATTATTATTTTGAAATTTTGGATATTTGATTTTCAAGTGAATGTATAATCCATATTTTTTTTTTTTTGGGGATTTATTTAATCCATATTTTTGGATTTTAATTTTTTTTATTCCCTCAAAAAATTTCAGTAAAATAATAATTTATGTTAATCATGTGACTTGCACATGACTTTTCTAAAAATATTTTAATAATTATAATTTTTATAATTTTTTTAAAAACTTAATTTTAACAATTAAAAAAAATTACAAAGTAATTATTCAAATTATTATTTATAAAGTTTAGATTAATTAGGGTTTCGTTTCCGAGTAGCCGCGGCGGCTACTGCTAGTCTTCACCACCACTTTTGCTCATCGTCTCTGCCACTACTTCTATTATTATAGTCAACAAACTACGGGAACGGCGGCCGATAGAACAAAAAAAAAAGTAAGGAAAAGGTTTTAAAAATTATTTTATAAAAAAAAAAAAAAAAGGAAAGATAAAGAATTTGAAACATGAATCATTGGTTAAAGGAGGAGGAGCCTCTACCGCTCTACCACATATCTCTAGTTAGAAAAATAAATTCTCTTAGCTAATAAAAATCATTAGTCTCATATGTAATAACTTGTTTTACGTGTAATATATGTATATGGTCAAAAAATAATAATAATTTTAGAAATTTTTATATTAAAAATAATATAAAATTATCATATTTATGTTCACTATACATCGTTTATCATTAAATTTAAGTACATTTTTTTTTTTGGTAAATCATTAAATTAAGTACAATACTTATTTAAAATAATTTTCTTAATCTGATTGAAATTATTGAATGTCGAACTTCAGCAGCCCCCAAAAAGGTCCACCGAAGAATAGGAAAAGTTAGACATTATATATATATATATATATTTTTTTTTGATGGATGACATTATATATATATATATCCATGGTTTTATTTTTTTGATAAGTAATATATATATATCCATAGTTACTTATCAATATATATCCACATATGCATGGTTAAAAACTTAATCCGTACACAGGAGATGGCCCTATAAGAAACTTCCACCGACACATACCCTCAATCTCTTCACCTTCTAGCAATTTTTATAATGATTTAATAGAGACAAGTATATATATATATATATATATATATATATATATATATATATATGTATCTATATATATATATATATATATATATATATGTTATTCCTATATTTATGTAAGGTTTAGATTCATATGAAAGAACATGTAATACCTAGATTAATTAAAGTTTGGGTTCTAAGCGTTATCTCCTGTATGGGACCAACTCTTTGGCCTTCTGATTTACTGGAGGGACCTACATGAATTAGTATAGATGTGAATTACTCATGCTATGATATTGTTGCTAATCGCATGCGTATCTCAAGAAATGTGATTTTCTTTGACCACGAGTATTTTTTTCAGCAACATGTCTCTCATTTTGATAGTGTTCTCTTCCTACCTTTGATCAAAGTCATGATGTCTCAGCCCCTATTGAGCGTTTTAAAGACGGCCTTGTCTATCAGTGGAGACGACCTCCATCTTCACCGCCTCTTCCAAATCCCGATATAGTAACTGCTCCTGTGGCTCTACGAAGGTCACTCCGTACTACTCGTCCTCCAAATAGGTATGGTTTCTCTGCCATTTTATCTAATACTGAAGTTCCTACTTCTTATTCTCAAGCAGCTAAACATGCATGTTGGGTAAAAGCCATGCAAGAAGAGCTTCAAGCTCTTCAAAAGAATCATACTTGGGATATTGTTCCTTGCCCTATTGATGTCAAACCCATTGGATGTAAATGAGTATATTCTATTAAGCTTCGCTCTAATGGGTCGCTTGATAGATATAAAGCAAGGTTGGTGGCACTTGGTAATCGACAAGAGTATGGAGTAGACTATGAAGAAACATTTGCTCGTGTCGCAAAGATGACTATTGTACGACTTGTTCTTGCTATTGTAGCCTCTCAAGGTTGGTCATTGCGACAAATGGATGTCAAAAATGCTTTCTTGCATGGGGATCTTAAGGAAGAAATCTATATGACTCCACCATCTCATGATGTTTGTAAGTTGAAGTGTTCCCTCTATGGTTTGAAACAGGCACCACGTGCTTGGTTCGACAAGTTTCGGTCTACGCTTCTAAGCGTCTCTTTTTTTCAAAGTCAGTATGATTCTTCTCTATTTCTTTGTAAAACTACGAAAGGCATAGTTTTACTCTTGATTTATGTGGATGATATCATTATTACGGGTACAGAGTCTACTTTGATTTCACAACTTCAAGAGCATCTTCATCAATCCTTTCATATGAAGGATTTAGGTCCTTTACAATATTTTCTAGGTCTTGAAGTGTATTCTACTTCTACCGGTATCTTCTTACACCAACATAAATATACTCGAGATCTTATTGATTTGGCTGGTCTCCAAGATGGTCGCTCGGTTGACACTCCTTTAGAGGTTAATGTCAAATTATGTCGTGATGATGGTGATTTTCTCTCTCATCCCTCTTTGTATCGACGCTTGGTGGGAAGTTTAAATTATTTGACAATTACTCGGCCAGATATTTCATTTTATGTCCAACAAGTTAGTCAATTTATGCAAACACCTACACACCTCCATTTAGTTGTTGTTTGTCGTATTATTCGCTATCTACATGGAACTTCCGATAGAGGTCTTTTCTTTCCCGTGGGTACTCCTATCCGCTTAGTTGCATACAATGATGCAGATTGGGCTGGTTGTTCTAATACTCGACGTTCTGTTACTGGTTGGTGCATGTTCATTGGTGACTCTCTTGTATCGTGGAAAAGCAAGAAGCAAGATCGAATATCTAAATCTTCAACCGAGTCCGAATATCGTGTTATGTCTTCTACATGTTCGGAAATTAATGTTTGGCTTCGAGGCCTGTTAGGTGAACTTGGCTTTCCTCAAATTAAGCCTACTCCACTTCATGCGGATAATACTAGTGTCATCCAAAGTGTCGCTAATCCCATATTCCATGAACGTACAAAACACATTGAAGTAGATTGTCATTATATTCGTGATGCATATGACACTCGCGTTATTTCACTCCCTCACATCAACACCGCTCTTCAAATGGATGATGTGTTTACAAAGGCTCTTTCCCGAGACCGTCATCAATTTATGGTTGACAAATTGATGCTTCATAATCATCCAACATCAATTTGAGGGGGGGATATTAATGGCATCATATGTGGCACTAATTGTGGGATTCTTGCACGATTTGTGGATCCATTCTTCTTACCATAGTTGTATATCATACCTAGATTAGTATAACATTAGTCAATTGTATTTATTGTATATTATTTCTTACCAAATTAAGGTTGTACAGAAAGAGTTATTTAAAGAGAAAGATTAATAGACAAAAGCATTCAACCATTTTACTCAAAAGTTGTTAACTAACTCCAAGAAAAAAGGAGGGGCTGGGGAGGAGAAATCATTTATACATGCATGTTCTTTCGAATTAAAACAAAAACCCCACTATGGAAAAAGTTCATTCAATCCTAGGTAGGTGTTTTTGACATGTATCAAGATTCATGAACTCAGTTTTCAACTGCAAATACGGATGGCCTCTTGGCCTAAATACAAGATTTTGCAAGTTAGTCAAAGTCAAATGATTTAAAAAATGTGAAACTTCTTTGCCCAGGTGAAGATCACCTTGATTCCAAACTAAATCAAGTTTTTTTTTGGTAGAATCCTTTCCTAGGTAAGTGCAAGAAAGGTTATATATAGAGAAAAATTAGTCAATTTGGTCCCACTTTAGGTATATTTTCACCAATAAATCTTTTTTTTGAGAAATTTTTGCTAATAAGTTAAGGGATGTTGACTTTAACGACAAAGGAACTTCATGAGCAAAATTTTTTCTATTGGCGAATATGTATAAAGAGGAACAAAATCGACTAATTTTCCTAAACATGTGTGTGTGAAAGTGCTTTTATGAGTCACAATACTCCCTACCAACTTGACTTATTGGGATCACGCCTGAGGGTGTAACAAGGGCATCTACATAGACATCATTTGGAGTAACTGGTATAACACATTTGTCCAGCATCTGCACAAAATAAGATAGAGCAACTGGACAAGAAAAAGAAGAAAACATTACTCAGTAAAGATTACTAGGATTATACTGTTGATTGATGAAAAAACTTGATAAAATTTGTCTGAAGCAGTCAATTGACTTGCCTAGTAAAGGTCGCTTTCAGGTCTGCTCATTTACTCGAGCCAGATATTTACTCATAAATGCATCATAATATCTTTCATCAGTTATTCAAAAAGCACATGTCCAAAAGAAGGGAAACAAGAGAATTAATAGAAAAAATTAGGAAATATGATAACAATATAAAAGAAGTGAGTAAATTATCTTTGATTTTCTTATGCTTTTTGATAGGTCCGTTTTTGATAGAAGTGAGTAAAAAGGAGGAAAGAGAAAGAAAAAGACAAATCATAACTAATCAAATTTTAAAATAATTAATAAAATAATTTTCAACTTTTCAATTGTTAAAATTAAGTGATTTACAATTTTAAAAATTATTTTAATTATTAAAATATCCATAGAAAAATCATGTGCAAGTCATGTGACTATATAAAATTTAAAAACAAAAAAATATTTTTTAAGTGTCAATTAAATATCTGTTAACTTGAAGGATTCCATTAAAAACTTTATTTTTTCTTAAAATTGTCAAAAGTAAATTTGTTTGTAATTAAACTCACCAATTATTCAGAAAAATAAATTATCTGATTGCACTACTTTGAAAAGAATTTTCTTAGCTAATAAAAATCATTAGTCTCATCTGTAATAACTTGTTTTACGTGTAATATATGTATATGGCCAAAAAATAATAATGATTTTAGAAATTTTTATATTAAAAATAATATAAAATTATCATATTTATGTTCAATATATATACATCGTTAATCTGACTGAAATTATTGAATGTCGAACTTCAGCAGCCCCAAAAAGGTCCCACAGAAGAATAGGAAAAGTTAGACATTATATATATATATATTTTTTTGATAGATGACATTATATATATATATATATATATCCATAGTTACTTATCAATATATATCCACATATGCATGGTTAAAAAGTTAATCCGTACACAGGAGATGGCCCTATAAGAAACTTCCACCGACACATACCCTCAATCTCTTCACCTTCTACCAATTTTTATAATGATTTAATAGAGACAAGTATATATATATATATGTATGTATATTATTTTTCTTTTAGAAATTCATATGAAAGAACATGTTATACCTAGATTAAGTGAGATCGGGTTCAAATTACTACTCATTTATGCACTTGTTTAAAATTTGGGGTTAGAGTTATTTCTGCAATAGATCAACCCGACTCGAACAAAAATTAGTCTAGATATAGATTTAGCTTAAAGGTGTTCTTCCATAATTTGGGACTCATCTAGGACACAAGTGTCTAAAAAGTTAAATGTTATGAAAAAATTATTAAATATTTTAATTTATAACATGAATGTAAATATATGTTAAATTTAAATTGATATAACTCGAGTTCAAATCATTCTAACTCAATATAACTATAAAATACGAAAAAAATATAAAACGGAAACAATATTTATTCCTTTTACATGCATGCACACGCATGTATTATTGTAATACAAAATGGAATCAAAACTAGTAAATGAAACAAGTAGAGGACAGGAATTTCCTCCTCTTTATTTGTACTTTCAATATAGAGGATTACTTTACCCTCCATAGAATTATAATGAATTAGTTCTTAATCTTGGAGAACTTAGACTTGATTAGATCAATGATACTTTTATCTGTTTGAAGGGCTTTGATGAGAACTTCATTAGGAATAGTTGGTGTAGTATTGAACAAAGCTTGACCCATGATTTGTATCCCAGGGTTTTGGCTATTGAAAGAAGCATAGAAACGTGCATTTCCTTTACCAACATTAAGCTGGAAATGCAACACTCCGGGAGGAATAATGAACAATTCTCCGGCAGACATGACTTTCCAGTAAAGTTTGTAGTCGGTCGAAACCCACCCCACAAAAATTTTTCCTTCAGTGACAAGGGATAACTCGGCTGCACGTGGGTGAATATGGGGCGGGTTAAGGCCTCCTGAACGAAATGCAACACGGTTCATGGACATTCCTAGTGTGTTAAGACCAGGAAATTGAAACACACTGACTTGCTTGAGATCCACACCGAGGTAATCATAATTATCTGGCTTTTCATCTAGGCCTTCGTAGAAGAAGTCCTTTGAAGTAACCTTACTGGGATTCTTGCAAAGAAACCCATTAAGATACGTCGGGGATTCTAAATCTGCGACGCAGAAATCTTGCAATGGACTTGGATCACTACAATGAGAAGGAGAAGGAAGAAGAAGAAGAAGCAATGAGAGAAGTGTCAAAGGGAAAATGAGGTAGGAAGCCATAGGACGAATTAGGGCTAGAATATTGCTTCTAATAATTATATGCTAGAAATAGTAGTAGTAGTAGTGTGGATGATAAAGGAAATCTATCTATTTATAGAAGTTTTTGAGGCAACACTTCTTAGCTATAAGGTGTGGTTTCCCTTTGAAAATTTTATCTAGGGGAGGTCATGACCTGCAGTTGTCCATTTTCGACCAGGTATGACTCAAAGCTAACAACCAAAAAAAAGGGAAGAAGAAGAAGAAAAAACCAATAATAAATCCTCATGTTGAATAGAATTCTGCGACAGTAACGTAACAAAATACACAAACTTCTGACGTTCTATACACATACATATATATATATATCAATTTCTTATAATTCATATAAGAGTACTTTACGTGTTTTGTTGCACTTATTCATCTATTCTACAATAAAGAAGATCGATATTTTTATTTATTTTGTAAGAAAAATAAATAATATGAATTAAAATATGTTAAATTGGAGTATATAACTGTCATCAATTTAAACATCGATAATCTAAATTTGATCAAATCATGTCTACATTTAAATTAATTTTTATTTGAATTAAATATATTAATTACGGGAAGTAAATTTTGATTAAAAACGAGTCATATATTGGATTGTTTTTAATAAGTGATTAAGGTAATTAATATATATATATTATATATATATAATGTTGAAAGTAGTTTATTTTGGAAATTTCTATCTCTATATATAATATATTTATATGTTGGGTTGTCTATAATATAAGAATTTCACGTACTCTATTAGTATGAGATGTTTTGGAAATGTGCCCAAAAATAAAATCGATAAGAGTTTATTCCCAAAAGGGTGTGGAAAAAACGCTTAATGTGATGTACAAGGATGGAAACGACCCAACATTATATTAATATAATTTTTTCCTTACAAATATTATTATTCAAATCAAATCCTCAAATTCACAAGAGATAATGGGTATATATATATATATATTTATTTATATATATATATATATATATATTTAGTATAGCTTATGTGTTTTAGTCAAATTTTGAGCTTAATGATTTGAGTTGCCGAATCTTGACTACCATGTTATTTTAGTATTTTGTTTTTGTCATATTATACTTTCAAAATCGGAACAGCACAAAGACAAAAAAAAAAAATTTTCACATTCACTAATAATTTGTCTTAAATATTTTATTATATGATGTAAGAAATTTATTCTTCAATGATAATAATAATATATTTTTAAAAATTATTGATATAGTAAATATATATATATATGGATATATATATATATATATAATCTAATTGTGTTTATATCTAAACATCTAATATCTTAACACATAATCTTCCATTACAATTTTAATTCACAATAAAAAAATGATAATGTCAATTTTATTGAATTCCCTATCAAATAATAGAGAAATAGTGGATAATATATATATATATATATATATATGTGTGTGTATATATATATATATATATTTTGTATATATTCATCCTCAAAGATTTCTATTTTATTCTCTATTATTATTATTCCAATGAGATATTTACAAATGTTATACTACTTTTTTTTTTTTTTTGATGAATACAAATGTTTTATTACTATTATTAGATGGTTAATATTTTTAATTATGTAATAAAATATCCATTATTAATAAGAAACTTCATGGAAAAAAAAAAGTAGTAGAAGATTTTAACATAGTATAGTCTATTATATATTATATATAATAATTGTCTATTATATATATTATATGGTCCAATAATTGTCTATTTTATAATAATTGTCTATTATATATAATATATATTATATATATTATATGGTCCAATAATTGTCTATTATATATTTGCACACTTTTAACATAGTATAGTCTTGTAAAATTTTTAACAAAAAAAAAAATAATAATAACAATAATAAAAACAAATTGAGGACTTTGGAATATTAATACTTACATAAATGTAGAATAGATCAATAATTTTTCCTAATTAATTAAAATCTCTATGCAATGATGGATAACATTCTTTGTAAAAAAACTTATGATTATTGAGCACGTGAAAGATGAGCTATTATAATTCTAGAGGGCAGCCATCCATGCTTGCTGAACAAAGCAATTACATAATATTTACATAAAATTTCCCAGCTGGCCAAATAACTATTCCTTTTCAGTCTGGCCGCCATGAAAATGGAATCTTTCAGCTATAGTTGCCATGAAAATACGGCACTGATGGCCGCCTATGGATGTAGCCTGTAGCAGCCAGTTCCTCCACTTGTATAGTCTAAATCAAGTTACAGCTAAAATCATCCACACACTCAAGCAAATCTTTAATCTGAGCTGAGCTTTCCAAATACTAACTCCAAGAAAAAAAGGAGTGGGGGTGGGGAGGAGAACTCATTTATACATGCATGTTCTTTCGAATTAAAACAAAAACCCCACGCTGGAAAAAGTTCATTCAATCCTAGGTAGGTGTTTTTGACATGTATCAAGATTCATGAATCCAGTTTTCAACTGCAAATATGGATGGCCTCTTGGCCTAAATACAAGATTTTGCAAGTTAGTCAAAGTCAAATGCTTTAAAAAATGTGAAACTTCTTTGCCCAGGTGAAGATCACCTTGATTCCAAACTAAATCAAGTTTTTTTGGCAGAATCCTTCCCTGGGTAAGTGCAGGAAAGGTTATATATTGAGAAAAATAAGTCAATTTTGTCCCACTTTAGGTATATTTTCGCCAATAAATTTTTTTTTAGAGAAATTTTTGCTAATAAGGTAAGGGATGTTGAAATTAACGACAAAGGAACTTTATCAGCAAAAATTTTCTATTGGCAAATATGTATAAAGAGGAACAAAATCGACTAATTTTCCTAAATATGTGTGTGTGAAAGTGCTTTTATGAGTCACAATACTCCCTACCAACTTGACTTATTGGGATCACGCCTGAGGGTGTAACAAGGGCATCTACAGAGACATCATTTGGAGTAACTGGTATAACACATTCGTCCAGTATCTGCACAGAATAAGATAGAGCAACTGGACAAGAAAAAGAAGAGAACATTACTCAGTAAAGACTGCTAGGATTATACTGTTCATTGATGAAAAAACTTGAAAAAATTTGTCTGAAGCAGTCAATTAACTTGCCTAGTAAAGGTCGCTTCCAGGTCTGCTTGTTTACTCGAGCCAGATATTTACTCAGAAATGCATCATAATATCTTTCATCAGTTATTCAAAGAGCACATGTCCAAATGAAGGGAAACAAGAGAATTAATAGAAAAACTAGGAAATATGATAACAATATAAAAGAAGTGTGTAAATTATCTTTGATTTTCTTAAGCTTTTTGATAGGTCCCTTGCCGGATTTCCCCTCATATCCTTCTTTTTTATAAGTTGGGAAGATTTGTATGTGTATGAGAAATATATTGGACAAGATAAAGGGATAACCTCAGGAAAGAAACCAGTAGACCTACCCTCCACCACGACCCAAACGCCTTCCAGATTTATCAAATGCAAGTCCTGATTTAGAAAGAAGAATAAATTTCAGACCAAAAGAAAAAACCATATCAAGATAACACATACTCCAATATCTTCTATTCGCAGACTTTATGCCTCATTAAGAAAAGAATTCATAGAAACAAGACTAAGCCTCTTACCAGGCAACAGTAATAAGTCAACAGGATCATTAGCCAACATCACTGCAAGAAGAAAATTAAACTTCAGATTCTTCCAAATAGTATGCCCATTAGGAAAATGTATCCTCAGAGCCAAAAGTGTTGATTATAACTGAGTATGGTAAGAGTTAAACAATACGTATGTATTCAAGGAAAAATTAGCCTCTATATCAATAAGTGGTTCCTTAAAAAAGTTCAACAGATTAGAACTCCTATTCTGAACTAGTATAATGTTTGACATTCAGCACAAATTAGCAAAAATCAGTTGAAGCACTTCAGCAATTACATAAAGCTTATCTTTATCAATTTGTCCAAATCATGTCATGTGGCAACTGTCTTTTAAGGCTAAAAGTAAGTCCTAGTGGTATGCAAGAAGTAAACTGGCTTACAATGCCAAGAAGTCCTCAGTGACAATATTTTGTGTTATGGCATTCTTGATGGCACAAAAGTAGTAAAACAGTCCAGGACAAACTTAAAAAAGTTCAAGTATATAATTATCAGAGAGACGGCTAGCAGTAACTTATCCAAGATATACAGCAAAGAAAACTTAGACATTGAGAGAGAGATAAAGATACCATCTTCACGTTCATTTCCTTCACCATCAGTTGGAGCTGGCTCCAAAATGTTCATTGTATTTGCAATCAAATCATCCATTCTGGATATATTCAGCATTCGCATGTAGCTATTCTTGTCTTCCACTCGTGGAACATATAGCTTCTTCTCTATCTGTGGAAGACCATCTTATTTGAATTGGAAAACGGAAAATAAGGACTTAAATTTCAGGAACCTTAAAACTGACACATCTGTATCTAAAAGGAACCTTAAAACTACAAGCTAAACAGAAAAGTAAGTAAAACAGCATATATTCCTAGAATCTTATGCAACCTGTCACTTGCTCTAAGATTCAAATCAATCAATTTCAACATAGACTAGCATCATGCATTAATTCTTAAAATCATCTGCATTAATCCTGTCATGCTCCATCCAAAATAGTTCTCTCAGCTAAAAAGGACACTTTTTTACGGATTTTCAATTAGATAAAATATTTCATTCCAGATAATGGAAACAAATGTAGGAGACAAAATACAAATAAATAAATAAGCCATACAAATGAAAGAAAGAATAAAGAAAAAACCTACCTCGGATGAATTCTCGAGAATTTCTGCCAATAATCTAGACGTATCAACTTCCCTCAAAGCACTACAACTTATGTAAGCACACAATCTCTTACAAGACCTGAACCACGGAGCTTCCAACACAATATTCTGTATAGCATCATCTGAAATTGAAAAAAACACAAAGAAACCAACATATATATACATATAAAGAATCCCATAACAAGAACTTCCAAACATCAACGTTTAAGCATCCAAATGTATTACCTTCTTGGGATCTAAGGTTGGAATCCATGGACTTGAGTTGCCTTCTGACCTTAGTACGAAGGGCCTTTTTCTGCTTGAAAATGTCGTCAAGAGGGGTAGATTCTGAGGTGGTGCTCATGGTGGCGCGAGGAGCCGGATGCGGTGGTCGGGGTAGTTGAACTCGGCGGCGCGAGGTAATAAAACGGGTCAAGAAGAGTCGGGTATTGGGTATTGGTGGCGGGTTCAGTATTGTAGTAGAATGGGTCATGAGCACTGTTACTGGTGGCAAGAGCCTGGTTAGTTCCTTTAGCCTCATTTATTACTATAGTTCATGGTGGGAACCGTTTAATATATTTTATTTTAATTTTCGTTCGAGTCGGATATATCACTAAAATTTAGTAAGTTCTAGCTTCAAGTTTTAAAAAGCTGTGCATGCTCAAACCAGAAACCTCACATAAGTCAAGATCGAGTTGGGTAGGTCCTTGAAGGTAAACTCTAATCTTAAATTTTAAAGCCCGAAACCTCACGGGTAGGTTTTTAAAGATAAGTGTTGGTCTCAAATTTTAAAGGACAGTGCAGGTTTAAATCAAAAACCTCATATAAGGCAAGATCGAGTCAAATAGATAGGGTTTATTCCCAAAATGGTGCTATTTTTGAGATTATTCCCAAAATGGGGTTACTTTTTTAGCAACTTCCCAAAATGGGGTACCTCTACTTTGGCAAAGTAGAGGTTCAATTTTTTATAAAATATCACCTCTACTTTGGCAAAGTAGAGGCTGAATATTTTATACAAAAATTCAACCTCTCTTTCAAAGTAGAAGTTTTTTTTAATAAAAATATTTAAATATAATTTCCTATTTTTAAAAAATTATTTATAAATTTTAATTTTATCATTTTCTAATAATATTAATTTATAAACATTTTTTAATATAATTTTCATAATATAGATTATATTTATTATTAATTATTATCATTATACTTATATTATATTTAACAAGTGATATAAAAATTAATTGAAATTATAATATATTATAATATTAAAATAATATTTTATGTAATTATGTGAAGTACTTTTTTATTTGTGTTTATATATTTAATTAATTTTAATTTAAGATTTATTTTTATATTCTTGAATTAAGTAATTTAATAAATTTATATTATATATTGACATAAAATTTTTTATATTAAATAAAAAATATTAAAAATTATTTTCATATATATATAAAATATTTTTATGTAAATATATAATATAAATTTATTAAATTATTTACTTGAACATAAATACAAGTTTTCAAATAAATAATAATAATTAGTTGAAAGAGTTAAAAAAGTAAAAATATAAAGAATATTTTGTTATTCAAGTGTAGAACAATTTTTTAAAAAATTATTAATGACTTGTTATTTTATGTCATATTAGATTTTTTTAAAAAAAAAAAAAATCAATCAAATATATAAAGATTTTTTATGTCAATATATAATATAAATTTATTAAATTACTTAATTCAAGAATATAAAAATAAATCTTAAATTAAAATTAATTAAATATATAAACACAAATAAAAAAAAAACTTCACATAATTACATAAAATATTATTTTAATATTATAATATATTATAATTTTATTAATTTTACATCACTTTGTTAAATATAATATAAGTATAATAATAATAATTAATAATAAATATATCTATATTATGAAAATTATATTAAAAAAATATTTATAAATTAATATTATTAAAAATGATAAAATTAAAATTTATAAATAATTTTTAAAAAATAGGAAATTATATTTAAATATTTTATTAAAAAAAAAAACTCTACTTTGGCAAAGTAGAGGCTCAAATTTTTTTATAAAATATTCAACCTCTACTTTGGCAAAGTAGATGCTGAATATTTTATTAAAAGGGGTTAAGTTGTTTAAATTTTATTTTAAAGATTTGTGAAGGTTCAAATCAAAAACCTCCATAAGCGTGAAAAATTTAAAAAATATGAAGGTTCAAAACCAAAAACCTCTCATAAGCCAAGATCGAGTCAACGTCACATAAGTCAAGCCCCTTACCAATTTATTTACCCATGTAATCAAATATTTTATACTCATAGTATGTTTTTTCAGTTGTCATCATAAAACAATATTAAATTATTTTTATTTTGTCTGAATTCAAGCAACTTTTTTTAAAACATATATATGTTCAAGTTGATTAAAAATAGATGTATATAAATATAATCTTTTTTTTTTTGCTTCAAATATAATTAAAATTCGTGATATTTAAATAAATATGAGACAACTACTTAAATATGGTTTGAAATAAAATCTTAAATAAAAAATATGTAAAATAAAGTATTTTAACCACCTAAAATTGATCATAATATTTTAGTAAAGAAATTTTTGAAGTATTTTTAAAATGTGAGTATATATATATATATAATGAGAGGTTTCTAAAATGAATATTCCTTCCCGGATATCAGTCAAGAAAGTCTATTTTACAGACAGAAGTTTCATAATTCAATAACTAAAACTTCATAAAAATCCTTCCTTTTTTTTCATTTTTTCTTTGTTTCGCTGTGCAGAAAAGGTAAAACAAAGGAATAAGACAACTAATATTAAGTACATTAGAATGATGTGAAGTTCTCTATCCTATGAAAAATTTTCCACCATACTTCCTGTGTGGCATATGGAAGAAGAAGAAGAAGAAGAAGAGGCTTTCTGAAGACAGCAAAATTTTGCCTTCTGCTCACCTGCTAAGCATTTCCTGATTCACTGTTCCTGTTCTTTTCCTACTGACATTTTCTTTTCCCTGCAAAGAAAAATGTGAATTTGTCCAGAATTATTTGAGAAAGAATGTGGGATTTCCATTATGTAGAGGTGAAGTTGAGAATCTTGCTGTACTGATTTAGAAATGGAAAGGTATAATTAGTATCAGAACCAAAGTCAATGAAGCTGAAGGAGCCAGGTGAAGGGAAGGTCTAAAATAGAAGCAAGGAGAAATAAATTTTGGGTTTTTTTTTACCTAAAGTAGTTTGATTCACAATTTTAGAGATATTACATATTATTGGTATATATATCACTGATTTTTGGTATATATATCAAGAAGAATTTAATAGGTTTTCCTTACATGAATGAAAGAGAATGTAATAGGTGGAAATTACCATATGAATGTTAACATGGTTGAGAGCCAGGATCCATGCAGGATTTCAGTACTTGGACTTTGATACTCCTTCAAGATGAATGATAAAAATTACTCAAATTAAACAATAAAAATGTCCTCTCCTTTAGAAATTTACATATAAACAGACTAAACACAAATTCTCATGCAACACAGAAAGAAAAAAGAAAAATGATGTTAGATCAATCATTCAGGGACCAAAGAAATAAAAAAGGGATCAATCAAGATCTTCATTTTCATGCTTAAGTTTTGAAGATCATACTTCGATTCCAGACAAGGATTGAATAAAGTCAGATTTCTGCAGAAATTAAAGGGATCAATCAAGATCTTAAATTTTCATGCTTGAGTTTTGAAGATCATACTTTGATTCTGGACAATAGTTTGAATAAAGTCAGATTTCTGACTAAACTTCTAAGAGAATGGTGATTCAAACCGGGATGAAATAAAGCCTCGAGGAATAATAGGTTACCTTGTTAGGCCAAAGATCTTGCATCTCTACACTCTGGAGCCTTTTTTTCCAAGTGCCTAAACTTTCGTAGATGCTGAGCTATCTCTGTCAAGAGTTTGATTCCTTCACCACCACCCTTCTGTACAGTCATGGCAGTATGCTTCAAGAAGCTGCTATCTGCTTCAACTGCTCTCAATCTATCCCTAAGTAAACATATTTCTCTTTCAAGAGCAAAGTTCCTTTCATTACCTATCAGCAAAGGTCAGTTTTTAAATTAACTTCAAGAATTTTCCTATTGATGAAGAAAATCAAGACAAGAATGTGAAATGGAATTTACCATTTTCTTGTTCATCATGCTTAACCATGTCAGTGTCTGTGGGATGACATCCTTCTTTTGACGGCATATTAAGCTGTACTTCAATATCTGTCAACATGCTAAGAAGATAACATCTCTCATTCTCAAAATCTAATGATGGATCATCCAGATTTCCACCTCCTAATTCTCCCGAACCTTCAAAAGAATGCTCGTTTGCAACACTCTGATCTTCTGCATAAGTACTAATCTCCTCAGAAACAGTCTGAGATTTCAGCCCCTGATAATCTTCATCAGGATCAACTTCACAGACATCACTACCTATTTTCTTGACTGTCCCATATTTTTCCCTATAGATCTCAAGTTCTGATTCTAAAACTCTTATCTCTTCCTCTCTCTTAAAAATCAGGCCTTTCATCACCTGCAATGCTTCTTGATCATACTCTGCCTGTTCTTCCATCATTCTCTGATACTGCAATGCCTCCATCTGAACAGCTGCTTTCTCTGCCTGTAATCTGGTAATCATTGCCATTGCATTATTTGCTGCAATGGCAGAAGCACTTCTCTCTTCATCTAATTCCATATACAATGCTAGGAGGGATTTCTGATCCACACGAACTTGTCTTTTTAAATTATTCAAATTGGACTCCCCATCACCCTCATTCAGAGCACTTGAAAAATTAGGCTCTGAAAAAGATTCTGTCCTCTCAATTGCTGCTAATTTTCTCACAGCTGCCCTGTACCTAGGACTTGCTTGAGCTGAATCAGACAATGGTATTCCAAAAAACCTGTTCCTACCAAACACTGGAGTTTTGCATACTTCTTCACTTAGATCTTCCGAATCTGGTAGTAATGGCATGACTGCTGCTCTGATACTTTCCCTCCCTTTTAAAAGCAACAAAAATTAGTGCTAAAGAATACTTTGCATTTAAAGATATCCACTTTCATCCTATAACTTTATTGTACTAGATCGTATAACTATTTATAATTACCTAGATCAATTTTCAAACAATTTAGTCGTTTTAGTCGTGTGTTCATCACATGAGTAAATTTTTTGCGCATTTTTTGATAATTCATGTTAGACCAAACGTCTCTAAACCATCAAAGCACTAAATAAAAAAAAAAAAATGATACTTATTTACTCAATTTAGCCAATTTCAAGAACATGATCACTCAAAAAAATGGTCAGAATTTTTTAAAAAATTAGTCAAAAAGAATAAGTTAAATAATTATTTCGCTGTATCAATCAAAAATATCGAATTCATAATAAGTATTTAAACTCCTATATATCATGATACAGGGATATCAGTATTAATAACCCAAAAATAACAATGTGGGATTTCGTTGAGGAACTTAAAATAATTATAGGATGTAAGTGGTGAAATTTTCATATTTGCATATTTTGTTTTTCATTTTCATCCCAATTTCATTCTGATTTTAATTATGTAAAACATTTTCCAATAAATTTTCAATGATCAGTGATCACAACAAGATAAAGAACACACGGGGGAAGAAAAAATTCATGGTGTTTGATATTCTATCAGATTGCATCCAAATGGAATTAAAAAAAAAAAAAAAAAGGAAGAAGAAAGAAAAAACTCACGGTGGTTATCTCCGCATGAAGGATCTTCATCCCCAGGAAGCTCTGAATCATTTTCCGGAACAAATTTGAGCTCTGTGTAGCGAATGTGAGGCAATTCAAGATTTCGCGCTTCCTCGTTTCTCCATGATGATAACAGAGGTGCTCTGGGTGATGGAGTAGGAGCAATATTTGCATTCATTGATGAATTTCTGGAAAATTTAGGGTAAGACCTTACTACTTTCAGAAGTTCTCCACAGCAAAAACAACGAGGATTATTGTCAATCTGCATCGGATCATCCTTCCTCCCTGATCTCATAAAATTTCTACCATCATCAACCAAGGTATCAATATCCTTATGCAAAATCCCAACTAGGGATTTGTATCTATCGCAATCGGTTTCTTTCCCTGTTGCAAATGAAAGGAGACATCCTTCGCACATATTTCTGATATCAGATAATTTTTTGTGGACATGACAATAAGCAAGGGAAGAAATGTCTTTCTTATGAACTTCACATATGGATTCATTACAATAAAAACCTGAATTTCTATTCACAAGAACATGATCGATCCTTGTACAAAGCAAACATGGAATTCTCAATTCGAAAAATCTGGCATATTCATTTGCTATAAATGAAAGAAATCCATCAATGAAAAGCAAAATTATCATTACCCATTCTAATACTGCATATATCAAAAATTGTGGGAATTTTCCCAAATTTTCCTCAACATAATTTTTGAATGATCCCGTCATACTTTTTTCTTCTTCTTCTTTTTTAATCCAAAAAAAAAAAAAAAAAATATTATTATTCTTCTGAATCAGAGAAGTGTGAATTTCATTCATACAAAATTGTGAGATCAGAGGATCATGAGCTTGCTGCTTGGTGAAACATTCAAGCCCCGGATCATGATCTCTATATTTTCCTACGATTATTTCTCGCAATTTCTCAAGGAGGAAGAAGATATTTTGGGATTGCAAAAATTCAGACAAAGTTGGTTCTTTGATCTATATATAGTAATAAAAAGGTACCCCTTATTACAACTAACTGTCCATTTACCTGAATTAACGGTCTATCATTCTTTCCATCATTAAAATAAGCTTAATATATATATATATATATATATATATATATATATATATATAATATTATATAATGAAAATCAGTCAATAACAGAGCCACATTGAGAGAAAGATAACTGATATCTGGAATTGTAAGAAATTCTAATAGCAACAAAGTAGTTGCAGCTAACCAGGGTTAGAATCTTTCTTTGGGCAGAATGACATAGTTTAAACTTAAAAGTAAGCAGGGAAAGAAAGATTTTGGAAAATTTCTATAAAGTAATCAAACTTCATCTCCTAAGTATCTGTAGGCAAGACATTTGCAGCAAGGTAAGGTGCAATGCATCCTTGTACCTGAAGAAAACCAAGAATTTGAAATAGACATAAGTATACACCAATATGTAAGTAATGAAACAGAAGGGCACATTCATACATTTTTTTTTTTTTGTAAGTGGAATAATCATTAAAATAAAAATATTACAAAAGTGAATGACTAAAATCATTCACGGAAATACAAAACACCAACTTAAAACTAAGGGCACATTCATACATATATATATATATTTTCTCATTTAAAAAGATCAAGAATTGAATGATGACATAAAGAAACTTCTTTAAATGTGAGATTCTTTAAACTAATGTACATAGGATTGTTAACCAGTTCATATACAAGAGACTTTTTTTTTCACTGTTTTTCTCAAACCCATGACATGCCACATGTCCAACCAAGTCAGGGGGGGGGTTGTGTTCATACAGAGGTGTATAATAGTCAAGCAAAGTTCGTAGTGTATATGATAATGCAAGCAACAAGGAAAAGCATAAAGAATTATTATGGTCAAAACTTTAGAAAGCCCGGCAAATGAAAGTTGCAGAAAGAAATGGAATCAGCAAAGCTTTTAGGGACTTAAACCTCAGTGCATAGGGAGAACGTTTATACCTGAAGCAAACAACTAGGAATTTGGATATATCCCTGCAGTAAAAGATCAACCTTCTCCAACAAGTTCCTTGGAACAGGAGTGATTACATACAGAACACCTTTGAAAGTATCAATTCCTCTTACAATCCCTGAGTCACAAGTTAAATATAATAAGAAATTTTAGGAAGCAATAGAATATATATCCTAAAATTGGGCCTGAGAAAAGTAAGAAAGACATTAGAAACTAAAAGGAAAAAAAATGTTAAATGAAAGACATTAGTAACAAATATGCAACTACATTTTGGCTTCAAATTCAATTTAAATGAATGTGATGTATTAGGTCAGAGAACAGGCTATTCAGATTAACTAAACACCTAATAGATAATACAGCAGAAATGGGCATCTAAAACACAACTAAAGTTGTTTTATGCATTAAAATAATTTCTTGTTTCTATGAGAAAGAAGTATTTTTTTGAAATAAGAAATGCATTTTCTCCAAACAGGAAATTAAATAAAGTAAAACCTAAACCTATAGAGATTAATAAAAGTAGAATAGTAATTACAAGAGTCACCTACCAAGGCCAACACAATGAGGAAAACTATCAGAACCTTCAGAAGTAACAGCTAGCCCAACCACAGTTGCATTCAAGCTGTAGAAAATTTCTGCCTTTGGAACCTAGCATCAAAGATCCCATGAAGAAGAGTCATGGAAAGAGTGGATAGTTCACGTAGAATGACTTTAAAATTGCTTTTTGATGTAAGGCAACTGCTAGGATGTCACAAAGGAAACAATAGCTGTGGACCTGATTTTTGCTCTAAAATATGAATTTAGAGAACTAGATCTGTGTCACTTAACCAACCTGGCAATGAAGATGTTTAATTTTGATACTTGTAATGGAGACTTCAAAGGGTGGGTGAGCAGCTAATGCACGGGCAAGTTCCTTGATTGTAGTGATACTCATGTCACTAGGAAAACATTGTCTGAAATATGCCATCATACGCAGGTCACGCAAAAGACGCGCATCTTTTTGTATCAGCACCCTGAAAAGAAAATTGAGGACAAAATCTAAGTAGAAAACAAAAGCATTCATACACCATTTCCAGTTCCTGAAATATACAAAGCCCACCCTGCCAGAAACTTGATATATTTATGGCTTAGTTTGGGGCAAAGATGACCACAGTAACAAGATAAAATAACAAAATACAGTCATAAGACTACATCTAAAAAAATTTAAAAAAAAAGGAGAATGGTGCATACGATCTATTGTAAGAGTCCTGGCGAGCAGAATTCATCTCAATTATGGTAGCGGCACAGAATTCATCCTCGTCTAACCAAAAAGCCCCAGCTGGTAGGTTCTTCCTTTCAGCTGAAATGCAAATTTTCACTACATGGGAAGGAGACATATACTTCAGCATGTCCACTAGAATGTCATAACCAACACCTGCAATGTATCAGCAATAACTCATGGGTTAAGTAAAAGGAAAGGGACAGCAAAAGCATTACAGGATATATACAAGTAATAATTCTATAGACATATAAATAAAAACAGTAACATAACACACCTTTCACCCAGCCAGGTGTGTTAATAACCAGTGGCAATCCAGCATTACTAGGACTTTCCTTATTAAAAAGCATGGAGTGCTCCTTGCGATAGTGGTCATATAATGCATGTATATAAGTCAAGTAGGTAACTGGATCCCTTTTTGAAGATACATCTCCAAAGAAGAAACATCTGTGGAAAAAAGAAAAAGGGAAACAGGGGCAAAAAGGTTTGAAAGTGGTAAATCTAGTAAAAAACATATAAGACATTTGATGCAATCATAAGTGGAATACATAGGTCAGATGACACATCTTTGAAGCAGAAAGTTCACAAACAACTGCCAAATGAATGGAATCTCGAAGACGTATAATAGGACAAATTGGAATCTGTTTGAGAACTTCAAGGCATTGGGTGGAGCAGCCCAATTCAAAAGGTCAAAAGTACATAAAAAAGGTGTATACACATTCTATATGTAGAAATAGTGTGCTGTACAGTCAAAACCAGTAACAGAAACAAAGTTACTCACCACCCCTGTCACACAATTTAAATTCTAAATAACCTCTCCCACTCTTTGGCAACTATAAACATGTTGAACTATTTCCTCAGTTAACTAAGCAATAGATTTTGAATATATGTTAGTGCTTTTGCCTATACAAGAAGGAGTAGACTGGCACCTCAAGCATAATCAACACTATGATTCTTATGAATACTCCATAGAGGATTCTTCTACCTTCCTCCAAAGAACAAAGTCCATTGTTACTAACAAATTTTTAATCTCAATTAACCACCTGTCAGGAGGATAAGAAAACAAGAACCAACACAAAACCTCTCATCTGTCTTGCCATCAGCCCTTTCATGTTAAACATGGAACATTTGAAAAATAATCACACCAGACCCCTGGAAAATAGGAGTTTTTGATCAACCATCAAATACTCCACCAGGTACATTTGAAATTAATCTTAAGATGCCTGAAAGTAATTGATTCCTCAAAATAAGGAACAGGAGATTTTGATCAACTATCATCTTCTCTGTTGTAAAGTTATAAATAGTTCCCTGTTAGATTCTTTGCATCACAGTTTTTGCAGACATCTAAAAGGAAGTCTACTAATGGTATGTGTTCTATTAATATTATCATTCAATAATAGCCAATAAAGAAAATTTTATTAAAAACAAAAAAAAAAACAAAAAATCTATTGAAATACAGAACGTTAAGAATCTCTGTACCTTTCAGGTGTCTTTATGCAAGGAATTGTCAAATCTGTTCAAAGACGAATATAAGGAAACTTTTATGTCACGTGAATGATCAGTGCAAAACAGCAGTCACAAATTATAAGTAAAATTAACAAGGGTGTGCAAAGGTATGCCAAAATCTGGAATAAGAATCAACCTGGACTAATCTTGTCCATCATAGTCAATGATAAAAGACCAGGAGGAGTAAACTCTGTCTGCCCAACATCAGTATCCAAGTAAGCCACTTTTTTGTATCTGCGTTGCAAAAGTGAAACATAAACATCAAAAGTCTAAACTACAGCCAAAAGGTAGATAAAAGCACACTTCTTATAAATATATACTTAAAAAAGAAAAAGGTTCATAGGCAACTCTAAACATCAGAAAACCATAAAATAAGAAAAACAAAAACTTCATTAACCTAATAACATCTGGTTCAGAAAAAAAGTTACGAACTTGCAGATACAATCAACAAATGAAGTCATCCAAAACGTGTAAGTATTGACAAACCCCGAAAAGAATCATCAAATTCAACACAAACCCACATCAAATTGATTCAAAAGACGTTTGATGCTTCATACTCTACACAGCAGAACTCACAACAAATTTATTGAAAGATAGAACACAACAATGTCAAACCTTTGGAGAAGGACATTGAGAAGATAACGAGAAAATGTAGTCTTTCCACTGTTTTTAGGCCCACAAACAAAAATAATCAAAGGGGAAGACGTGACAGAATCATAGGCAATAGTGTCTGCCGCATCAACCCATTCTTGAGGAATTATAATGTTAATGTTAGGTGATGAAATTTCGCTTTCTTCAAGTCCTGAAGCCATATCTCTGTGAGACCCTTTATCAAACACTTTGCAGTATTTATTTTTTCACTAATTTTGTTCGGATTATGGAGTTAAATAGGCAGCCAGAGGCAAAAACCTCGCCTCTGCTGCTTCTCCCTGGAGAAAGAATCTTGCAGAGCAATGCGAACTGAGCTTTATTCCCTTTTGAACAGAGTAAAAACGTACGAAACAAAGACGAACCGTTGATCAGTTCAAAGTTAGAATATGATTTTTTGTAACGGAAAAAAATGCTTTTTAGTTCTTACAACATTCAAACTGCGTTTGGTCTGTTTTTTCTTTTTTTTCTCAATTCTTTATTTTTCTTGTTAAAAACCCCAAAACTACATAATAATAATAATAATAATAATAACCCCAAAATTACTATAAAAAGTTTGATTTCTAACAATAGTTCAAAATATTTTATTTTATCTTTTAAAAGCATGTAACAACTCACATTTCATATCATTGTTCCAGACATTAATTTTGACCGTTTACTCTTTCCTTTTCGAACTCCGAAAAGTATCCATAAAACTCCGATTGACAATTCAATTCAATCAATTATTTCTTCAAAATGTTTACTAATAATATTTTTTTTATTAATAGAAATATCTATCGTTTTTCCTTTATTGATTTATTTCTTTTGATAGATACCAAAATTTTTATTAAACATGAGAAAAAATGTAATAACTAGTGATTAGAACTCTAAGACATAAGAATAAGACTATTATTTGAGATTGATCGAAATAAATACAAATACGTATCATAATGTATTTAGGTTAACTTACATTTATTTTAACAAATTTTCTAATAGAAGGATAAATCTCATAATAATTATATAATTATGATTCAATTTTATAAAAAAATTAATTTAGAGTCCGATTTCATAAAAAATTCATAGTTTGAGGACTTTTTTTATAATTTGCATTAAATATTTTTAATGCTATAAGAATTTAAAAATTTTAATTTTTTAATGTATAAAATTTTCCACGACCCTGTTCTAGAAAAAAGAAAAATAAAATGAAAATTGACCATAATTAAGTATTCTATGAAGGAAACTTGAAAGGCAATCATAACCGACCAACTTCAATCGGACGGCGAAAGTTCATAGTTCTCCGACATCAGATGTCGATAAAAAAACCATAAATAAGCCCTCACCTGAAGCGCCAAAAAAGTCCAAAAAAATCATTATATTTATATATATTTATATATATACTGCTGAAGGTTAAAAACCCAGTTCTAAATTTCATCCTCTCGAAGCAAATTCAATCCCATTCGAAGAGACTCTATATATATCATTTTTTTTTTGTGTAGAGGGATTTATGTATAAGAATCTGATCGTTGGGGGCACTGATTGATTGAAGGTGTAAATTTTTATTTTTTTTTGCTGTTGGAAAAATAAATTGAGTTGATGGACCTTCAGAATACAGTGAAAAATGCCCTAAATGCACTGTACCACCATGAGGATGATACTGTTCGCATGCAAGCAGATCTATGGTTACAGGAATTTCAACGTACTATCGATGCTTGGCAGGTTCAAATTTTTTATTTTTATATATTTTTTTTCCAGGTTTTGGTTATTGAATATTTGTCTAGTCTTTGATTAAATATTGTGTAGAGTTAATGTGGTATTTTGTTGTAATTATAGATTGATCAGGTTGGAAGAAAGTTTTGATGTTTTGAATCAGATTTGTTCTTTTTTCAATGGCAGTTCGTTTATATTTGATTTCTTGGAGAGAATTATTGACTGCTTATTCTGGAGTAGAGTAATGCAAGGAAGAAGATTGAAATTTGTTGTCTAGATTATTTTTCCATTTCAGTTTCATTTTTTATGTTTCTTTTCAGTACTCAGTTTAGTTAGAGTAGGTCTTCAGAGAACTCCATAATGCAAATGAAGACTATTTTTTTCTTTGTTTTGAAGAATTCCTAGGGTTTTGCTGTAAATTTTGTATGTAGATTTCTTGTAGCTATAGGAAATGTGTGGCGGTTGAAGATACAGTCGACACTGTTACTATTAAGTAAATTTTCAACATTTAGTTATGGCAACAAATGGACAAATTCAACCTTTTTTCCGCGACAACGTCTGCAATACTTTATGTCGTACTGGGACAATTTTACCTTTATCTGCAATTCTTAGTGTCCTATTATAATTATTTTCTGCATTGGCTGACATACGGCACCTACTCTGTAGTTAACATTACAATGCGTTCCATTATTTGCCAAATGTCATTCAGCAAGTCTCGGAGGAATTTTTGTGGTGTTTCTTTATTTTTGCATTACGCATCAGCCTTCTTTTCTTGTGATAGTTGTTATTCTCTTTTGACATTTATTGCCTATGGTTAATCGGAAAAAAGCTGTCTCCATTTACTTACGTTTCCTGCTTGGTGAAGTGGGTAGGAATGGGGTTCGGTAGTTCAGGCCAAGGAAGATTCTGTTACTTCCTTGCTTGTGCTAGAACATCGGAGTTACTTTATGTTTGGACTTTGACGTACTATGTGAATACCTGATTATGAGGTGTAATCATCATTTCCATGATAGTATGTATGACTCTACGAATAGAAAATACATATCTACACAAATATGTTTATATGATATAGCCACACATGCATACACAACGGAGAATACTTGTGCAAAATTATTACTTTGATATATTGGGGAACGAAGAAATTAAAAAATAATGGTTGGGTAAAAAAAAATAAAAATCTCTTATTGGCTTCCTGTGAAATTTCAAAGGACAAAAAGAATTTAGTTTTAATCTTATTATTGCAGAATCATCTTTTCCAACTATTAGTTTCACATATCTTTGCATTAATTGGATTTCTCTTTTTGGTGGAGATATGATTTAGCACAGCAATATTACTAGGAGTTTCTTCTGCTTTCATGGAACTGCTCATCAAGATTAAATCTCGAAGTTTTGGGATGTTGGTAGCCAAGTTAAAAATTTTAAAAACAGTAAGCAAATTTTGTCATGGCAATGTGTCCTTAATGATAGTGTAATCTAAGTAATCTCCACATTGATTGCATTACTTGATGAAGTTGGTTGTTGTTGATCAGCTTCTATCATTATCTTCTTTAATCTGGTTTAGTGAATCTTGTGCAGCAGGGCCCTCTTTATTTTTTTAAGTTATCTTTCTTTTCCTGCTGTGTACTTTCTTCCCTCTCTATCCTTTACGCAGATTTGCTTTTCCCTTTCTTCTGTTTGTTGTCTAAAGTAAAAGATAATTGGGTGCTTTTGGATTATTTAGGCTTTACATGATATCCTTGTTGACTATCATGTGTAAAGTTTCTAAATTTTATCTTAACCAATAGATGATGCTGTTGTTGCATTGTTTATTGCATGAATTTCATCTTCTGTTTTGCTACTGTTATATTAAATTCTTAATCAACTTAATATTTTTAATTGCTAAATCCTTGTCTAGGTGGCTGATAATCTACTTCATGATGATGCCAGTCAGCTTGAAACTCAAATTTTCTGCTCACAGACTCTGAGAAGTAAGGTAATTTGATATTCAGGTTCTTTAAACTTATCCCACTTTTCATGCTTGTATCTCAGATATTTACCTGTATGAATGACTGTAATCTGAAGGCTGCTTTAGTATAGGTTTTTTGAGGACTCCGTATCCTTTTTCATGTGCTTTCTTTTCATTCATAGACTTTCTTCTTCTACACATAAAATGTGTCCTGAGTTCCACTATTGTATGCTTTTAGAAAAACTAAGCACAATGATTGAGCTTATACCTTTCAAGGCTTCCAGGTGATGAGGTGTCCATGGTTTAGTTTTAAAAGTAAATTGTATGCTTCTATGCATCATGTCCGTCAAAATGAAGCTTTGTGCAAAGACTGCTGTTAAATGTCATTGCAAGTTTTGTTTCTGTGTTTTTTTCCTCATTAATATATCTGCATATCGTTAATTTGTGTCTGATTGATAGGTGCAACGGGATTTTGAAGAATTACCATCAGAAGCTTTTCGTCCTTTACGGGACTCTTTAAATGTAAGTGAGAATGCTTATAACCTATTTCTTTTTAGTGGATTCTTGTTTCTATTTATTTTCGTTCACTCTCCATCTTTTGGAGCCTGTTACAGTTTACAGAGAAGAAAATTGTTGTTTGAGTATTTTTTTCTGGCGGTTTCTGCAATTAATGGATGCCCATGCATCGGCTGAAGAAACATAATCAAATAATTTTGGTGATTAGAATGTATTAGTAAATAATTGTTATAGCTGTTCTACTTGTATTTCTATTATCTAGTTTGTTGTTTGCTCTCAAGTTTTAGAAATGTACCAGGTCCCTTAAGCTAGGATTTCATTCTTTATACATGTGATCTGGAGCCAAAAGTTCCTTTCATTGTGAAATTTTAAACTCAAGATTTTCTGGCAATTCATTAGGTAGTCAGCACCTTGCTATTCTTCCTAATAATGTTTGGCAATTCAAATGAGCATATCTTCCATTTGCATCAATTTTCTCTCATTGTACTAATGTATAAGGGGTTCATGAAGCAGGTCAGAGATTTTAACTTTAGTTGGAAGTTTATGGTCACAGTCTGCAATTTTGTAAGAAATACATCCATGAAGTTAGTCAATACTTGATTTTTATAAAGACAAGAGTAATTGTTGTGTGCTCACTTTGATGGCCCAAAGTGTGATGTTTTTTCTTTTTTGTGTGATGTTTTTTCTTTTTTCTTTCTCTCTTCTTTTTGAGTAAAAGTACAGAGATAACTAGCTCTGATCATTACTCCTGGACCTTGATTTGGGGAGAGTTGGAATATTATGGTATTATTGGAGGTTAAATATATAAAGTCACATTACAGCTCTGTACTGATTAGATAAAATACAAGTTGGTGTCTGTTTTCTCTATTTGTTGTCTTCTGATGGTTTCAGAGTTGAGATCCTTTTTTTCCTTTTCTTTTAATGTTTCTTTTTGCAAACATCTGTTGACTTTCTGAAACACTTCCTTTTGTTGGGGACTGGCCATTAAAATCAGTCTGTAGCATCTATTCTCTTGATATAGAATCATCCAACTGATCTGCTACACCTTTGGCAAGGATTGATTCTATAATCAATGAGGATATGGCTGTATCTGTAATGTGCCTACAGAAGGTTTCAGTCTGTTATTTCATTTCCAACTGAATATAATATAGCAGTCATGTTTGGATGCAGACCTTACTGAAGAAATTTCACAAAGGCCCTCCTAAAGTTAGAACACAGGTAGTATTTAAAGTTATTTTCTAGAAAATATTTTATAACGTTTTATTCAAAAGGCTAATATTTTGCTAAATCATCTGTGCCTTTAGATTAGCCTTGCAGTGGCAGCATTAGCTGTTCATGTACCTGCAGAAGATTGGGGAGGTGGTGGTATTGTAAATTGGATAAGGGATGAGATGAACTCATGTCCTGATTATATACCAAGTTTTCTTGAGCTCCTTAGAGTATTACCTGAGGTAAGCTGAATTCTTAATATCTTCTTTTCCTAGAAATAAATATTTAAACTTTTGTCCAAATAGAACTCACATGATACTTGAAAATCTTGAATGTATTGATGTTTTTGACTAGTCAGTTTCTATTGATTAATGGAATCTTTGGTATCAATATTATGGAGTACTTGTCTCAAATGAAAGTAGCTATATCTTTAATTGCATAGTCCTTGAATCTAAAATATGTAGGTGTAACTCCTGATTGTCATTGCCCCTCCTACTGGCTAAAGCAAGTCAAACTATCTCTTACGTCCCTGAGAATGCTTTTATTCATATTCAACAGAACTATTTGTCGTGGCATTTTGGCCTTGTATGTTATTTTGTTTTCTGTGTTTGGCCTTCAAATTTTATGTTTTTAGTTCCCTGGATAGCTCCTGTTTCCTTTTTGTTACCATGCTTAATGAATTAAAGTATAATAGAAGTGGTCGAACATAGTTACAAGAGAACTCTGATACTGCTGTACTTATAATAATTTAATCTGTGTTTTACTTCTTCTACCTCTAAGTTTGATTAGGCATGCTTGTATAAGGAAGTTATTACAGGGAACACGTTGGTTTCCTTATTACTGATATCAGACTTTTCTCCGTAACCTTGATTTATCTTCTTTGAATCCAAGTGCTTGCCTGGTTTCTTCTGCTGATTGATTAACATCTTCAGATACAGAACCTTGACTTTCCTATTCTTTTACCTACATAATGAAATATAGTGTTGTTATCCAACAATCAGGAAATATTCAACTACAAGATAGCAGCAAGGCCTGATAGGCGGCGCCAATTTGAACACGAACTTGTTTCCACTATGGAGATTGCTCTTGGAATCTTGACTGCCTGTTTGAGTATAAATGAATTTAAGGAGCAGGTGATCTTTTGTTTCCGAAAGACGAGTTTTCTGATTCTCATTGGTATCTCAACTATTCAGTTGGTTTCCGACCACTATGTTCCTGAATTAATGTGTGTGATGAGGATACACTCGTTATATTACCCTACTGAATTGTCTTCTTAAACTACTGATTGTAATTCAACTGAACATCTGAATGATAGCTATTATTTCATATAAGGATTATACATGACAAGGAAAACTATACTGAACAATAGCAATAGTTTACGAAGACTCTATCTACCCTTTTGAATAAGGGTGATTGACAAAACTAATTTTCAGAATATGCTTGAGATGTTCAAATCTTCTTAAAGAGTAGAAAATGGAAAATTCACCAGTGTTCAAGGAAGATTGTCCTCATATATCATTTGCCCACTTTTATGTGCACCTATTAAATTTTTTGATATGGTTCAATTTTTCATGAGATCATGAATGTTGTTATGACATGTTGGAGCTTCATGAAATCCTTTTACTGAATTTGCAAATTGTGTGGTTTATTCTACTTACTGATTTTAATGGATTCAATGGGCAGGTTCTTGAGGCATTTGCCTCTTGGCTTCGGCTAAGACATAGGTACTTATGTTCTTTTGATAATACTGTTTTAATAACATTTCATATATCTGGAACTTGTGTAACTGTGGGATGTTTCTAATGAATCTGCTGTTTTATTATCTATGTGACTTAAAAAAAAAAATGGTAGTCCGTATTTGTTCCCTTTTCCTGCTTTAGTAACTTGTGGATGTTATGATTCTATTCATATTTCTTCAATGTTTTGGTTGTTTTTCCTGAAAAGAAAAGATTTTCCCTCTTGTCTGTGTGCTTGTTCTGAGGGTGCACTGTTGCAGGTTTCATTGCTTGTCATGCTTTTGTATCTGTTTCTGCAGATATTCACAAATCTAATTCTAGATCCAGTTCTTACATTTTATGCCAGGACTACCTAGATTTGAATTCCACCTTGTGTATAATGCATTTCTTGTACAATATTTTGTCAATCATAGGCTTAATAAGTCATGATGCATACAAAGTAATGCACTAAAAAAAATAATAATAATAAAAATGAAAGCATTCCTTTCACGCCTCATAGGTGAGCATGCACATGGGTTTAATCTTTATGTGTTCCTCAGAGTTTAAATGGTGTATTAGTTCCACAAGTGTAGGGAGTGAGTAAACTCTGTTTCTTTTGTCTTTTTATTTCAGGATCCCTGCATCTGTCCTTGCTTCAAATCAGCTGGTGCTTACAGCTCTCTCAACTTTGACTTCTGATGTTCTTTCTGAGGCCTCAGTGAATGGTACAACAAAAACTCTTTTGATTCTTCCCTATTTTTTGATATTTGTTAAATTAGCACCTGCTCTATAAACTTAAAGTGATAAAGAGAGATTGAACATAACCTCTTAACAAAACCCCTGAGATAAGAGTCGAGCTCAGGACCTCTTAGGAAGATACCATGTTAAATTACTACATGCTCTAAAAAAGGTAGTTGATAGAGAGAGATCAAAGTTAACCACTTAGCAATGAGGTAGTTTTATGGTACTTTCTCATTGATGCTCCATTCCCATGCTTGTATTTCATTTTTTGTTAATCTTCTTTTTTGCTTTCTTTTCCTCATTTTTTTTTTTTTGGGTTTGTGTGTGTGGAAGGGGGGGGGGGAGGAATAAACCATTTATTTTTATTTTTTTGTTGAAGTATGAAATTGACATGCTAGGGTGAATCCTTAAAAGGATAATGAAAGTATGAGGGATTACGGGAATGTGTGCTTGAGAATATGACTGAAATTTTTAACATTGTCCTTCTTTGTTTTTCCTGCCTGCTGCCTCTATAAACTAGGCACTGTTCACCTCTAGGAATCTGTTGTATATCTCTCACAGGAAATTTTCTGATAATTGTTGTGGTGCACACTTTCTGTTCTTTGCCTATTTGTTAGCAATATATTGACAGAGGCGGCATTATTTGAAATTTGATAAATTAGGTGAACGAATCAAAGCTTAATGAAATCACGTCAAATTTGAACGTCCTCCTAATTAATATTTTGGAATGTTGCAATAAAGCACGGGCTCTATATATTGTGTGTTATCTGTGGATTTATTTATTTAATGGTGGAAGAAGCAAAATGTATGGGAGGTAATGAAAAGGTGGTGTCTAGCTGAATATTTCTATCTGTGTTTGTATCTTTTGCAAAAAGTTTGGGTACTTTCTCATAAAAGTTCATGTATTACTCTTTCCAATGATGATTATTCTCTTCTCATTATCTCTCTCTCTCTCTTTCTTTCTTTCATTTTTGTTTTTTTTTTTTTTTTTGTTGCCCCTCCTCTTTGATGAAATGTGCACATTTGGTGATTAGAAAACTAACAAGGAATCAGTTTTGTTCAAATTCTGTGTTCCCTGGTAAGATATTCACGAAAAAATAGTGTAGAAGATGCCAGGAATTATTTGCTAAATTGGACATCCCCAAAAGCTGGAGATTTTTGGACACAGATCGTCTGTCTGACCATTCTTCATTAATTGAGATGGGAGCTATCTGTATATACTTCTTAACTTGGCCAATGTTTACAACAAATCTGGATCCCAAAGTAACATGAACTAATGTTTTCTCTTTATTTCTCATATACTTAATCTATAAGGTTGCATTTTCTTCTGATATTGATCCCAACCTCTTCTTGTTTTGATTGCATTTCATTTAATCTGGTGCATTTGATGTTCCTTCTACAGTTACTTCTGAATTGATACACTACACAGCAGCTAGATATTCAGATGATGTTTCTTCACAATTACCCTTAATTCAAGTAATTGTTCCCCGGGTAATGAGCCTCAAAGAGCAACTTAGAGATCCTTCAAAGGTATGGGTTGACTGAATCCTTAGTCATTTTTTACATCTAATGATTAATGGACATTGATGACTTCAATGATTTCATATGTATCTTCTCAAACCAAAAAGATATCTAACCTAGTTTTTATTTATTTATTTTTCTTCTTGTTTGTTGATGTCATCTTGTCCAAGTGTATTAACCAAAAATATTGAGATGCTCGTTCTGAATATCTATTTTGTCTTCCTCTAATGAACTGGATCAGATAGATTGATTCTTTGGCTTCCGCTGTGCTTTTAAAATTTAATACTTCTATCGTGCTGTTTCAGTTTCTCTTCATCTGATTGTTGGCTTGTTTCTCATTGTGTTTCAGGATGAGGAAGATGTAAAGGCCATTGCTCGTTTATTTGCTGATATGGGTGATTCATATGTTGAATTGATTGCAACTGGTACACAACTTTTATCCGGTTGTTGGTATTGGGTATCTTGTCATTGAGATTCTTAATTTTCTCTGTTACTCCAGTATTAGTTTCTCTATCTGATTATTTCAGTTTGTTCTCTGCTATATTTATTAGTTTACTTGTATAGCTAAACAAGACACTAATTTTCAGGTTCTGATGAATCAATGTTGATTGTACATGCATTACTTGAAGTTGCTGCACATCCAGAATTTGACATAGCTTCAATGACATTTAATTTCTGGCAGAGCCTTCAGCTGACAATAACGGAAAGGTGAAGAGTGCTCTATGCGTGTCATTATGGTTGCTAACTGGTTCCTCTATTTGACATTACCAAAATTTCAGGGATTCTTATATACATCTTAGTGATGAAGCATCTATTGAAGCAGAGAGAACTCGACGATTGCAGGTTTTCCGTTCATCATATGAATCCCTGGTCTCTTTGGTGAGTTTGTACTTTAGTGTACTTTTACATACAGTTAAAATATCATGTTACTCTGGCTTTATTTGAGGTGAATTTCTGGCTGTATGCGGAAAGTCTTTTGTTCAAGGCTGTTATTGTTTTCATCTGTGGAAAAATGTTGGGTCTACTTTTGTACTGATTGTAAAGCTAATCACCTTGATTGTAAGCCTAGAAGTTCCATGCATACATGCATATAAACTTGGCACTTGAGAGTGTGTCCATGCCACTAGTTTGAAGTAAAAGCAGATAAACTTTGTTCTCTTTTCCAGAGATATATTCTCTTTGGAATACTTTCTCTCTCTCTCTCTCTCTCTCTCTCTCTCTTCCTGAGTGTAGCAAGGAATTTAGTGTGATTTACTAGACTATGGTTGATGGGCAGGTTAGCTATAAAGTTCAATACCCTGCTGACTATTCAGAGCTTTCAAAGGAGGACCAGAAGGATTTTAAGCAAAACAGAAGTGGTAATAGTTTATCGTTCTGGATTGAAATTTTCTAGTGCTCCTTGTTGCGTGTCAATATTATCTATTGTTATTTCAGATAAAGGCAGAAACAGTTATATGCTTATAAACCTTTCCTTATCCGCAACAAAATTCTTCTCATTGTTGAAAATCTACTTGTAGATTGGTTTGTATCTGCATTCCAGCTCTTTCTTTTCTTCTTCTTTTTTTTTTAATATTCATGTTGAAATGAAAGTTTCTTTAAAAAATTTCTTCTTATCTTCTGTAAAGAAAGGATTAAAAGAAATAGATATAGATAAAATTGCACATAGTTCAAATTTTCTTCTTACGCAAGGAAGCAGCTTCTATGAAATAAGTACTACACGAGAAGTAAGGAAACTTTTTTTCCTGGAGAGAATAGTTCAAAAGTTTAGTGCAGTGTATTGGAGCATTTCATTATTTGGTGGGCTGAATCTTTCATTTCTTTTTTCCTTCTTTGATTGGTTACAAATAACTTTAGTTGCTACAAAGAAATGGCTGACAATAGAAGTTATCTGGAGAAAAGTTCAAAAGTCGAAAAAGGTGTAGATGAAAGTATATGAATACTATGGTGATTGAGTAGGATGTTCTTCAGTTTTGAATTTGGATGTGCATAAATTTTGATATGATTTATGGATGTGAGTAATTTATTAGCTACCATTTTTATTCAGTATGTGAAAAAATGCTCACCCCCGTCTATCCTGCCACCAGCTGTTGCAGCTGTTTTGATTGATGCAGCGCTAGTTATAGGTGGTGAAGCTGCACTGGGGATTCTTTACATGAAGCTTGTAGAGGTACATACTGTTCTAGAAATGCGAGTGATGCAACTCTTTCTAAATTTTTATGGACTTTGTGAATGATGTGATCTATTATTGAGAATGGAACTTAGACTTTGAATTTTCTTATGATTATTATTATTATTATTTTTCATTTTCTAACATTTTTGTCCTTATTCTCTTATTTTTTGCTGGTTTCCTTGTTGAGTAAGTACCATCATGGCATTTGATCTGAATTCCATCTCAATGTCTTTCAAATTTCAAATGTTTGTTGTCTTTTCTTGCAGGCTCTAAGTAGTTGTGCAAAAGATAACTCTATAGATTGGCGTCCTGCTGAAGCTGCTTTGTATTGTATACGTGAAATATCTATTTTGGTTTCCAGCGTTGAACCTCAAATAATGCCCCAGGTTTGATCTCCTATTATTTCTTCTACTTATTCATTCATTTTTGTTATTTTCTTCCCATGGTACTATGAATCGTGTTATGCAGATGCAACTTTGCCTTAAACTTATGTCTACTCTACATTCATTAGCCTTTTTTTTCCTTTTTTATTACTGCCCTTGAGATATTGGCTGCCTGTTTTCTACAGATTATGTCTTTGTTACCGAAGCTTCCTCATCAGCCACAGCTACTTCACACAGGTAGCTCTCTCTCTTTCTCTCACAAATAAGTGCAGTTCTGGATATCATTGGTGTTGTATTAACTTGTAATCAAGCTGTTAAATTTTCTGAGACTTCATTGCTTTTTATGATCTATGTTCCTCTAGTATGCTTAACCATTGGAGCTTATTCAAAATGGCTTGATGCTTCGTCAAGTGGACTTTCCTTTTTGCCGTCAGTCATAGATATCCTGGTCAGTGGTATGAGCATGTCTGAAGATTCAGCAGCAGCAGCATCTTTGGCTTTTAGACACATATGTGATGGTAAAGGCTCTTTTTGTTAGTTTCTTGTGCTCTTTTAGACACATCTAGATATTTTCTTGTTCTTTATGGTCATTTTCTAATGAAATATCATGTCATTTTTCCTTATCGTGAAGGCTGAATTCCACTGTAGTTGAATATGGAATTTATTGGTTTATGCATATTAAATGTTTAATTTCCTCTATAGATTGTGGGAAAAAACTTTGTGGATCCTTAGACGGTCTGTTTCACATATACCAAAGAGCAGTAATTGGGGAAAGTACGTTCAAGGTTTCTGCTGACGATTCTATGCATCTAGTTGAGGCTCTGAGGTAAGGTGATTTCCTGGACTGCTGCTTCTGAAGCCAATAATGGATTTGTCTTATTCTGTATAAAATCTTCTTTGCAGCAAAGTTATTACAGAACTTCCTTCGGACCATGCAAAGAAAGCCCTGGAAGCATTGTGTTTGCCTGCTGTCAGTCCTTTACAGGTTAGTTACCTTTCTACAATTTATTAGATAATTTTGAGAGAATAAACATAACATATGCACAACTACCAGGAGATCATTAATCAAGGCCCCGTGATGTTGGGGCAAAGAAATGCTCGTGAGCTAACAGTTCATATTGATCGACTTGCAAACATTTTTAGGTATGTTCCTCCATCAGCTTAAGCTTAAGTTTTTCGTTGGTAATTTAATTTGATTTACATCGTATCAAAATGGGAGTTCCTAAGTTCGTCCCCTTGCTATTGCCCCATTTGTTAGTTATTGTGCATGTTTTATCAGCTTAAACTATTTAAAGCAAGTCAATTTAACAATCATCAATTGTTATTGGTTGATACATTTAGATTAAAAATATAATAAATAAAAGGAAAGATTTGATTGAATATGCAATGTTTGAATATTGGAATTGGAGACTATGGATGGACTCGGATGATTTTTAAATTTGCAACTTTTGGTGTATGTTTTAAGGTCATTTGATTCTTGTGGAAATTATGTATAATTATACAAATTTGTATATTTTGGACTTTACTGGAGAATTTTACATGTTTTGTGTTCCCCTCCCTTCTGTTTATATCTATTTCTTCTTTTTCTTGATTATGGAGAGGTTTCAAAATGTAGACATGTTAATCATCCGGAAGCTGTAGCAGACGCAATTCAGAAGCTGTGGCCAATCTTTAAAGTCATCTTTGATCTGTAAATATCATTGAACTTCTGCAATTTGATATGCATATTCTGATGCCTGAACTTTGATCTTTACTAAATGAATAACTTTTCTTCATCACTAAATATTTTATTTTGAATGCTGATGTAGTCGTGCTTGGGATGTGCGGACTATGGAATCCCTTTGTCGAGCTTGCAAAAATGCTGTAAGTTTAGCTTAGTTCAGTCTGTTGCCTTTATGATACCTATGGAGATATATTCATTAATTATCTAGAAAGATGTCAGGATCTACAATACTACATAATTTACCATTCATGCAATTGCATGATGAAAAGCTTCTGGTTCTCTGAACTGTAGGTAATGTAATATATTTTGTACTTTGTCCTTTTCTCTGTTGTAGTGCTAAGTTTAATACACAATTCTTCTCTATATCAAGTAATCTTGTCATTATTTCCTTTTGGTATCTATTTAAATTCAGCAATGACAAGAACATATGTTCTCACATAAATTGGATTACTTCCTAGCATAAACCATTTCGTAGATAACCAGTTAAGAATAATGGGAACATGATCTCCTGATGTTAACGTCTGTTGTTGAAACTCTTGATAATAATTTTCTGATAATGGGTTATATAGGTGAGAACGTCTAAAAGGTTCATGGGTGTGACCGTTGGAGTAATTCTGGAAGAGATACAAGCACTGTACAAACAACACCATCAACCATGTTTCCTGTATTTATCCAGCGAGGTTATCAAGGTGTGCTTTGTCTTTCTAGGATTTCTTTGCTTGCTTATTTCTGTTTAGTTTTGAGTAACATTTTTTATGCTTTTTCAGATTTTTGGGTCTGATGCTTCTTGTGCGAGCTACTTAAAAGTCTTGATTGAGACTCTCTTTAGCCAAACAGCATGTCTTCTTACTCAGATTCAGGATTTCACTTCTCAGCCAGACATAGCTGACGATTGCTTTTTGTTGGCATCAAGATGCATTCGTTATTGTCCACAGCTATTTTTTCCGTCGCCCATATTTCCACCACTGGTGGATTGTTCTATGGTTGGAATAACTGTGCAGCACAGGTTAGTCTCTCTCTCTTAACATGTGCGCCACACCAAATACATCTTCTTGACTTTGAGCCTTGAATTCTTTACCTGGATAAGAATGTTGTACTTGATGTGTAATTTGTTTTGTGGTATTTTGAGTTGTTTACCTGTCGTACCATTTCAAAACTAGCAGGCACTACTGCCAACCAAAGACATAGAATTTGGCCTATTTGGATTGCACGATGTTGACAGTAAAGAAATAACATGGTGTTTTTCATGTTTTCTTCCTCGTCTAGAGTCCTACCTCCTTAATTTGAGACATTCTGCCATCACCTTTTGAGGTTTGACTAGCCACCTGCCACCCACTGTAGATTTAATTGCATTTTTCCACAAATAAATTTGATATGACAAAATTTTTCTTGTGTCAATTAAGACAAATGATATTTTCTGTATTCTTTGATGCTTATTCTTTCTTCATACCTCCTAGAAGTGTAGCTTGATAATCATAACTCTGACTTAAGCTTGTTACTTTCTATTTCTAGGGAGGCTTCCAATTCCATATTGAATTTTTTGTCTGATATATTTGATCTTGGAAACACAAATGAAGGAGAAGTTTATCTAGCTATAAGGGATAGTGTCATAATTCCTCGTGGTGCTAGTATTACCAGAATTTTGGTTGCCTCTCTAACAGGAGCACTCCCAAACTCGCGTGTGGAATCGGTAAACAGAACATTATATAGCTTATTGTGCTTGCTTTTGGTCTATCTATGTGCTATATATATATATATATACACATACATGATCATCTTAAAACAGCTAATAACAAAAGCCTTGTGACTGATACAGGTTATATATGCACTATTAGCACTGACTCGAGCATATGGTGTCAAAGCTCTTGAATGGGCAAAGGAGAGTGTTTCACTTATACCATCAACTGCAGTAACAGAGTTGGAAAGATCCAAGTTCTTACAAGCATTGTCCGAAGCAGCATCGGGGGTTGGTGTAAATGCCCTCAGGCATCCAATTGAAGAGCTGTCGGAGGTTTGCCGCCGTAATAGAACAGTTCAAGAAATTGTTCAAGGAGCTCTACGGCCGCTTGAATTGCACATAGTCACTGTATCATAGTGGAGAGAGTAGACGCACAAGGGCCAAATTTTTCTCCGCCCTTTCTTGGTAGCTATAGCTAGTTTACTTTCATTTCTGCCCATTCTCATTCTCAATATTTGGTTTGGCGGCCATTTTATTTGCTGGTTTACATTGTCCAAAGTCAGTGATGGTTTCTTTTCTTTATTTATTATTAATTTTTTTTCTAGTTTCATATGATGAGAGAGAGAGATCATTGGAATTTTGAGGGGTACTATCAAATTTTCTTGGGAATTTTACAGTTTTTGCATTGTAATCTTGGGATTGTTGTATTAAAAGAAACTGTAAAGAACAAATTCAAAATTTTTTCATTGTTTCCCCATTTATATATATATATAATATATCTATATATATATATATGTGTTTGATATAATAAGAAAGTGCATCCTGAATATTACATGATATCGACCCTTACTGCAAGACTGCTAGTGTAAGCCAGAGTAAGGTTTTCTTGCAAGTAGGAGTTAAACTTTGCAGGCAACTCGAGCTGAATTTGGATTAATTATAATGACTCTAGAAATCAGATGATATTGTCTCCTTTTATACTCATGTATGTGGTGGCAAGGTGAAGTATTATTATAAGATAATTATTATTTGGGATGCCATTTTTTCACTCATTACTCACTAGGAGCAAGAGAGTTCATAAGAGCTAAAAGCAAAAGATAGAAATTTGAAGATCTGTATATACATACACATATATATATATATATACATACACATATATATATATATATATATCTTTAATTATAAGCATATTTCAGGTGAAAAACTTTAAAGGAATATCAAGAACCTTCAAAGGCCTTGCCTTGTACAGAGAAACCAGCTCCAACATGCTTCAATCAGCACTGAGGTCAAGATTGTAATTTCATCACAACCTAAACCGAACTTCCAATTTTACCCATGTTTAAAGTATTATTTTTTTGAAATTTTTATGGTTAAATATTAAAAAATATAATTAACTATTTTTTGAAATATTTAAAATATAACACTTGAGACTCCTGCAAATTTTTGAAAAACCCCAGTTACCCCTCCCCGCCGTGGACTTCCCTCTTTTCTTCTCCTACTTCTAAACCATTATTTTCCTCCGACCACCACCGGCGCTCCGGCGAGTTAGAGAAACACCAATTACGATAGGTTGATGCGTAGTTAAAAGTCGATGTGTATTAGAAGGTTAAAATGACAACCAAGGAGACCTGCAGACACGAGCTCCGAACAGCAATCCGGCAGCTTACTGACCGTTGTCTCTACTCAGCATCCAGATGGTAAGACCGAAGAACTTTCAAAACAAGCATTTCTTGCAATTTTTTTTAGCTAATGAGAGGTTTTTGATTTTGTGTTTTCTCTGATGGGTTTCCTTTCTCTTTATTTATTATTTTTTTCCCCTTTTGTGAAAATTTTGAAATTTGAAGGGCGGCAGAGCAATTGGTGGGAATAGAGCAAGACCCAACCAAGTATACCCCAACACATACAAGATTTCAGCGTGGTAGTTCCAGTATTCGTCGGCGGTTTCGTACGGATGTGGCAGTATCTAGCGATTCCCCTGGGGCCTTTGCAACTCCTTCCGCCAGTCTGTCATACTTGTCTACGCCGGTGGTTTTTGAGGAGGAAAATGACCTGTTAGAGGGAGATTTTTATTTGTTAGCCAAGTCTTACTTTGATTGCAGGGAGTATAGGAGGGCTGCCCATGTGCTCCGTGACCAGACTGGCAAGAAAGCTGTCTTCTTGCGGTGTTATGCGCTTTATTTGGTATGTTTAAAGACAGTTTTTTCAACTTTATTAGTTTTCATTTTCATTTCTGCACACTGTTTTTGTTTGATGTTCTGAACTCTACATATTGGTTAAATAATTGGTTGAGATTTGTCAACAATTACAGCTCTGTGAGTCATAGTTGAGTTAGGTTACAAGTTATTCCACGTTGTGATGACTATAGCTAGAGCTTACAAACATAAACTTCAGTTTGAGTAAAGAATGGAATAATGAGGATTGAAATGTTGGAGCAACTGTGACTTATATTCAAGTCATTTTTTGGATTTTTTTAACTTTATTACTTGGTTATTCATTATTGTTTCTCAAAGATAAAATTATCTAAACGCCTTTATTTTTATCCTAATAATATTTTACTTGGGGGACATGGTAGCATATTCTTTTATTGGAAGTGGTGGATGGGGTATTAAGATTTCTTTTTGAGTACTTTAGCAGCTTGAATAGTTAGAGAAGGTGGATCAGTTGGTGTTTATTTGATGGTGTTGGAAAATGATATCCATGACATATTCACAGAAAGAATTCTCTGTAATATGCTTCTCTAGTCTTTACTATGTCATAAGCAGCTGAAACTTTATAGTTTATATCTAGGCAAGAGAGTGCAGTAATGACTACTAAAACTTATTTAGAGATCTGCATTTCAAAGATGTTCTTTTTATCCCCCCTTACTCTGTATTAGTAAATGCTGCATAAAGTGGTAGGCCTGTAAAAGTTTCAGTTTAATCAAACTTGTTTATATTCAACAGATGTTTGTTTATCTAATACTCAAACCATGGATAAGCTGAAAAATTGCTTGTTTAACAATTGAGCTACTCACTGTCTTGTTTGTCAACATAAAAAATCTTACTAAACAGGGAAATAAAATCCAATGTCTTCCTTTTGTATTTCTTTATCTGATGCCATGCCCAAAATGCTTCTTAATAGATTCTGTTTTTCTATTGTGCCATTTGATGTTCATGTGGTCTTTGAAAAGGCTCTATCCAAACAATTGGCTACCGTCTCAGCCACACTTTGATCCAACATTACAATTATTTTACTCTGGGCAACTTGACTTTCATGATAATTACAACTTATTTGAGCCATTTATCATATCGGTTCCTTAGACATAAAAACTCAAGTTTTAAGCAATTTCCTCATTTGAAGAATGTTCTTCTGAATTATTATATGGTTATGATGTTAAACTTTGTCAATTATTGTGGTTTTTGTGGTGACTGGCTTATGTGAGCCACAAACTATGTGGGGCCCAACCATTCTGATATACTTTTTAATGATTTCTTTTTCTTTTTTTTTTGCAAATCAAGTGGTGAAGTGTTTTCTGGAACAACATTTTATAGGAAACATGAGAATACCAGAAGTACCTCTTTTACTTTTGCTCCTGATACATAAGTTAACCATTGCTATATCTTTCTTATATTTAGTTAGAAATTATTACCCATATTAAATTGTTTCTACCATTTTTTTTTTTTTTAAAATTTATTTCCATCTTGTCCTTCAATATCCTAGTTCTACACTAATGGCTAGACAACAAAATTAAGATATTTGTTGGGAAAAACTTGAGGGAGTCAAACAATGATGTTATGATGTATCTTTTCTTAGAAGATATTTCTGGCAGCAATATTAAAGTTTTATTCTCACATAAAACCCTCACAACTATGCAAATGCATTAATACCTTGGGGTCTGCAAAAACTTCAGTTGAACTTATTTCTAGTAAGATATGATAGAGATATTGTAATCTCAATTTCAAGCCGCAAGGGATTAATGTCTGACCTGAGCATAAAATACATAAAATCAAACTATAAATTATGGTGTAATGTAAGAACAATTTTTTACTTACTCGATTAAGTAATTAGTTACTAATGTTTTATACAATTATTAATTCCTAAAGAATTGAATATCCGGGCGATTACCTCACTCTTATGAACTGCTATTGCGCCCAACTATCTGTTCCAGACTACCAAGGCAAAAATTTCAGGATTTGCTCTTTATGAACGTGCATTGATTCTTTTTCCTTTTGTACCCCCATGGGATCTCTCCAGTGGGATCAACTTCTAAATGCATGGAGTACTATCTTCCAATTATATCTATGTAGAATTATTATCTTTGTATTGCTACAACCTGATCAATCTTTGTTTATCTTTGTGCCTCATATAGGCTGGAGAAAAGCGAAAAGAAGAAGAGATGATTGAAATTGAGGGACCAATGGGCAAAAGTGATGTTACAAACAAAGAGCTTGTTTCTCTTGAGAGAGAGTTGTCAACACTTCGGAAAAATGGAACAATTGACTCCTTTTCTCTTTACTTATATGGTCTTGTTCTTAAGGAGAAAGGCAATGAGAATCTTGCTCGTGTGGTTCTTGTTGAGTCTGTAAACAATTACCCTTGGAACTGGAGTGCATGGTCTGAGCTGCAGTTTCTTTGCACGTCAGGTGAAATATTGAACAGCCTTCATCTTAATAATCACTGGATGAAAGACTTCTTTCTTGCCAGTGCCTATCAGGAACTTCGGATGCATAGTGAGTCTTTGGCAAAATATGAATACCTTCAAGGAACTTTCAGTTTTAGCAATTACATTCAGGCTCAAATTGCCAAAGCTCGCTATAATTTAAGGGAATTTGAACAAGTTGAAGTTATATTTGATGAGCTTCTCAGAAATGACCCTTACAGAATAGAAGATATGGATATGTATTCTAATGTGCTATATGCAAAGGAGTGCTCCTCTGCCCTGAGTTACCTTGCACATCGAGTATTTTCTACTGACAAATACCGACCTGAATCTTGTTGCATAATTGGAAATTACTATAGTTTAAAGGGACAGCATGAGAAGTCAGTTATTTATTTCAAAAGAGCACTCAAGTTGAACAAAAATTATCTTTCAGCTTGGACATTGATGGGTCATGAGTATGTTGAGATGAAGAATATCCCAGCAGCAGTTGATGCCTATCGACGTGCCGTTGATATTAATCCATGTGATTATCGAGCTTGGTATGGGTTAGGGCAAGCATATGAAATGATGGGAATGCCCTTTTATGCTCTCCATTATTTTAAGAAATCAGTCTTCTTGCAGCCAAATGACTCTCGGTTGTGGATTGCCATGGCGCAATGTTATAAAACTGAAGAGCTTCATATGCTTGAGGAGGCAATCAAGTGTTTCAAGAGGGCTGCCAATTGTAATGACAGGGAAGCCATTGCACTTCACCAACTTGCTAAGTTGCATCGTGAACTTGGCCGTTTGGAAGAAGCAGCATATTACTATAGGAAGGATTTGGAAAGAATGGAAGATGAAGAGAGGGAGGGGCCTAACATAGTTGAATCTTTGTCTTTTCTTGCCAGATATTATAAAGATCAGAAGAGATTTGAAGAAGCTGAAGTGTACTGTACTCGTCTGCTTGATTACACGGGACCAGTAAGTTGAATTCTCTCTCTCATTCGTTTAAAGCTAAATAAAGCCTTCCTCTTCATGTAATTGTGTATGATTTGCTAATGGAAATTTGAATGACCCCAATTGCAGGAGAAAGAGGAAGCAAAAAGTCTTCTTCGAGGAATAAGATCTTCAAAGGATGTTGAGCTCTTTCCACCATAAAGCTTGGATCCCAATATTTAACAGGTACCATTCAAATACGAAATACAAAACAGGTGCCATTCAAATTTCAGGAAAGTGAGCAATGAAAAACTGCCTGAAGATTTCATTTGAACCAGCAAAGCATTGTACCGGCAATAGGAGATTGGTTTTCTTTATTTTTTAAATGGTGTTTATTTATCCTATATTTCTGAAAGTTCTTGGGTTCAACATGTCCCTCATGTATTCTGTATTTCATTTGTCTAGACTTCAGAGATGTATAGGCTGCAGCAGCTCCATGCAGCTGGAAAATCATTTGCCCCAGAGTAATTTAGGTCAATTCTTTTTTCCAATTTGGTGATGCATTTCAGTTTCAGTTTGTTGCTCAAGTTCCTCTGTTGTTCCTACCATACTTGAAACAAAATGTTTGATTTTGGTTCTGAAAAGAAAATAATAATGTCCATCCTTTTTTATGGTTGGACAGTCAAGGATCGTATCTTCCTTCCAAGGGGTACTCAGCAGCTAGCTTTTTGGAAAAAACCTAAGCTTAAAGATTTGTTTGTCTTTCCCATCTTCTAACAGCTGCAATTTCTCTTGTACTATGCCAGAGTCAGGAATCATCATAAAAACCATATCTGGAAAAATTATTACGCTGTCCTCAGCTCAAGTGAGTGATTGCACAATTAAAATTAGTAAAGAAGAATGTCAGAGAAAGAAGATTGGAAACCTCAAAACCACAGAAACATATGAAGTATTTGGTTTAGCCAATATTGAGAAGTTGCTAAACCTCCAAACCATAGATTATTTGAAATTTGTCAATTTTGTAGCAGTCATACACTGGACATAAGCTCATGTTCATGAATAAGATCTTTCATCATACAAAAACCACCCACAAAATACAATTTTTTCTGGTAACAATTCCAGAAATGACCAGACCAACGGTTTCTATAACAAGCTTTTCTTCAATTTAGAGGCAACTAATTTCTCTGGGGATCTGTGAAGAAGCTGTTGAGGTTTGGCATGATTTCAGGCTTCTTATTACGGACAAACTTCCTAAGAGAATGCTCAGCATACTTTTCACCCTCTGCAAAGTTATCCAGCACTCCAGCAGTCCTATTTTGCTTGGTAACCCTGTTCAGTAGGAGAAGGATAATGAATAATACCTCAGAATTGTGCATGAATTGTAATCAAAGTTAATTTCTATTATTAGACATTCAAGAACTTGATTGGAGAATCCAAACCATTATTAACAATAACACTTCTATTATATCAAAGATTGAGAATTTGACCATAACTTTGGTTATTATTAGGGAAACACATGTTGGATGAATGCATGATTGAGAATATAAAACACCCTTAAGCCAAAATGCCAGATTATTTTAATTCTATCAATAGGGAACCTCTCTAAAGAAAACAAGGCCATAATTTGTTAAATAATTTTTTTTGAAACATCTAATTCTGGAGTCAATTGAACCAAATTTTCAATTTTCATTCGCTACATAAGCTTATATGAGCCATTTAAATCCATAACATGACAGGAAAAGGTAGAAATGTATTGGATATGTTGCAATTAGTAGATTATTCCACTTTTTCTGTCTTGAGGAATAGTCCAATACCCCATGTTTCTCAACTTCGAAATAAGATAAAGGTGATTGATTGATCAAACTGTGAATTTAGAGAGATCAATCAGGCACTTTTATACAAATCCAGAGAACAGTTTCAAATCTGAAACTACACATCCCCATAAAACAATCTTTATATGTGATCAAACTAAGGAAATGAAAAAAAGCTCAAAGAAACTAAAAAACGTTTACAGTCGCTTGACATGAAATCCTCAAATCCATTTTCTAACAAATCTAAAGAAGACATAAAATATATATGACCAGAATTAACTACCCTCAACCCCACCCCAAAAAAGGGAAGGAAAACACGAAAAAGAAGAGTACCTGACTTCAGGATTGATGCAAATGTTTCGGACCAACTGAAATCCACAAATTCCTACAGCAACCCCAACGGCCGCAAACAATGGATAAACCTGAAGCAAGTCAAATTTATATAGCATTAAGACAAAATCCAAACAAAATAAATAGAATCAAGAACACTAGATCTACAAATCACAGCAACAAAAAAAATTAATAATAATAAGAAAATAAAAAAATATATATATATATATATATAATATATAACAATAATCATTTCTTAGGGGGGGAACTAGTAATAATCAGACACCTCGGGCCTTAACCAACGATTGGCAGCCATTAGAGCGAAGTAGTGAAGGATTGCTGAAGGGAAAATGCAGAATAGAGGAAGGTTGAAAATGGAGAACCAGAGAAATGAAAGAAAAGGGGATTCAAAAGTGATGGCCTTGAGCTGCCTTTTGTATACGCATTGGTTTTCTATATTATTTCTTGGGGTTGGCGAAGGGCGTTAGATTATTGGCTGGTCCGGAGGAGAAGCACTATCCAATCACCTCCCTACACGTATAGGTACGTTGAATTTTTTTTTTTTTTTTTTTTTTTTAAACATATAGGTACGTTGAATTTGGACATTCTCTTCTTTTTTTTTCTATTGTGCAAAGGTTAAAAAAAAAAAGTTAAGATGATTTACTTTTTTCTTTTTTAAAATAATTAATTTTTTTTTCTCAATACTGTTTTAAATAATAGGTATTAACAATTTTTTGTAGTTCAATTAGTAAGGATTTCTAAAAAAAAAAAATTTTTTTTTAAACTTTAAAAAATACAAATAAAATTTTTAAGTGGGTTTGAAGTCTTAACAATACTACATTATCTACCATTTTCTCAATTGCAACTAGCATATTCATATATAATATAAGAATCTCATAAAATCTAAAATCACCAATTGTGGCTTTTTTTTTTGGTTTAAAACCAGGTATATATTTCAAGAGAAACGGAAGTATATACAGTACAGCTGAAAACCAGAGCAAAAAAGGAATGCTATACCCATGCTAAGAGACGTTCAAAAAGTTCAAAAACTCTACAAAGACTTCTCTTAGTAACAGCATCGCTATCCTCCAAAAAATGAGTAGAACCATGACTTCTAGTGTTATGGTTAAACCATAAATCAATTGTGGCTTTTGAGGTATATATTTAGACATTCTTTTGATTAATCAAATATATATATATATATATATATATATATATATATATATATATATATATATTCATAATAAACATTGAAACGTCATTACATCCACTTCCCTATAATATAAACGCGAAAAGGAGGTTTAGTAAGCAGAGAAGACCGGGAACAACATGCACCCATTTACACCCAAAAAAAAAAAATCTTCCATTCTTCTATCCTCACGCAAATGCTCATGAGAAACATATTTTTACAAAGGAGCAAACTTGCAGAAGATATAGAACCCGGAGAATTCAAATATCAGGATATTTTGGACACTGCACTCAAGAACAATCCTACATCCATGTTACCTGTTGATAAGGTTAAATAATGTACTGGTTCTATAGTTCACTGCTATAGGACATCAAGTTTTCCGTATACGATCACGCCAAGAACCTTGTTGCATTGTGAGAACCTAAGAAGCAAAATCAAATGTGACGAATAATGGATAAAATCCTTACCAGCAGACAACGAAGTAAGAATTTAGCATGTTTTCTTACCTGGTCACTTATAAGATTAGTGACTGGGGCGCTTTCAGCAATCTCATCTTTGGTACTTTTTATGCTTTCTTCATCCTTTTCAGGTGAAGGCGGAAGCAAAGGAGCTCCAAACATTGCCTTGTCGTGAGCAGCCTTCAAATCATCCTCTTTCCTTGCCTTTAAGGAAGCATTATAATAGCGTTAGTGTTTCCTCTCATTCTATGTAAGAAAAGATATTTATATTAGCCCTCATTCACACATCACAACTAATTGACGGGGGATTAAGAGAAAATTAGGATGCAAAGTACCTCCACTGCAGAAAACCGGAAGCTTTGACCCATGTGCTTAACTAATACTGCATCATCCTCAGCAGCTGCAGGTATAAAACTGGATTAATGTTCCCAAGAGATACAGTTCACAAGATATGATTCACACCTATAAAAGGGAAAATCCAAGAGAAAACAACATATCACTAAAACTTAAAAGGCTACCTATCAAATCAATTAAGTTATAGAAGCTGACTATGTAATTGCTAATTGTAGTACTTCGGAACAGAACAGCCGATAATTTGTCAATTGTCACATTTTCTAAAAATTATAACTCTCTGACATACTGGGAGCTCTAGTCATGATATAATAATAACCAACACTATTAACAAAGCTTGTTGTCATCCATGCAGTAACAAAGCTTGTTCAATGCAATGAATTACAGTTTGGCAAAATACATATATTTATGGTAATTCTGAGTCATTTTGGGATTTAAATTACTTAGGGGGCAATTGATGCTACTCCATGTCCTCCTCCACATCCTTCAATTTCCAATGTAGAACAAACAAATAAAAGCATTTGTTTGCCAAGGAGTAAAAAACTTCTATAAACTGCCATCATACAGGATAACTAAGCAAATTCTGCTTTCAAATATTTAAGTCATGGAAAAAGAGAAGCTCTGTTCAGTTGTTTTCTGCTTTCAGTTTTTGAACACATTCTGCAGAATAACTGAACAAATTCTAGCCAAGGTATGACTGGAAATATTTCAGGAGTGATATCACAAGCATGGACATAAAAACTATGCTAGGTGGCATAAGAACATTTAATTTATATAATCTCATCACGTTACTTGGGATGGAAACAGACTCACACATTCCATCCTTCCCTCAAAGTGCAACCCAAACGAACCACTTTGAAGAATGAACAAGACCATCCAAAGAAACAGAGCCTAACTTAATAGATCTCCACCACTATCCCACCATGATGACCAACCCACCTTTCCCCTCCCAAGATACCGGAAAAAATAAGACAGAGAGCAATGTTACAAGGGTTACTCAAAAGTAGAGATGTTAAACAAACAAATCCTGAACAGCTGATTCTTAACAAACAATTGAAATTATATAACTATCACAACGCAAATAGCTGCATTTATAAATTTAACAAAAATGTGATAACACGAAAGAAAATATGTCATGGTTTTAACCTTCAATCTCTTCATCATCTAAAGGAGCATCTTTGTCAAAGTCAAACCTTTCCCACCCTGAGCCCATATTGGCCTCATCCTTTTTAGCTGCATGGACAAAACATCTCAACTCAGTAACTTAAATGATCTCAGCACCAGCATAATAATAGCACTATGGATAAAATAAACATGAAATGTAAAATGCCAATTAAAAATATTCAACCAATCATCAGCATGTACTCCAATTTGGCAGTTGAAAAGAAAGGGTTGGTTATGAAAACCTACCATGCTAAAACAAGCTTATGACTTGGACACATTGGCTTCCAACTACTGAAGTGTAAACAGCATAACACATAGAAATGTGCACTAAAATCTCTGATAGTTTCGATTTCACAATCTAAAGGCCCAAGGTCCCTTATGAATTGTGGGTCAAGGTCCACAGAAATAAAAAGAGGAAGATTTAATGGATGATTTATCTAGAGGAAGCAGTACTGGTAGTTGAGTAACTATCAACAACTCTTGTATCCGCAACTTGATTAATTTTTCAGGAGTACGCATCCATTTTCTGGTAAATGGTATTATAAAAAAAAAGGAGAACAGCAAAATAAGGATTCACTCTCCTATGTAACTTGGTGAAAATTATCCAATAACTTGTCATAGGCCTCACAAAAAGATTTCAATCACCAAAATATTTAAAACATTGTTATATGCATATGTGAAATGGGACCTGCAAATAATTTGACATAAAAAATTAAGTACCGGTTTCAGAAATCTGAAGTTTCATCTTGGCTTTGACCCTTTCAGCTGGTATCTGTTCATACCAAGAGTATACAGCCATCAGTCTACAGTATATATCATTGTCTTATGAGATACAAGAATCATGGGATTTCAGGAAGATACTTAAGGGATGGAAAATTAGACTAGACTTAACACACTTCAATTTTCATAATATAAAGAGACTTTGTGACTTTAATTATAACCATCTCAACAAAACAAAGAGAGACAGGAAAAAACTTACAATGTACTTTATAATAAACTAACCTTTCTATATTTATCCAAGAACGGAACAAAAGACACCAGAATGGCTGACCCCTAATATCTTATCTAATTTGTGTAAAACATTATTATCATAATCATGTCTAGTAATGAGCTCTTTGGCAATGACAAACTAAGCATTTATAGTATGGTACGATTAATGCTAAGGGTAGCAAAAAATGCCTATTTAACAATAAGAATAGTTCACTAGTGCCTCTGATAAAAAACAATTATAGAAAGAGGGAACAAGATGAACATGGACATATACAAGTTAAAGCAAAGCTAAGCTAAGCACAAGTTAAAGTAAGCTAACCTATAGTATTTGAACTAATAATCAAGCAAACTGCTCTTTCCTTTTAGAAACAGGAAACATTTTCCATAGATCACCAAATATCCTTCTTTTGATATTTACCATGTTTGATATTTGGTTTAAACTATCAGCTAACCATCAACATTCCAATAAAAGCAATAAAACATTAAAATGTACACAAAAGCAACAAGCATTGAAATAGCAAGAAAACCAAGTTTGAAGTAAAACATACCATTTTATCATATCCTTCTATCAGTTTTGCATAATCGACATTCTGAATTCTCTCATTCTCAACCTTACTACCATTCCTTGAATCACTCTTCTCAGATCTTCGCCGCTTGGGAGACTCACTCCTGGACCTCCTCCTCCTCCTGCTCTCTACCCTCTCTCTATCTCTCTCCCTACTTATACTTCTATGCCCCCGCCTCCGGCGATGATCATCTCTGCTCCTACTCCTACTACGGCTTCTGCTCCGTCGCCTTGAATGCCTATCCCTATCTCGACTCTGACTCCTGCGCCTTGATCGCCTGTCGTTGTCTCGGCTTCTGCTTCGACTCCTATGCCTAGAATGCCTATCTCGGCTTCGGTGGCTTGAGTGTCTATAATCCCTATCTCTGTCTCTTGAAACCCTAGAAGAAGATTGACTTTGGGATTGAACCTCCCCTGGCTTCCTCTTCTTCGTCAATTTATTTTGTATTGAAGCAAGTTGAGCTTCTTTCTGGAGCTCAGAGGCTTTGGAAGGACTCGAGGCTTTGACGAATGAGCTTAGGTAAGAAGAAGACGAAGAAAGAGCTGAACCTAGGGACGGAGCCGCGTCATTTGAAGCCGAACTGAAGCCAAGACCTTGTTTGAATCTCGCAGCTCCTTCTCCTTTACGTGTTAACTCATCGTAATACGCTGCGGCCTTCTCCTCTTCCATAACTGTCGCGAGCAGTGGCCGTACTGGCAATGTTCCGGTACCGGGAAATGATGTTTTCGTTGAACGAGGGAGGACGAGAAAATGCAATCCGAACCCAACCCCCGCCCAAAACCAGTGTTGGAAATCGGCCCAATGGACTATATTGGGCTGAATCTCCTTTTATTACATAGGCTTTTTAAATCTGTTGGGTCTAACAACAAGAATTCAAGATATATAAAATATCTTAAAGGAAATAAATCCCACTAAACCCTATATATTATACGAGTTCATACATTTGATATTTATTGTTACAATTATATAAGGTCAGGGAGAGGTTCTTTCGACCAAAAGTTATACTTTGTCAATAAGAGTTAGAATCTCCAAGTGTTGTCGGGCAACCCATGCAGAATTTGGATGGTGAGTGAGGTTTTCTCTCGAGCAAAAGTTAGTCTTTGGGAGTATAACCCAAGCTGAATCTACAAGGCACAAATACGGATGATGAGACTTCTCCAAAGTAAGAGTTAGATTTTAAAAGCACAATTTTGGCAAAATGTAGATGGTGAAGCGTTCTTTTGAACAAGAATTAGACTCTATAAAATCTAAATCAAGAGATTTATATTTATATTTTAGACTTTACGAATGCAATTCGAGTAGAATCTACCAGGACACAAATTTGGACCTTGAGACTTTCTCTGGAGGAAGAGTACAATTGAGATAGAATCTACCAAGCAAAATGTAGATGATAAGCGTTCTTTTAAACAAGAATTAGACTTTGTGAATGCAATTCAAACAAAATCTAAATCAATAGTTTTATATTTATATCTATATTTTTGAGTTGCATGGTTGGTGCCACAAAAATTTATATTTAAAACATATACATATATAAAAAAGTGTCAATTTCATGATGTGTATCAACATCAATAATCTTTCTTTTTTTTTTTCCCCTTAATAAGAAAAAAGAAATTGTAACTTAAGATTTGGACAGATTATGGACCACGAAGGCCCAAATCCAAAGACATGTCAGGATTAATTGAGTGTCAAGGATTCGTGACATGTCAAGAATTATAGAGTCACAAGGTTTTCTACGTGCACTGTGTTAAGAAGCATATAAAATATATTGTTTAGATTTTTTGTCTAAAGTATGTTTTCTATATATATATATTTTTTAAAGCTTATTGATTTTATTCTTTTGTCACTTTCCTTTAGTTTCTATTGGAAGAAAAAAATAAATAATACTAATATATATATATATATATATAATTATAGTGGACCGGACCACAGAACCACTGTTTCATGGGACTACAAAATGAAAAAGGATACACTTTGCAAATAGTAAAATTAACTTAAATATTTATTAATATACTTACTTTGGAAAGTTATTAAGAGCACGAAGTATCTTAAATGAGTCTTAAACTATGAGAGACATCTTTAAACTAATTTACATCTAAACTAATTCTTATTCGAGTCGGGTTGGTCCCTTATAAGAGGAAATTCCAAATTTTAAACAACTGTATATGTCGTGAGTTGAGGTTTGAAAGCATAATCTCATTTAAGTTATGAGAGATCATTACCAGCTACCATGTGCCTTGAAAAGTTTGAGTCATTTGAATTTGATCGATGTTGTATTTGTATAGTATATCTCTTACTTAGATGAAAGTCTAACTCATTCAAATTTAATCCAAGATGCATTCGTAAAGTCTTACTCATTCAAATTCAATTCAAAGTTGCGTTTATAAAGTATAATTTTTACTAAGTGAAAATCTTACCTATTCGAATTCAATTCAGGTTGCATTTGTAAAGTCTAACTCTTATTTGGATGACTCGTTCGAATCCGATCCATGTGGAAGTTGTACACTAACTTTTATATAATGTTTATAACGAATGTCAAATTTTGTAATTTCATATAATATTTAGAATACGTTTTTGTATTGTGCATCAAATATATTTTACAACCTACTTTTTTTTTTAAAACAAGTAAAGTTTAAACACATCAAATTTTTATTTTTTATGTATTTTGTTCCACAAGTTTAAAAAATATATATATTTACAAAAAAAAAAAAAAAAATTTATTTGATGACAAATTTTCAAGATTTAGATAAATTTATTATTTAATTATTAATCACAAAGAAAATCTTTTCCCATGATCAAGGAGATACTATAGCAAGGGTTCATTAGGATCGGATCCTTTATTTCTATTTAGAAAAAAGAATATATAATATAATATATATATATATATATATCTATCCCACTTGAAAAGGAAGAGAGAGAGAGAGAGAAAGTCAGTTAGGATACATTAAATTGAGATATGAGGAGGACATCACCATATCCCTAAAGGCCGAAGCTTTAGCTGATCCCCATAATCCACCCGTATCCCATCTCTCTTTTTCTTTATCTAATTTTTTCTCATCTTTCAAGCAAAGGATTCCCCTTTCATTTTCTCATACAGTCTCTGGATTTTATTTACTATAATATTTATTGCAAACACACAGGACAATAACAGTTACTCTCTACTTTCAAGATTTGGTAAAAATATTTTATTCCTCAATCTCCACCATTACTGTAGCATTATACTATTATTAGTAATTATTATTATTTTTAAATAGATATATTAACAGTTATTAAGCAGAACTAAAATAGTATTTTAGAAAAGATAATGGGGGAGAAGAAATAGGGACTTGACAGAGATTAATGAATGAATAAATAAATTAATTAATTAAAAGAAGAAGAAGAAGAAGAAGAAGAAGGAAGGAATTGTAATGTCAAATGGTGTGATTGAAGTACGTGAAAAGGACAACCTGGCGGATTTTCAGTCCTTTCTCAAACACGCAAATGGAGGCGAGATTCAAATTTCATTTTTTTTTTTTTTTCCACAGCCGATCACCGCCACCACCGATCTGTTTTCCATCATCATCATCGCCATCACCGTAGCATCGTAGCAGTTGTTGCAGCAATCACCAATAAATAAATAAATAAAATAAAGAACAAAATCTCTTTTGGTGGTTTGATCAGGATATAGTAGCAGCATGGGAATGTGTAATCAATCTCTTTTCACACTTTTTTTTTCCCCTCTCTCTCATTCTCTCTCTCTCTAATTAATAAAAAAGTCGCAGACGAATCTTTTCTTCTTCCTTTTTTTTTTTTTTTAAAAAAAAATTTTGTGTAATGGCTTTTTAAAGTTTTCTCACAGATTCGGACTGCTTTGAAACAGGAGGCGGCTTTCCACTTTTGACGACGAATACGCCGCCACCGCCGCCGCCGCTTCAATGGCGGTGTAGGAGGATCGAATTGATCGAACAGCTACAGCGATTTCCTTTTTTCTTTTTCTTTTTTTTTACTTTTTAGGATTTTCAAAGGAGTAGTTTTGGAGAGAGAAAGAGAGAAAGCGAATCAGTTTGTATTTTCAGGAATTGACCATACGCAACTACCTCACTGTATCAGTCAAATTCTCTAGATTTTGAGTGTATGACCCGTTTTGACTCTGTGTCTACCGCCCTAATTCTGCTACATTTTACTTTTTCCTTTCAATATATATATATATATATATATATATTGAAATTGAAACAGAAACTCAACAATTTAGAGTCATTTAAGAACCCCCAAATTCAATGAAACAGTTCATGTCTTCTACTAAAAGATGCAAAAGAACAAAAGAAAAAGATTTAAAAAAAAAAAGAAAAAAAGAAAGAATATGAAACAGTGACGACACGGATTTTTTTTTAATCTAAAAGACTGGTTTTGATGAGTCAGTTATCACTCTACACGTTTATGCACAAACGGAGTAAAAATGCGAATTGTATGGCATTCCATTTATGTTTCACTAAAGGTTGTAGCAGTATTTCTATAGTGTCTCTGTACTGTTTTTGTTCTGTAGCCTTGCAGAAAAAGCAATGGAGAGAGAAAGAAAGAGGTCTGTTTAGCAATTTAATTTTTAAATTTCAATTTTTTTTCCATTGGAAAAGAGGGGTGGTGTGGTGGGGTGGGGTGAGGGGAGGGGGAGGGGGAGATGGGGTGATGTGGGACTTGAAATAGTGTTGTGTCAGCTAAAGAGACAGGTAAGATAATGCCATGGAGATTTGCAAAGATCTTACAGTATCTTTGCTTTAGTCTTTTAGCTTCCCAAAAGTAGATTTACCCCCACTATTTTCTCTTTCTGTCCCTATATTTTTCCTTTTCTCTCTCTCATCTTTCAAGTCCATGTAAACAAAGTCACATGTATATGTATGTATATATATTTGAGTGAGAAAGAGGGTGTCTTTCCATGAGCCATTTGTATTTTCTTGGGGATTAAGGAGATTTTTGGGGCTTGCATTCTACGCGTTATATACATTTTCTCTTTCTTGTTTTTCCTCCTTTTTTCCAGTCAGTGCCTATAGGAGAGAAAAAATTGGTTATGGCTAATCAGTATTGTTCATCTGGTGGTGGTGGTGCTGCTGCTGCTCAGGAATTGCATGTTCTTGCTGTAGATGATAGTCTTGTGGATAGGAAAGTTATTGAGAGGTTGCTCAAGATATCTTCCTGCAAAGGTTTGATTTTTTTCTTGAATTTGAGTTTCTGAATTTTGGAGATCTTTTGTTTATGTATGTATGTCTGGATATTGAAATGGGTTTTTTTTTCCCCCTTTCTTGCAGTGACAGCTGTGGAAAGTGGGAGAAGGGCTTTGCAATATCTGGGTTTGGATGGAGATAAGAATGCTGTGGGGTTTGATGTAAGAATCATTTATTTGGGCATTCTTTAGAGATAATCATTTTGTGTTTGCTGTTTTTCTGTGGTTTCTTGTATTTTGATTATCTGTAATCGTTTCTATTTTGGTTTAATTTTCAGGGTTTGAAGGTAAATTTGATTTTGACTGACTATTCTATGCCTGGGATGACTGGTTATGAGCTCCTCAAGAAGATCAAGGTTAGCCATAGTGCATATTTTTTCTGTAATTTGTGCTTTTTCTTTTTAGTAACAAGACAATCCCACGTATATATACAATTAGCCCTAGCTGTTTAGGACTTTTTCTGATTATTTATTAACCTGGAAACTTCAAATAAGTTATATGTGTGTGTATATATATATATGTATTGTTACGAAGAGGAATAATGCTTTGAGCTTAACATTTTCCCTCCTCTGTTTGAAACAGGGTTCTTCAGCTCTGAGTAAAATTCCAGTGGTCATAATGTCATCAGAAAACATCCTAGCCCGTATAGATAGGTAAATTCCCAGTAAACATTCTTGTATTAATCAAATTCCCTCAAGTTATAGAAATATATTCTACTTTCAATCCGATTGTCTGTTAGAATCATTGTTGATTAAAAATGATACAGAAGAATTGCTTTGAGGATTTTTCTTTGTTTAAAATTTTCATTTCTTTGGTTACTTGAATTAGAAGTGTTTCTTTATTTACTCTTTGCTGATATGATCATTGAAGATAAGGAGTAAACTATAGGGCAGAACAGTGTAGAGATGAAATTATCTAATTTTTCTTCAGTACTTGGGAGATTAAAAAACGATACAATCTGTTGTAACGAGATTATGTTTATATATATATATATATATATATATGTATATATGTTGTGTGCTGATCAAACTGATGAAACATTTGTTTCTCTTCTTGAATCAGATGTTTGGAGGAAGGTGCAGAAGAATTCCTTGTGAAGCCAGTCAAGCTGTCTGATGTTAAAAGAATTAAAGATTCTCTCCTGAAAGGAGGAGATGAAAATGGAAAGAAACTAAATCTCGAAACAAGGGTGGAAGAGAAGATGCATAAAGAAACTCGTAAAAGATGTATATTTGATGATGAACCATCGTCTCCTGATCAGCCATTGTCCTCACCATCGTCACACCTGGCTTGTTTCAGCACTTCGGATTTGACAAAATCGACACCAACCTCATCATCGTCATCATCATCACAAGAGTCTCATTACTCAGCACAAAACGAATCGGACAATGCTAGTAGTCCAACAATGCTAACATCTCCAGCAACAACAGATTCAAAAGAACCTCAACTGAAACGACCTCGAACTGGCAATCATTCTACTGATTCATAGCAGTCTGGTAATTTGGCTCAACGGACGAACCTCTTTTGCCTATGGTGTGTGTAGTCAGTCTGTCAGTCAGTCCCTTATCAGATATGATCACTTCTTGACATTTTTTGTTCATAACTCTTACAAAATGTACATGCTCACTTGAAAGAGAACATCCCCAATTAGAAAACCCTTTTCTAAATAGAAATGGATTAGAACAGTTGTTATAAAAAAAAAAAAAATGGCAGTCAATTTTTTGGTTTCAAGATTGTATCTTTTGCAACTGTATGAATCAAAACCTGCAAATTTGGTGGATGATCAAGGAAATTTTTGCTACTTCCTATTGATTTCTGGTGTCTTGAATGATTGATTCTTTGTATTTTGGGTTGAAATGGAGATCATTTCATCTTTTAGAAAAACTATACATATGAAGCATGAGTTTCTGTTCTGGACAACAAAATTCCCCATATCTGGTTGCAGGGTCCCCTAATGTTCCCCCACCCAAAAGCAGAAATGGCAACTCAAAGATTCTCTGTGCGTAGCTGTGTGTAGCCCAGCCACAATAATTTTGCTGGTATTATTACTGTCCTGTCCATGTTTCTCCAAGTTGTAACAGCCATATGATCATTTCTTGGTTTAAGTTAGTAATCTCCTATTTTACCTTTAAGGTCATAATATACGACTGTACAGAGTTGTTTAGAATTTCTTATTTGATAAATTAATCCAAAAGGGCTCTCTAAAGAAACTACACCGTGCATTCTTGAATAAGGAGGATGTCTAATTTCTAATTGTTCAAAATTTAGAATGTTTACATTTTTTGGTAGAAGACTAATTCAAGATTTATAATCAAAACTCACTTTTTTTAAAGGATGTCTACAAAACTTAGAATCAAAATTTAGTTTTTGTAAAGAAAACTTAAAAGTTGGTTATGAAATTGTAAGATTGAACTTTAACAATTATTGTGTATGCAATTGTACTTAAAATCAAATATGTATAATTGTGATTTATCCAAAACATTCATTTGAGCTGGTAATTTGATGTCAAAGCTTCCTTTCGTAAGGGTGGTACCTGACTCGAACGAAAATTAGTTTAGATGTGGATTTAGTTTAAAAATGTCATTCCATAGTTTGAGACTCATCTAAAACATCCCGGAAAAAAAAAAGTCTTTTTTTGTTCAGGAGGTGAGTATTGATTCACTAGAGATAGGGATGGGCTTTGTTCCTTGGTCTGATAGCCCACTAAGCTTCTTCAGGTGGGAATGGTTGGTTTTTTTCCTTTTTTTTTTTTTTTTTTTTTTTTTGCACGGGGTGTCATAGATGAGTCTCAAACTATGAGAGAGCACATTTAAACTAAATTCACATCTAAATCCCAAATTTTAGACAACTGCATACATGAGTGAGAGTTTGAACCCTAACCTCACTTAAGTTAGGAGAGCTTCTTACCAACTCACCTACACAGGTTGGTTTTTCTTTGTTTTATTTTGTCCGTTCTTTCCCAAATCCCTTCCCCCAAACAACTCAATACTATAAAAGGTATTATTGTTATTGTATCAAAAAGGATACCTATACTCTATGAGTACGTAGTCTCATTTTTATTTATCATTATTATACGTTTATTTTAACTTTCGATATGAGACAGAATATCTAAATATCACAGCTCATCTCCCACAAAAAAACTTACTTTACTCGAATGAGATTAGTAATAGTTTTTGTAGAAATAACAACCTACTAATACTAGAAATTCAAAACCAATACTTCTTGGTGTTAATGGAAGGAATTTGATTCCTTATATGCAAGGTCTCAAGTTCAAGTCTTGCTTCTACAGAGAGATAAATGTAGGGAAAGCTTCCCCCTAATAGAGGTCATATGCGGCTCAACTCTGATTTAGTTTGAGTTAAAAATGACTACCGAATACAGATAAATTACCAAAAAAAAATACTAGTAATTCTAACATATGAAGTACCAAAATAGTAGTAGTTGAGAGTGATTTACATATTTTGGACCAAACAATCATAACTCTAACCCATCTAAAATTTGTCCTAACATTGAATGACCACATTTCATTGCTTTTCAATAAATTTCAAGTAGTATTTGGTAGATGTGGTAGGTAGTTTATATTCCTATTTACTAAATTTGAGAACAAAATTTTGTTTCATAATTACAATGTTAAAGTAGAAAGGTACCCTAATTTCCAAAGCATCAATTTCAAAACTTACATAACTCTAATATCCTATATTGAAATTCATTTAACTTTTATATATATATATATATATATAAATATAAATATAAATCTCCCTTATTTATGTTTAATGTAATGATAAAAAGAATAATAAAGATATTAATTATATAATTAACAAAAAAAAATTCGATTTTAATCCAATAACTATTTTACTTTTTAAAGTTGACATTAAATTTTAATTTTTTTAAAATTTTATCCCTAATTACTTCGTTTTTTTTTCCTAACTTAGTCCTAAACTACCTATAAATGAAAAAGATTGTGTCACAATTCAGACCTGCAGGTCGTGCTTTGTGATTATGAGTTTTACAAAATTTACTGTCAATTATTTGATATTGTTCTCACTAAAAGAATTCATTGAGTTGACTACGCATAACTAAACTTATTCTTATATATCATTATACACGCATATCACTTATCGATTAGAAACGAGTATCACAATTTGCAAGAAAAGTAGCAGTAATATCTATCTATTCAGGCCAACCAATCATTTATGACATAGATATGGATGCTCAACGGACCTTTTGAATTAATGCGAAACAAATGCATACATACATATATATATATATATATATATATATATATATATATATATATATATATATTAATGGCCAAACTTTTTATTTTCCTTAAACAAAAATATTAATGATAATAATAATAATATCAATCAAATCACAAATTTAAAAGCTAACTTTATTGTTGAGTATTGTGATTGAAGCTTGTTTTGTTTTGTTCATTATTAGACTGATTCTTGTGGGTTTGAATGGAGAGTTGATTTTTTTTTCTTGCTAATTTGAGACTAATAAGTAGGTTTGTTGCCCTAGACAATTGACTACTAAAGCAATCAATCTCTCCAAAAAAAGGGTTGCAAAAAGTTTGGAATTTGACAATCATTAAAGAAAATATTATGAAACAAGAAATTTCTAGAGTTTGTGAGTATTAATAATGTTAAGTAATACTAAAACAATTTGTGATGTTTTCTATGGTGGGCTATCCACTAATAATGACTAAAAGCTACAACTTTCCAAATCAACTTTCAAGAATTACTCCCTACAATTTTATATATATTAATTTTAATTTTTTAAATAAGTTTTTAAAATATAATTCGTATTCAAACTCGCCTTGAAGATTAAATTAACTAAAACATTAAACAAGTTTCATTTTTAAGCTATACGAACAAGTAATAGAAGAAATTTGAACAAAATTTAAGTTCAAAATATTCAGTGAATCTATTCAAATAATTGATCAAACAAGTTCAAATATCTCATGTTCGATTAAGTTTGGTTTGATTTTAAGAAAGATTTTGAGTTCAAAACTTGTGTATGGAAAAATAGGCTCAAAACTTGTGTGTGAAAAAATAGGTATAGGAAAGCTAAAAAAGTCCAATATAACTCGATTCTTGATTATTTAGAGTCTAAAGTGACTATCGAGCTCTTTCTTTAACGTGTACCCCCACCAGTTTCATCTATTTCCTCCTTTGCCCCAACAAATCTCAAGTCCAAGGTTTTCTTAGTGTGTCATGACCCTAGAATGCTCCTCCTCTTATGCTTTTATTATTAAAAAATGGTACGCTTACAATTTAAAGGGAGTATTAAAAGACAACTTACCATCCTTTTGCGGAGCTATCTTTCATTCAATGAATATGTCTCTTGAATTCGATGTGGGACTTTGAGCATTTATCATATATTGAAAGTGACGTTCTTTCTTAATGCGTTTAAAAGGTTTTTGTATTATTTCTTGTGTTGTATTACGTATCCTCATTTCTGTTAAAATGATAGAAACAATTCACAGTTCATGTGGGTGTTGCATTTAGTTCTCATAGTCTAAGTTGATTACTTGCTCCGATACTAATTATCACGATCCAAATTCATAGGCCCGTGTTGTGACTATGAGTCCGACAACACTCACGATCAACTACTTGGTGTTGTCATCACTGCACCAAGGATACTCCGAGTTAACTATAAATATCTAATCCTATTTTTATATATCATTATACATTCATATCACTTATTAATGTGAGATGGGATATCACAAAAATTGTCAAGCCCTTTTACTAAATAGTGACTCCAAAGGCCAAAGACATGGTCTAATATTAAACTAAAGCTTTTTTACTAAATAGTGACTCCAAAGGCCAAAGACATGGTCTAATATTAAACTAAAGCCTAATAGACATGTCAAGTTGATGATAACAAACCACAAAAAAAAAAAAAAAAAAAAAAAAAAAAAAAAAAAAAAGTTGATAACAAACCAGATGGCGGTTCTTGTAAGACACAAAAAACACAACATCATTCACTACAATGTTTGTCAAAACAACTTGCAATTTAAAAACCATTTGATCATCTTTATGCATATTTTGTCATTATAAGATATATATATATATATATATAACGCTCGCACGCTTGTAAGAAATTCTACTAACTTAAATGAAGTTGTAAAGTTTAAAATTTAAGATTAGAACTTAATGTTGGCAAAAGATTAATCTAGGTGTACACAATAAAATCTTTTTTTGGCCAATAAAATTTCATCAATACAAACAAAGTTAAAGAGAATAAGATGTTAAACTTAATATCAAAATGATTTTATTGACCGATAAAAATAAAAATAAAAAAATTAAATCAACTAATTTTTTAAAAGAAAAAAAGAATAAAAAAACAGGAATATTCAACAAGAAATCTTCAAAACATGACACAGAAAGATGTGGCAAATTAATATGGAAGTCATCTTCTTCATTTACAACAAATGTTATGATAGGCCGAAGGGAGTTAAAATTCATACCAACCAGCTGACAACATTGGACACTTCACCTTCACATTTTCATAGAAATGGACAATACAAATAAAATCCCTTCTGTTTTTCTTTGATAAATAAGTCACCTTTCCACTGTTCTTTAAGTTTAAAACAAATATATTATATATTATATATATATATATATTTAATTCACCAGACAAGAATGGAAAGGCTTTTAAAAAAACACCCAACTAAAATCAACAACCTTCTTTGAATTGAAAGAGTCAACACCATTATATATATATCTCTCTCAAAGAAATTACACAAGAAAGGAAACAAATAGAAATGGGGTTTTCTCTTACTACAATGAATTAATTACCTGCTAATCAATGTCACACTGGTTCTTTGATCTCCAAGATTCTGCTGTTCTGTTCCTTCTTTGTCTTTTCTTTTCTTTTTTTCCCTTTCCCTTGATCAAGGTTTGAAACAAGACTTGGCTTTGAATCAAACTTAACTGATTTCTTTAAGACAAACATGGACTGATTCCTTTAAATCTGTGATCATGTCACAGAAAAGAGTAGTGGTAAAGGCTGTTGCAGCTACTGCTGCATGTAGTGTAATTCTTGCTGGGATATTTTTCTACTTCTTGTACAGATTTTTCATTGCTAGACAGCTTAAAAAAAGCAGCAAGGACTGTTCGAGTTTTCGCAGGGAAACAGCACCAGTGGTGGCGGTACAGGAAGATTTCAGGGGACATGGAGGAGGAGGAGGAGGAACTCTTAAGGGACTAATTGTAGATGAGAATGGTAGAGATGTTCTTTATTTGAGAAAATCAGATGGTGCAAGTTTTACAAGTTGTTTTTCTAAGGTTTGGTCCAATCCTATAACTGAAGAAGAAGAAGAGGAGAAAAGGATAGATGATAGAGGAGACAAACCTGGCATTTCTAGTTCAATCCAGGAGATTCCATTGCTTCTTCATCAGCCTTTCCATGTCAATAATTTTGAAGGGCTGACACAACCTGCATCAGTAGGGCATCAAATTAACAACAATACAGTGCCAAAAGCATCACAGATTTCAGGACATAAATTTTCTCAACTACCACCAACTCCGCTAGTAGTAACACCACCACCACCACCACCACCACCATTACCCCCTCCTCCTCCACCTCCACCTCCACCACCACCACTTGTAAAGGCTCAGACATCACCTCAGCCTCCCCCTCCACCAGTTCCTAGTGGAAATTTTTTGAAACCACCATCCTTACTAACTCCAATTAAAACCAAACCTGGAATACCACCTCCTCCACCACTCAAGTCTAGTGGTGTATCCTCATTGGCAAGACCACCTGTTCCACCTAGAGGTAAGACATATGAATATAGCAGAACAGAGGTTTCAATGCCAGAAAATTCAGATGATAAAGGTGAAATTAGGATGAAGTTGAAGCCACTGCACTGGGATAAGGTGGCCACTAATGTTGAACATTCAGTGGTGTGGAATGAGATAAATGATGGATCTTTCCGGTGAGTTCTTTCTCCAAAAAAGGAAAAAGATCTCTTAATATTCATTTTTCCTATCTGCTCTCTTTTAATACATTTAAGCATGGTTTTGCAATTGCCAGATTTGATGATGAACTTATGGAAGCTCTTTTCGGATATACAACTCCAGATCAGAAGTCCAGAGAAGTAAGAGACACTTCAAAATATTCAAGGACATCTAGCCAAGCACCAGCACCACAAACTCAAATTTTCATTCTTGATCCCAGGAAGTCACAGAACACAGCTATTGTGCTTAAATCTCTGTCAGTTTCTCGTAAAGAAATCCTGGAATCTGTCATGGAAGGACACGGACTTAGTGCAGATGTCCTTGAAAAACTGACAAGGATTTCCCCAACTGATGAAGAAGCAGCCAAAATTCTCCAATTTAATGGGAGCCCCACAAGGTTTGCAGATGCAGAATCATTCCTTTACCACATCCTGAAAGCTGTTCCCTCAGCTTTTATCCGTATAAAGGCAATGCTTTTCAGATCAAGTTATGATCCTGAAGTTCTTCATCTCAAGGAGTCTCTTCAAACAATTGAATTGAGCTGTAAAGAGCTAAGAACTAGAGGAATTTTCTTTAAACTTTTGGAAGCAATTCTGAAGGCAGGAAACAGAATGAATGCTGGAACTGCTAGGGGAAATGCTCAAGGATTCAACCTGAATGCCCTTAGGAAACTTTCATCTGTAAAAAGTACAGATGGAAAGACTACTCTACTTCATTTTGTTGTTGAGCAAGTGATAAGATCAGAAGGTAAACGTTGCGCTACTGCTAAAGACTATGATCATCAATATTCAGATAACAAAGAAACCAAAGAAGAAAGAGACAGAAAGTTCCTTATGCTGGGATTACCAGTACTAGGAGGTTTAAGTACCGATTTTTCGAATGTTAAGAAAGCAGCCACCGTAGACTATGAGAATTTCATTAACATGAATTCTGGTCTTGCAATTCGAGTCAATGAAATTCGACAGCTTGTGATACGCTGTGGAAGTAGTGAAAGAAGTGGATTCCTGAGGGAGATGAAAGGGTTTTTAGAGGAATGTGAAGAGGAACTTAAGGTGATTGGAGAAGAACAGGTAAGGGTAATGGAGCTTGTTAAGAGAACCACAGAGTATTACCAAACTGGAGCTTCAAATTCAAGAGACAAAGGGACAGATCCATTTCAATTGTTTTCCATAGTCAAGGATTTTCTGGACTTAGTTGATAAAGTTTGTAATGAAATTTCAAAGAAGCTACAAAAGAAAGATGTGAAAAGTACACCATCATCACCACCTTTATCTCCATTATCATCTTCACCAAGGACTCCAGTGAGATTCCAAAACTTGCAGTCTTATTTTAAGCAAGAAAAGAAAGGAAATATGTCCAGTGACTCAGAAGAAGATGATTTCTAATAAGGTAGCAAAAAAAAAGTCCTATTATTCATACTAGAATAGGATTGAAAATTTGTTTTAGACAGTAATTATGAAGAATGTTCTTCACATTTCAATATATGCAGAAACCGTCAGAACTTCTTCTCCAGAACAGCTTTTATTTTTTCGAAAGATTCCTTTCTGGACATTAGGGCAAATAGTTTTAGTTGATTATTTCATCCTCAGAAGTACAAATCATAATTTTTTTTGAAGTGTAAAACCACGAATAATTTTTCATAGGATCATCTCATTTCTATGCAGTTTCTGAAGGAAAACTTACAATCGCTAACGAATTAATGTAAGATGGATCGTTCGCCATTGAAGAAATATCTACCTAATGAGATGGAAACAGAATCAAACAAACAAACAAACAAAAAACTGATTCCCCAGTTCAAAGATAATCTCTAGTTTGAAGGATAAAAAAACTGAAAAAGGTATAATAGGAAGAGAGTGAAAAATTTTTACCTTCCAGCCTAGCCCAATCTCTATTAGAGCGCCATGAGAATAAAACTGGCAAAAAACCTTGTCAAAGGCCATTTCACTCGCCATACATGATTGCAAAGAGGAGACAGGGATCAGTAATTTATACTTTTAGGTAATATAAATTTTTATGCCCAAAGTTTTAGTTTCATATATCAAAACACTATTGAAGATTTTTCTTTTATATATATATATATATATATATATATATATAATATTTATAATATATATTTTTCAATTGAAAATAATTCTTTGCAGCCAGCAATATTATTGATTGGCTAGGAATGAATAAAGCCATGGTGGAAGACTTCACTAGTCAAAATTCTTCAACTGCAAAAAGCTTAAACAAAAAAAAAAAAAAAAAAAAAAAAAACCAAAAACCCCATATTCTTCATACCCATTCTTGATCAAATTTGTTGCAGAATTTCAAGAAAGTATCAACCCAGTTCTTGATTATTCATCTAAAGCAAAGAAACCCCTTAAAAAGGAAAGATGGTAGAAGGAAGGCTCGGAGATAGAATTGGACTAAATGAGGAAGTGATCAAGAAAGCATGTAACTTGGCCATGAAAGCTCATCTTAAAGCTCCACAGAAGCCATTTCTCTTTGATAATAATTGTACTAATTCCGATGCTGTTTTCGCCTTTTCTGGTTCGTGGGCTGTGAATGATTGGTACAGCCGAAATCCCTTCGGAGGAACAAAGATTAGTGCTTCCATGTTTCCCTCTCTGGTGAGTATTGGAATTGGTGAGAGAGCAGTAGTAAATGAAGCATTTTCTTGCAGATTTGAAGAACTTCTGGTAAAATCACAATTTCAGAAAGAGGTAATTTTTGTTTGATCGATCAATCTCTAATAGTACTTCAAACAGTATGAGCAAAAATTAAATTCCTCTCGAAAGCTTGCTCAAAATTCATTGGATTCTTGGGATTAATATGCTAATCATTATGATTTTGTCCATTCAATTTAACTTGACTTGCCAGAAAATAGTTGGGATATTAATGGTAAGTTCATTCTTGTTCTCATAACTAAAGAATCATCAGTTTGATCTTTATTTTTCAATCCAGAGGATTTTTGCTTGTTTTTGTCTATTGACAAGAATGTAATCTAAAAGAACTGTCTTGGATATTCTGGAACTAATCGAATAAAACCAGACAAGAAATGTCCAAAAATGTCCAAATTGGGCTAATTCTGCAGAATACTTATTATAGTATAAATGTTGATTCTGTTCCTTTAGTTACATACTAACAATAACCATATGCATTTGAACATCAGGTAGAGAAAACAGTTCAAGAAAAAAAAGCAGATAGTCTTTACAGGGCACTCATCTGGTGGTCCAATGGCAATTCTTGCCGCACTTTGGTTCCTGGAGAAGTTCACAAGATCACTGAATAATTACTCCGAACCACCATTTTGTGTGACATTTGGATCACCACTAACTGGTGACAGGATCTTTTCTCATGCTCTCAGAAGAGAAAATTGGGCTAAATACTTCATACACTTTGTGATGAGATACGACATTGTCCCTCGAATAATGCTTGCTCCTCTCTCTTCCATTGAACCAGGACTTCAGCAAATCCTCCCTTACACAAATCCAAAGTCACCATACTTTCAGCAAGAATCCATTGAACAATCAAATGATGCTATTTCTTTCTTTGTGATTGTGATGAGAAATGCATCATGTGTAGCCAGTCATTCTGCTTGTAATCTCATGGGAAGTGCAAATTTGATGCTGGAAACTGTATCTAACTTTATTGAACTGAGTCCATATAGACCTTTTGGTACCTACATTTTCTGCACTGGAAATGGAAAGTTAGTTGTGGTTGAGAACCCTGATGCTGTTTTCCAGCTGCTGTTCTACACTGCTCAGTTAAGCTATGAAACAGAAGGTCAAGATTCTGGTGGGAGCTTTGAAATGGAAATCCAAAATGTTGTCAGGAAAAGCTTAAAGGAACATTTAAGTTATGAGAATGAATTGGAGGATTGCTTAGAAATGCAAAATGTTGTTTATTTGAACAACAATCTTGTGGATCTTCCTTTATCTTCAGAGACTATCAGAAGTAATGAAGAAGCAACTCTAAACACTGCTTTGAATGACCTTGGCCTGGTGAGATTGAATTTTTTTTTTCTTTTTTTCTTTTTTTCTTTTTTTATTTATAGAAAATTATATATTTTCGTCTTATAACTATTTTACTTTTCTCAGATAGATCATACATTTGTATCTTTATGGTACTAGATTCTACAACTATTTATAATTACCTATGTTGGTCCTTCTAGAAAAAAGTTTTCAAATAATTTAGCCGTTTTAGTGATGTGTTCATCATGTTGTGAAATTTTGTGAAGGTATTTTGGATACTCCTAAGAAATTTGACACTCATTTATTTATTAGGGTTTGTTGATTTCAAGAAAAATGATTGTTCATACTGTAAATTTATCCAAAAAAATATTATTTTTAGTGCTTGTATTATCATCACTAAGCATCAATCAAAGATTTTTCTAATTAGTACGTTTAAGGTTTGAAACGGGATCTTTTACATGTATGTTTGAAAATATCTTTTAAAAATTACCCACTTGATGAACACATGATTAAAACGACTAAATCATTTGAATAAAAAGAATTTGGCTAGTACTGTTATATCGTTGTAAATAGTTATAAGTATGCTAACTTGAAAAATGACTGAAAGCATAGAGCACAAGGGCAAGGCTATGTCTTCGTGCTGCTGGAGAATTGGAGTGTCAGAAGATAAGAAACCAAGAAAAGATCGATTCTAATCAAGAAATCATAAGGGAAGGACTAAACAAGATCCAAGAATACCAGACAAAATGCGAAGCTCGCAGAGTTGGATACTACGATGCATTCAAGCTTCAAAAAGACATAAATGATTTCAATGCCAATGTAAAAAGACTAGAATTAGTTGGAATATGGGATGAAATTGTTGAAATGTTGAAAAGATATGAACTTCCTGATGGATTTGAAGGCAGAAAAGAATGGATAGAATTGGGAACAAGGTTCAGGAGATTGGTTGAACCTTTGGACATTGCTAATTATTACAGACATTTGAAGAATGAAGATACTGGACCTTATTTGAACACTGCTAGGCCAAGAAAGTACAGGTTTATACAGAGATGGTTAGAACATAGTGAGAAGATGGCGTCCGGGACGTTCTCGGAATCTTGTTTCTGGGCTGAAGTTGAGGAGATCAGTAGTGTGCCGTTTGGAGATGTGGTGGAGAAAGTAGTTAGATTGGAGAAACTAGCAGCAAAATGGTTGTCTGAAGGGAAGTTGAGTAAAGATGTTTTCTTTGAAGAGTCTACTTTTGAGAAGTGGTGGAAAACACTTCCTTCTAAACATAAATTAGAATCTTGTATCTCTGGTAACATGAACAAGTGTTGAGAGAGACAGCAATTTCGGAAATGTGTCAACCAAAAATGTTTTTATGTATCCTCATTCATAGTGTTTACGCATACTTATATACCATTCAATAATAGCACAGATTCAGAAAATACTCATAAGAAATTAATATGCTTCCAATTTATAGTGTTTTAAGTTCTGATGCCAAACTAGGTGTATAGACTGGAGGTTTTGGAGCTTGAGAATATGAAAGATAAGATCATAAGCATTTTCTTGAGAGCAAATAAATGAAACTGCAACGCCTCTCATTCTGTAATACAATTATTATTATTGTTTTATCTTTTGTCCCCATTTGGATGCTAGGAGGATGCATCTTTTGCCTTTTCGCCCTTTTAAATGTATATTTAACTGTTCACATCTAAATTGATTCTCATTTGAAAATAGATACATAAACCTCATTTAAGCTAAAAAATGGACAGACTAATTCTCATTTGAAAATAGGTACATAAACATCACTTAAGCCAAAAGACAAAAGAGCTTCTGGCTCATCTGCACTTGGATTAAAGTTAAAAAAAGATCTTCCCTACTAATATAGAATGGTACTTCTCTTAAGAGCATATATGTATGTATTCCTTTCCCTTCTTCCAAAATTGGTGCTTTTACATGTTATTCACTTGAATTGAGTTACAAGCTCATCTTTTCCACCTAGGAAATACTTCAAAAAGAAAACATAAAAAGGGAAGAACTGTTAATAGTTGCTAAGCTACAGTAGACCCTTCTTTGTAAGAAGAAGAATTCCTACTTACAAAGCTCAAGCATGATCCAGTGAGTGGTAAACAAACTTATCCTCTATACAAATAGGAGTGACAAAAACTCATCAGACCATCCTGCCAAAGGCTCCAAAATGGCAACCTGAATTGTAGGATGAAAATTTTACTCCAAAACTCAAACAAATTGAATGCTTATCACCATGACCTGTGAATACAATTCACAACTATGCATCTGAGTCACCATTACCGCAGTTTTTCATCTTTTATCTTGGAAAACAAACAACAGGTAATGAATATGCAGCAAGAAGGATTTTACAATTATTGTATGCATAAAGACATCAGGCAATGAAACAAATGAATCTCAAGCAGTTCTCCTAAACATGGAAATAATCCTCAGCAATATGGGACAGTTTAAGTAGTCCTAGAACTCTCTGTGCTATAAATATAACAAATTCTCAATCAGGTTTAATATTCTCGTATCCTGACAAGCATAGATATTTTATGAAGTAAATAGAGGATGTGATGCAGCTAACTTGGGGAAAAACTCTAAATCTCCTTAGCATCCAAATACACCAACTGGAAAACAGAGCACATAAAATGAATCATAAAGCCCCTGAAAATTCTGAACTTCAAGAAATGTTTTAATGAATTGACAAGGAATTGATTCTAACCTTTTATGAACTATAACATAGTAAGATAAAGTCACCATGACCGACCCAGAACATTTCAAGACCAGTAATATAATCGTTTTCAGACTAAACAACTCATCTTCTTCCATTAAAGACTCAAACACTATTAAACAAAACTTAGGGATCCTGGCCATGTCACATTGCAAAAAAAGCATGCCTCATCTTTCTTCCCAGGTTCCTGCAAACACATGCAAACTTCGTATCTCTCACTAGAGTTTGAAATTATAAAAATAATAACCTCCCCTGGCTACATTGTAATGAAATATTTCATATGAGTAAATAATACATCTCTCCCCAAGATAACCCCATGGCCTCATCATAAATGCAACATTATGGAATCCATGGGAACAAAAGAAAAGGAAAAAGAAAAATCAAACCACAAATCTTTCATTTCTGCAACAAAAGTGAAAATTCAAATATTATCTTATGTATGTTAGTTTGAACTATCCTATTGTCCCATGCAATTTATATTTGTAAATACCTGAAGTACACCAATTAAACTGGTAATTCTCAAAGAGTTAGGACTGTGAAATTAAAAAATGCTAATTGAGATCCTAAAATAGAGTCATTGTTTTTGGCATCCAAAACCTAATATTCACAAGAAGATATTGAATGTAACATACAAAAATTTAGTAAAAGTCCACCATGGTACAGTTATTACTAGTAGAGGACAAAATCATACCATGAAAATTTTTTGAGGCTGCTATCGCAGGCGTAAAGAAAAGCCTCTTCACTACAGAAAGAAAATATAGAACTCCACTGGAATCTATCACTAATATGCCTCTAGCATGCAATTACAGCTCATGCATACCAGAAAAGAAGGCCAAGTCAACAATCTTCTTCTGCTAAATACACAGCTTCCAGTACTCCAATGAAGCCATGACCATTTGTTCTCACTTCTTCTCCAAAGACACATTAAAACATTGTTTACCCAGCTCAAGAGTCCAAACCATGTTGTCATGAACTTAAATTTGTTAAATAAAATTTTGCACCAACCATAGCTTAATTTCTTCTATATATAAAAAGATCCAATGAATACAAAGGAATACTTATCATCTTACAGAGCTTAGGAGTTGAACCCTATTTTTCAGTAGTTTCACCTAAGATATGATGCAAATTCCATTACAAAAAAATCAAATGACTGAAATATAAACAGGAAGTCAGATGGAACAACAAAATCAGGATAGAAACGGTAAGCGGTAAAAGGTGATATATAGCAGGATACAAGCAGTAGTAAAAACAAATATTTCTGTTAGCTTGTCCTTCTCCTGTTACTCCACCTCCTTGCCAGAAATATAAGATGTGTACCAAATTAACAAACATGTATATCATATCATATAATGCACAAATTTACACTGGAAAACTGACAACAAAAACTATAAATTCTTTCCTTACAAATCACATTGTATATTCAAAGTCAAGGAATAAATTCCAATAGACAGACATGTGCAGGAAGCAGCTGAGCTCCACCACAGCAACCATATGTCACGCCACAGATAAAAGACGTTGAGTAATAATTGCTTCCATATTCTGTTTCCAGCTTGTCATCCTACCAGAGAAGTCCTATGAAATAAATAAGTCACCTCTGAAACAACCAGAATGCAGAACATAAGCCAGCATACCTCATTTCCCAGAGCTAATTGAAAAACCACTGGAACTTACCATCTAAGAGGATTTATTTGATTAAGAAAATGGTTTACTCCCCCAACATGAGGATAATTGAGCTTATCACCAATATCTGCATATTTAAGCCATTGGAGGTAATGCCATACTTAAGAAATCACATAATAAATACAAGACCCTTTTTTTCACATTAAACACCATAACACAAGTTCCTCTCTCTCTCTTGTATTTTTTTTATCAGTGTCCTAACAAACAGCCAAAAAGTTAAGATGAAGGAACTATCCATCAGGTTAACAGCTCCAGATCCTTCTCATGCCAAGCTACTTTCTTCTGGCAAAGTGATATAGCACTCGGGAGTAGTTGTTGCCCTTGGCATTGTTAATCAATATATCTCAAAAATAGAATAATTTTCTGATATATATCTCTGACATGCATCAAAAGCAGGTTCCTGTCTAAAGTTGAATTGAATCAATTAAGACAAAGAAACTGCTCCCTTGTAATCAATATATATGTATATGCACACATGCATATATATAGACCTAATTAAAATTGATTATGCATGGCTAGGAGGAAACATAGTAGACAATAAAGGAGGTTTGCATGAATTATTTGTTAATAAAACAAATGCATTTGTAAATGACTGCTCTTATTTATTTGTTCCATGTAGACTGCAATCAAAACAACATAGTCCAACATAAACAACTGAATTTCAATTATATTTTCCATTTCTATACGATATTATGTATTCACATAACCAATCTTCTACATCAGCACAAGCATCATGGTGATATGGACCAAAATCATCAAGAGAACCATATTAATATCCTGTGCTTCAAAATCACTCCTATTTCATTATCTAAAGCTACGAAAATCAGAGTCTAGAAGTAGAAACACAAGCAACACTGCATTAGAGAGTGACCCACATACATACTGAAGAGAAAAAAGAGACCCTTCCTAAGACCTTGTTATCATGCTACAAGAACGGGCCAGCCGATAGGTCAGGCTGCCTCCATCAAAAGTAGCCTCCCCTTCAACAGGATCCAGGTGATACTGCTTCCTGCAGCCTGGACAACGACCATCCTCTTCAAGAATCCTTTTGTGGCAAAAGAGGCAGAGCCTGAACCCACAAGAACATGGGAGAAAACTTGAGTCAGTGAAGTCCAGATCCTCATAGCAGATTGGGCATGATGTGGGAGCTGATGCAACATTCTTGCACCCCCAAACAGACCCTCCACAGCCATATCGCCTATCTGAATTCATCGGAAAACTAAACTGCTTGGACAAATTAGGTAAACTCTGAGGCCTAAGAGCATCATCAGCCCTCCATGCGCGGCAATTAACTACAGTTGTCTGCAACGGCGGCACCCCATCCTCCGGCTTTGTTTCGAACTCATTAGTGATGGAAATTTGCGGACTTGTTACTTCCAGAGGGGCATCTACCAATCCAGTACTCTTATTCTCAGGAGATGAAATTGGACTACTTTCTTTCTGTTCCTGTTTCTCATCACTAGCCGCCAACGCATCAGCTACAGCCTCCCAATCATCCAAACAGTCATCATCCTCTTCGCTCAAACTCCCTGAACAACAACCGCCACTGCTACTACTGCTGCTGCTACTGCCAGTGAAGGTGGTGCCAGAGTCATTGCCTCCCAAGACACTACTTGCGTGGCTTGTGGGACTATTTGAGGGCGACTCAGAGTCACTGTAATGGTGTACAGATCCACCATCATTTTCTTCCTCGCCTCTTGGCCTTATCTCCAGTTTATCAATTGATCGACCACTTCCATTGCTCCCATGCATCAATGAGCCACCTGTCCCTCCACCATTTGAATCATCCTTCCCTCCCTTGTTCTTCACTGCGTAAACCCCCAAACCGTCCAAATTACAAAAATGAACATAGGTAAGATTATATATTTTGATTCCAAAGACAGACAAATAAACTTTCAGGTTATGCTACAGCCGAAAGCAAGTAAAGTAACAGTCAAGCACAAGAACAAAGCTATCTTTCACATTTCACAAACCTTGAGAAAGCCACTGCTCACGACGAGCGTCAAGCTTGCACTGCTTCAACTTGGCAGACCTGTTTGCCTGAAAATTTTTCCAGAAAATTTTAAAAATCCACACAGAGAATTGAATCTTTAATTAAATAAAATTCATTAAAAGGTATAAATTAGGGGAAAACCAAAAAAAAAAAACAAATTAACATTCCAAGAAACAAAACGAGAGGAGAAAATGGAAGCTTAAACACAATCTTAAAAAAAAAAAAAAAAAGCTAGATTAAGGGGGGAAATCCTATCCGTTAAAATTAGATTAACAAATTCAAAATTAAACAAATAATCAGATTCAACTGCATTACATTAGAATGCACCTTATCCTAATAATTTATATATTCCCAAAAAAAATTTACAGAAAATCGCCCTTAATGCATTTGGAATTAATCAATCGCCTTATAAAATCAATAAAGAAAACAAGAATAATCCAAACTCCCAAAAACCAATTGCATGCACATGCACACATTA
>JAHSUH010005462.1:27500-29090 GCA_025388415.1 Cynanchum wilfordii | reverse complement strand
GTGACACGGTTGTGCGCACAGGGATGAGCAACATGACACACATGGCCGAGCTACGGGGCACACGTCTACACACATCGGCGGGCACCATCCCGCACATTGACGGGCATCAAAGCATACGGATGAGCACCACCCGACACGCAACAGCGCACACGGTCGACCACCACGGCACACACGAAGGGCCCTATGTCGCGCTTTGTCGAACAGAGACGAGCACCATCGCGGGACACGCTCGCTCAAATCGGGGACGGAACATCGCGCGTTTCTAGCCCGACTTTCGAAAACCGACCGGGCGGAACCTGGTCGGGCACGGCGACTGTGCGACGTTACGCACCGCATCCCGTGGGCCGCCCTCGTTTCATTTAAATGGGACATTAGACAGCACTTGTTACCGAGCCAAAGCTCGCCTCGGACTGCCCTTGTGTCGCGGCAGCCTGCGCTCTTGCCCAGCCAGCGCTCGGCCGGAGCCCCTCAAACGACTCCCCCTATAGATGTCCTGGCAACTTTTTCCCTTGTCGAGCAATAGATACTGATTTTCCGAGGGCGTGGGAAAACTTTGTCGAATTTTTTTCTCTCTTCCCAGATTTTATCTTGGCCTGAAAATTTACAGGATTGTTGCCCGTGAAGTGTAGAATGCGTAGAATTTTTCTTCTGAATTTTTCGGAATCAAAAGTTTTTTTTTTTTTTTGGCACCGCGCCCGGCACATGGTGGCACCTGTCCGCGCACATGGTGACACGGTTCCGCGCACAGGGATGAGCAACATGACACACATGGCCGAGCTACGGGGCACACGTCTACACACATCGGCGGGCACCATCCCGCACATTGACGGGCATCAAAGCATACGGATGAGCACCACCCGACACTCAACCGCGCACACGATCGACCACGACGGCACACATGGTGGCACCCGCCCGGGCACATGGTGGCACCTGTCCGCGCACATGGTGACACGGTTGTGCGCACAGGGATGAGCAACATGACACACATGGCCGAGCTACGGGGCACACGTCTACACACATCGGCGGGCACCATCCCGCACATTGACGGGCATCAAAGCATACGGATGAGCACCACCCGACACGCAACAGCGCACACGGTCGACCACCACGGCACACACGAAGGGGCCTATGTCGCGCTTTGTCGAACAGAGACGAGCACCATCGCGGGACACGCCTGCTCAAATCGGGGACGGAACATCGCGCGTTTCTAGCCCGACTTTCAAAACCGGACCGGGCGGAACCTGGTCGGGCACGGCGCTGTGCGACGTTACGCACCGCATCCTCGGGGCCGCCTGTTTCATTTAAATGGGACATTAGACAGCACTTGTTACCGAGCCAAAGCTCGCCTCGGACTGCCCTTGTGTCGCGGCACCTGCGCTCTTGCCCAGCCAGCGCTGGGCGGAAGCCCCTCAAACGACTCCCCCTATAGATGTCCTGGCAACTTTTTCCCTTGTCGAGCAATAGATACTGATTTTCCGCGGGGGGGGAAAAACTTTGTCGAATTTTTTCTCTCTTCCCAGATTTTATCTTGGCCTGAAAATTTACAGGATTGTTGCCCGTGAAGTGTAGAATGCGTAGAATTTTTCTTCT
>JAHSUH010005462.1:15000-17500 GCA_025388415.1 Cynanchum wilfordii | reverse complement strand
CAACATTGTCAGGCATTTTGAATGGCACAAGATGTCAAAGGAGAGCAAGAATCACTTTCGGAATCCAGGAATAATAGATCCCATCTTTCAAAGAATAGACAGACTAGGTAGAAGGCACCAACGGCGAATCCCGTTCCGAAAAATCGTTCCAAAACTATGTTGCCGCGCGCAGGGGGCGCGCGCGCGACAACTCCTTGCATGTGCGATGTTATCGGGTCATTTAAATGGGACATTAGACTGCACTTGTTACTGAGCCGAAGCTCGCCTCGGACTGCCCGTGTGCCGCGGCAGCCTGCGCTCGTGACCCGCCAGCGCCGGGCCGAAGCCCCCCAAACTCTTCCCCCCTATAGATGTCCTGGCAACTTTTTCCCTAATAAGAGCAATAGATACTCATTTTCCGAGGCGGTGGGAAAACTTTTTGAATTTTTTTCTCACTACCAAGAATTTATCTTGGGCTGAAAATTTACAGGATTGTTGCCCGTGAAGTGTAGAATGCGTAGAATTTTTCTTCTGAATTTTTCGGGCTCAAAGAATGCCACGGCGAAACCCGTGCAGGAACCATGTCAGACGGTGCGGCGTGGCGCCTAAGCCGCCGTGCCGCCACATCGTCGGGCAAGAACATGGCACAAGTCGTCCATGGCGAGAACTTATGATTGGGAGACAATCGAGTTTAGACAGCGAACGAGAGAAGGAACTTTGCCGAACAGGGAAAGAATAGGAGAATCCTGTGAAAGAAACTTGTCGGACGGGACAACCTAGCGCGCAAGGCAACGAGGGTCACGTCGTCCGGCAAGCGAATGAGGAGACACGTCCATGGACAGCAACGAAAGAAAGATCTTTTACATCCGACACAAAACGAAGAAGACCGGAACAAGTCGGCAAAGGAGACTATCAGTACAAAGGACGTCCAAAGTGTTGCCCCTGACGCCCAAGCAGCCAAGCGCAACATCATCGGGCATTTCGATGGAACAAGACGCCCATGTCGAGCACTTCTGAATGGGAGAAAATCGAGTTTTGAATGCCAACGAGTGAGGGGGGAAGGAATAGGAACTTGGGCGGGAAAAGGGTTTGAAAATTTGAATTTTGTTTGGGTGGGGGGGGGGGGGGGGGGGGTTTGTGGGGGGGGGGGGGGGGGGGTTTTTTTGGTGGGACATTTTGGGGGGGGTTGGGGGGGGGTCGGCCGCTGGCGGGTCACGAGCGCAGGCTGCCGCGGCACACGGGCAGTCCGAGGCGAGCTTTGGCTCAGTAACAAGTGCTGTCTAATGTCCCATTTAAATGACCCGATAACGTCGCACATGCAAGGAGTTGTCGCGCGCGGTCCCCCTGCGCGCGGCAACATAGTTTTGGAACGATTTTTCGGAACGGGATTCGCCGTTGGTGCCTTCTACCTACTCTGTCTATTCTTTGAAAGATGGGATCTATTATTCCTGGATTCCGAAAGTGATTCTTGCTCTCCTTTGACATCTTGTGCCATTCCAAATGCCTGACAATGTTGGGCGCTGCCAGCGGCAGCGTCAGACGTGTCTTTGGCACTCAGAGGCGTCGTTGCTGTCTTGTTCCGGTCTTCTTCGTTTTGTCTGATATAGAAAATCTTTCTTTCGTTGATGTCCATGGACGTGTCTCCTCATTCGCTTGCCGGACGACGTGACCCTCGGTGCCTTGTGGCCCAGGTTGTCCCGTCCGACATGTTTCTGGCACATGATGCTCCATTTCTTTCTTCTTCGGCCCATAAGTTCCCTCACTCGTTGGCATTCAAAACTCGATTTTCTCCCATTCAGAAGTGCTCGACATGGGCGTCTTGTTCCATCGAAATGCCCGATGATGTTGCGCTTGGCTGCTTGGGCCGTCAGCAACACTTTTGGACGTCCTTTGTACTGATAGTCTCCTTTGCCGACTTGTTCCGGTCTTCTTCGTTTTGTGTCGGATGTAAAAGATCTTTCTTTCGTTGCTGTCCATGGACGTGTCTCCTCATTCGCTTGCCGGACGACGTGACCCTCGTTGCCTTGCGCGCTAGGTTGTCCCGTCCGACAAGTTTCTTTCACAGGATTCTCCTATTCTTTCCCTGTTCGGCAAAGTTCCTTCTCTCGTTCGCTGTCTAAACTCGATTGTCTCCCAATCATAAGTTCTCGCCATGGACGACTTGTGCCATGTTCTTGCCCGACGATGTGGCGGCACGGCGGCTTAGGCGCCACGCCGCACCGTCTGACATGGTTCCTGCACGGGTTTCGCCGTGGCATTCTTTGAGCCCGAAAAATTCAGAAGAAAAATTTCTACGCATTCTACACTTCACGGGCAACAATCCTGTAAATTTTCAGCCCAAGATAAATTCTTGGTAGTGAGAAAAAATTCGAAAAAAGTTTTCCCACCGCCTCGGAAAATGAGTATCTATTGCTCTTATTAGGGAAAAAGTTGCCAGGACATCTATAGGGGGAAGAGTTTGAGGGGCTTCGGCCCGGCGCTGGCGGGTCACGAGCGCAGGCTGCCGCGGCACACGGGCAGT
>JAHSUH010005462.1:0-5000 GCA_025388415.1 Cynanchum wilfordii | reverse complement strand
ACCATGTGCGCGGACAGGTGCCACCATGTGCCGCAGGCTGGGGTGCCACCATGTGTGCCGTCGTGGTCGATCGTGTGCGCGGTTGAGTGTCGGGTGGTGCTCATCCGTATGCTTTGATGCCCGTCAATGTGCGGGATGGTGCCCGCCGATGTGTGCAGACGTGTGCCCCGTAGCTCGGCCATGTGTGTCATGTTGCTCATCCCTGTGCGCGGAACCGTGTCACCATGTGCGCGGACAGGTGCCACCATGTGCGCGGGCGGGTGCCATGGTGAAAAAAAAAAAAAATTTTTTGATTCCGAAAAATTCAGAAGAAAAATTCTACGCATTCTACACTTCACGGGCAACAATCCTGTAAATTTTCAGGCCAAGATAAAATCTGGGAAGAGAGAAAAAATTTCGACAAAAGTTTTCCCACCGCCTCGGAAAATCAGTATCTATTGCTCTGACAAGGGAAAAAGTTGCCAGGACATCTATAGGGGGGAGTCGTTTGAGGGGCTTCGGCCGAGCGCTGGCTGGGCAAGAGCGCAGGCTGCCGCGACACAAGGGCAGTCCGAGGCGAGCTTTGGCTCGGTAACAAGTGCTGTCTAATGTCCCATTTAAATGAAACGAGAGCGGCCCACAGGATGCGGTGCGTAACGTCGCACAGTCGCCGTGCCCGACCAGGTTCCGCCCGGTCGGTTTTCGAAAGTCGGGCTAGAAACGCGCGATGTTCCGTCCCCGATTTGAGCAGACGTGTCCCGCGATGGTGCTCGTCTCTGTTCGACAAAGCGCGACATAGGGCCCTTCGTGTGTGCCGTGGTGGTCGACCGTGTGCGCTGTTGCGTGTCGGGTGGTGCTCATCCGTATGCTTTGATGCCCGTCAATGTGCGGGATGGTGCCCGCCGATGTGTGTAGACGTGTGCCCCGTAGCTCGGCCATGTGTCATGTTGCTCATCCCTGTGCGCGCAACCGTGTCACCATGTCGGACAGGTGCCACCATGTGCCCGGGCGGGTGCCACCATGTGTGCCGTCGTGGTCGATCGTGCGCGGTTGAGGCGGGTGGTGCTCATCCGTATGCTTTGATGCCCGTCAATGTGCGGGATGGTGCCCGCCGATGTGTGTAGACGTGTGCCCCGTAGCTCGGCCATGTGTGTCATGTTGCTCATCCCTGTGCGCGGAACCGTGTCACCATGTGCGCGGACAGGTGCCACCATGTGCGCGGGCGGGTGCCATGGTGAAAAAAAAAATAACTTCGGTATCGGAAAATTCAGAAGAAAAATTCTACGCATTCTACACTTCACGGGCAACAATCCTGTAAATTTTCAGGCCAAGATAAAATCTGGGAAGAGAGAAAAAATTCGACAAAGTTTTCCCACCGCCTCGGAAAATCAGTATCTATTGCTCTGACAAGGGAAAAAGTTGCCAGGACATCTATAGGGGGAGTCGTTTGAGGGGCTTCGGCCGAGCGCTGGCTGGGCAAGAGCGCAGGCTGCCGCGACACAAGGGCAGTCCGAGGCGAGCTTTGGCTCGGTAACAAGTGCTGTCTAATGTCCCATTTAAATGAAACGAGGGCGGCCCACAGGATGCGGTGCGTAACGTCGCACAGTCGCCGTGCCCGACCAGGTTCCGCCCGGTCGGTTTTCGGAAAGTCGGGCTAGAAACGCGCGATGTTCCGTCCCCGATTTGAGCAGACGTGTCCCGCGATGGTGCTCGTCTCTGTTCGACAAAGCGCGACATAGGGCCCTTCGTGTGTGCCGTGGTGGTCGACCGTGTGCGCTGTTGCGTGTCGGGTGGTGCTCATCCGTATGCTTTGATGCCCGTCAATGTGCGGGATGGTGCCCGCCGATGTGTGTAGACGTGTGCCCCGTAGCTCGGCCATGTGTGTCATGTTGCTCATCCCTGTGCGCACAACCGTGTCACCATGTGCGCGGACAGGTGCCACCATGTGCCCGGGGGGTGCCACCATGTGTGCCGTCGTGGTCGATCGTGTGCGCGGTTGAGTGTCGGGTGGTGCTCATCCGTATGCTTTGATGCCCGTCAATGTGCGGGATGGTGCCCGCCGATGTGTGTAGACGTGTGTCCCGTAGCTCGGCCATGTGTGTCATGTTGCTCATCCCTGTGCGCGGAACCGTGTCACCATGTGCGCGGACAGGTGCCACCATGTGCGCGGGCGGGTGCCATGGTGAAAAAAAAAAAAACCCCATTTTGATTCCGAAAAATTTAGAAGAAAAATTCTACGCATTCTACACTTCACGGGCAACAATCCTGTAAATTTTCAGGCCAAGATAAAATCTGGGAAGAGAGAAAAAATTCGACAAAGTTTTCCCACCGCCCGGAAAATCAGTATCTATTGCTCTGACAAGGGAAAAAGTTGCCAGGACATCTATAGGGGGAGTCGTTTGAGGGGCTTCGGCCGAGCGCTGGCTGGGCAAGAGCGCAGGCTGCCGCGACACAAGGGCAGTCCGAGGCGAGCTTTGGCTCGGTAACAAGTGCTGTCTAATGTCCCATTTAAATGAAACGAGAGCGGCCCACAGGATGCGGTGCGTAACGTCGCACAGTCGCCGTGCCCGACCAGGTTCCGCCCGGTCGGTTTTCGAAAGTCGGGCTAGAAACGCGCGATGTTCCGTCCCCGATTTGAGCAGACGTGTCCCGCGATGGTGCTCGTCTCTGTTCGACAAAGCGCGACATAGGGCCCTTCGTGTGTGCCGTGGTGGTCGACCGTGTGCGCTGTTGCGTGTCGGGTGGTGCTCTATCCGTATGCTTTGATGCCCGTCAATGTGCGGGATGGTGCCCGCCGATGTGTGTAGACGTGTGCCCCGTAGCTCGGCCATGTGTGTCATGTTGCTCATCCCTGTGCGCACAACCGTGTCACCATGTGCGCGGACAGGTGCCACCATGTGCCCGGGCGGGTGCCACCATGTGTGCCGTCGTGGTCGATCGTGTGCGCGGTTGAGTGTCGGGTGGTGCTCATCCGTATGCTTTGATGCCCGTCAATGTGCGGGATGGTGCCCGCCGATGTGTGTAGACGTGTGCCCCGTAGCTCGGCCATGTGTGTCATGTTGCTCATCCCTGTGCGCGGAACCGTGTCACCATGTGCGCGGACAGGTGCCACCATGTGCGCGGGCGGGTGCCATGGTGAAAAAAAAAAAAAAAATTTTGATTCCGAAAAATTCAGAAGAAAAATTCTACGCATTCTACACTTCACGGGCAACAATCCTGTAAATTTTCAGCCCAAGATAAAATCTGGGAAGAGAGAAAAAATTTCGACAAAGTTTTCCCACCGCCTCGGAAAATCAGTATCTATTGCTCTTACAAGGGAAAAAAGTTGCCAGGACATCTATAGGGGGAAGAGTTTGAGGGGCTTCGGCCCGGCGCTGGCGGGTCACGAGCGCAGGCTGCCGCGGCACACGGGCAGTCCGAGGCGAGCTTTGGCTCAGTAACAAGTGCTGTCTAATGTCCCATTTAAATGACCCGATAACGTCGCACATGCAAGGAGTTGTCGCGCGCGGTCCCCCTGCGCGCGGCAACATAGTTTTGGAACGATTTTTCGGAACGGGATTCGCCGTTGGTGCCTTCTACCTACTCTGTCTATTCTTTGAAAGATGGGATCTATTATTCCTGGATTCCGAAAGTGATTCTTGCTCTCCTTTGACATCTTGTGCCATTCCAAATGCCTGACAATGTTGGGCGCTGCCAGCGGCAGCGTCAGACGTGTCTTTGGCACTCAGAGGCGTCGTTGCTGTCTTGTTCCGGTCTTCTTCGTTTTGTCTGATATAGAAAATCTTTCTTTCGTTGATGTCCATGGACGTGTCTCCTCATTCGCTTGCCGGACGACGTGACCCTCGGTGCCTTGTGGCCCAGGTTGTCCCGTCCGACATGTTTCTGGCACATGATGCTCCATTTCTTTCTTCTTCGGCCCATAAGTTCCCTCACTCGTTGGCATTCAAAACTCGATTTTCTCCCATTCAGAAGTGCTCGACATGGGCGTCTTGTTCCATCGAAATGCCCGATGATGTTGCGCTTGGCTGCTTGGGCCGTCAGCAACACTTTTGGACGTCCTTTGTACTGATAGTCTCCTTTGCCGACTTGTTCCGGTCTTCTTCGTTTTGTGTCGGATGTAAAAGATCTTTCTTTCGTTGCTGTCCATGGACGTGTCTCCTCATTCGCTTGCCGGACGACGTGACCCTCGTTGCCTTGCGCGCTAGGTTGTCCCGTCCGACAAGTTTCTTTCACAGGATTCTCCTATTCTTTCCCTGTTCGGCAAAAGTTCCTTCTCTCGTTCGCTGTCTAAACTCGATTGTCTCCCAATCATAAGTTCTCGCCATGGACGACTTGTGCCATGTTCTTGCCCGACGATGTGGCGGCACGGCGGCTTAGGCGCCACGCCGCACCGTCTGACATGGTTCCTGCACGGGTTTCGCCGTGGCATTCTTTGAGCCCGAAAAATTCAGAAGAAAAATTCTACGCATTCTACACTTCACGGGCAACAATCCTGTAAATTTTCAGCCCAAGATAAATTCTTGGTAGTGAGAAAAAAATTCGAAAAAAGTTTTCCCACCGCCTCGGAAAATGAGTATCTATTGCTCTTATTAGGGAAAAAGTTGCCAGGACATCTATAGGGGAGAAGAGTTTGAGGGGCTTCGGCCCGGCGCTGGCGGGTCACGAGCGCAGGCTGCCGCGGCACACGGGCAGTCCGAGGCGAGCTTCGGCTCAGTAACAAGTGCAGTCTAATGTCCCATTTAAATGACCCGATAACATCGCACATGCAAGGAGTTGTCGCGCGCGGTCCCCCTGCGCGCGGCAACATAGTTTTGGAACGATTTTTCGGAACGGGATTCGCCGTTGGTGCCTTCTACCTAGTCTGTCTATTCTTTGAAAGATGGGATCTATTATTCCTGGATTCCGAAAGTGATTCTTGCTCTCCTTTGACATCTTGTGCCATTCAAAATGCCTGACAATGTTGGGCGCTGCCAGCGGCAGCGTCAGACGTGTCTTTGGCACTCAGAGGCGTCGTTGCTGTC
>JAHSUH010005461.1:0-26700 GCA_025388415.1 Cynanchum wilfordii | reverse complement strand
ATTCTACCGTATTGAGTAATGTGTTCAAACAAATTTATATACGATAAAATTAATATTGGAGCAATCATTATCGCTCGATACATCGATTGACACATCGATGTCTTATCCGGAACATCCAACATCTATTTTATTAAACAGTATAATCCCTATGTTGGAACATCCAGTTTCTACATGCCATGATCATTTAGCACATATGAACTGTATGGGAACTTCGAGAATCTACTCAAGTAAGCATAGTAGTCCTAAACTAGAACATCCAGTCTCTAAATAAACGTGAAAATCCTATTCCGAGCATCCAGGTTCTAAATAAGCAAAGTAGACATAAATTACGCCAAAACCACATAAGACACTTTTAAAATAAAGCACACGAAGAAAAGAAAACAAAGAAAAATGAAGAACAAGAAAATCAAAAAAAAAAAAATAAGAAAACAAAAACATAGGGTTGCCTCCTTATAAGCGCTTTCTTTTTTTCAAACATATATATATATATATTTTTCAATGCAGTGGGGTATAAGCGTTTACTTAACCATGTTACCTTTAACTACCCTTGTAGCAGTCTCACTCCGGGGCTCCCAAACCTCAAAGACCTTAGGGCACCATGCATTCAATTCCTTCGGGAGTGATTCCTAAGTAGCAAAGAACACTTGCAAACTACCCTTATTAAAATAAATGACAGAAAAAATAAACTAGTGGCAAGCTTCTCAAACCCTTATCAAGTCACCATACCAACGAATCACAACATCCAGTGGTCTAACACTATTTAACTAAAAGTCGAAGTGATCCATCATCAAACAATTTTTCTAAAATAGATGTGAGTGAGGCAGAGCGAGGGATTTCCTACAACTAGATTAGCATCAAGTTTCTATGAATAAATCAAATTGAGTCCCTAAGACCTCTGGCAATCGAGGCAAAAATATTTTATCATAGTAAAGTAAATCATGCTTTAAAAGTTTATCGAGATATCCCAAAGTTTAAAATTTCCATAAAATTAGAGAAAATTTGAAAAATTTGGGAAAAATTAACCTAGAACCCTACCGCACACTTGAAATGAACATTGGCCTCGAGTGTTAAAGGTAGTGGAAAAGGGGTACCCTACAACGAATCAAGCATCTATTAGTACAATAAAACAAAGCGGATATGATAGATCTTGAGACTAAGTAATATCCCAAAATAGAAAACACCAACAAGAAAACAAAGCAAAAGGAACAAAAATGAGAAAGGAAAACAAGAAAAAGGAAAAGAAGAAAAACTAGGTATCCGGTGGTTGTAGTGTCTCTTGAAATCGATTGATATGGTGGTGCGGAGATGGAACCTCATCCTCGGTATATTCATAACCCCTCAACTGTATGTCTATCCCTAGTTCGGAGGTAATGATGGTCACAGGTGTAGTAGATGTGCTTCATATTGAGAGTTGCAACTGCAATATCTATACCAAGAAATCTAGCAACTCTAATGATGTTAAGTCTTAAAGCACCTTCATGAGTGTTAGTAGCATATTCCTTAGCGGGGTTCTAGCGAATATTCTAATCATGTCAACAAGAATCGTCTAAAAACGTGTGATAACTCATTTATATCTATGGCATTAATCACTTCTATATTCTCTTTTTTCTATGTGGCATGCACGCAGACATGTAAACAGATGAAATACAAATGAGAAAGCGAAGCTTGACCTTCTAAGTTTAAAAAAAGAATGATACATTAAAGATATCGTATCGAAATAGATTTTAAGGACAATTTTTATCTCTTGTACCAAATCATGATCATATCCAACTAAGTCTAAAAGAAATAGACCTTTTGCGATGCTAAAAAGTATATAAGATTTACATACTAATAAACCTCGAGTATCTTTTCATTAAAAATGCATATGTATGGTAGAGTATGATCCTGTATCTGACTCCGAGAATTGTAAGGTCTCCCAATCAATTCTTTGCCATGATGTACTAATCCTCTCAGAAATGAGTTGCAGGGCTCGTAGCCACGTTCCGATCTACGTGAACAGTTTGTCCAATGAATAAATCGATAACGGCAATCAGTGGAGGATGAACTCTCTGTTGGTCAATATGCGTGCAAGGTAGCAACTATATATGTATACGAGAGATAGAAAAAGAGAGTTGAGTGAATTTAGAGATAAATAGGGGATAGAGTAATGAATAGCTATGAGTAGCAAAGTTTGCATAGTTCCCCATGAACACGGTCGTGCAATGCACATGCACAATCGAATTCTATCATTCTTGAATCTAATGTGTTCCAAACAATTTATATGCAGTAAAATTTGTACTAGAACAATCATTATCCACTCAATACATCAATTGACACAACAATGTCTTATTTGGAATGTCCAACATCTATTTAATTAAACGATGGTAATCCCTATGTTGGAACATCCAGTTTTTATCATGCCATGATCATTTAGCACATATGAACCTGTATGGAACTTCCAGAATCTACTCAAGTAAGCATAGTAGTCCTAAACTAGAACATCCAGTCTCTTAAATAAACGTGAAAATCCTATTCCGGAGCATCCAGTTTCTAAATAAATGGAGTAGACATAAATTACGCCAAAACCCACATAAGACACCTTTAAAATAAAACACACAAACAAAAAAGAAAAACAAAGAAAAACAAGGACAAGAAAAACAAAACAAAACAAAACAACGAAAACAAAAACATAGGGTTGCCTCCCTATAAGCGCTTCTTTACTGTCATTAAGTTGGACTGCCTTTCCTCCTTAGAAGGACTTTATGTTCGATTTTCTCGAACAATTCCCTGTAAAATCTCAACTTCTGTTTCACTTTGAATGATGTTTCACCCTCATTCATTACTTCACAAGCTCCCATGGCGAGACTTGTTTGATAATGAAGGAGTATGTCCAATAGCTTTAAAACATCCTGGAAATATTTTCAAATGTGAATATAATAACATTTTATCCTCAAGTTGAAATTCCTTTAAATTGTTTATCATGCCAAATCCTATTTTTCCATTTAAAGTTCATTGAATCTATCATATTCATCAAATTCATTCAATTTTAGCATCCTATCCAATGTACACAAAATGCTTTATAATTCAACAAGTGAATGCAGGGTGATCAATGTACATAATAGTGTTGGACAAGACCAAATATATCAAATGCATATACAACAGTTAGCATAGTATACTATTTAGACATTCACAGCATACGTTTGTCCTCAAACAACTCCTACTGCATATTTACTAACATCACATATCATATAGCCAATTTCAATTAGGGGATGTCATAATGGGTGCAGTAGTGAAAGAATTCCTTTAATAAAATTCATGCAAAAATGCCTTATCAAACACAAAAGGAATAACTTTTCCAGTTAAGCATATGCGTTGTTTTCATGCATCTTTAAAACATAGATTCTAGATTTCACAAACAATGCATGAACGTATATCAATCATATGAAATAATCTATAAACTCCCTTATCATGTTAAGAATATAATATAATTATAACAGCTATTCAGAAAACATTAGAACATGTATGAGAGCAAAGGCTAGGATTGATACCTGGATTGTCGGTAATTGTAAGCAAAAGCTCTTTTATACCTCTTTTGGTGCATCCAGAATCAATCTCTTTTGTTCCTTATGAGATTTGCAATTATAATCAAGGAAGTTCGTACCTTCATCTTATGAATCCATAGTAGAAATGCGTTGGCCAGCCCTTTCGGTTTCAATTCAAGTAGATCCTCGCACGATGAAGTAAAAAATTTTCAATTTTTGATAATACCAAAGATACATTAGACATGATTTTTATTTTATTTTATTATAACGACCCCTAGATAATATCTAGAGTTTTTCCTAGTATGGTTTTAGAATGAATTTTCTAAAACTAGATGACCTTAATTATTTAATTCTAGATAATTTCTAAAATTAACAATTTAGGAAAGCGTATACTTAGGAAAGTGAGGTCTAATTCCACTAATCATGTCATAAAGGATAGATACTATCGTTACCAAATCATTAAATTTCTAAAATTTTGCGCGGAATTTAAAAAATATTATTAATTTAGCATCCCCGACAACGACGCCAAAAATCTAGTGTGTGTTTTGAGTGAGTAAAAATATAGTATCATATAAAGCATATAATCTCACAAAACATTGTTACATAATCAAACACAACTAAGGCAGAGTACCTATCGCATGCAGATAGTAACACGGGAGTACCACGATTTTAAATTCATAAATATCGTATCCACAGGAACGTTGGTAACGACTGGTTAGTTTCTACCAATTATGACAAACTTTAAAGTTCAAGGAATTAGTCCTAGGTGTCCATTCAATTCAGATATGTTTGAGTAAAAGAATAATTATAAACAAGAATGGAAAATAATTGACTAAGATCTCTAATGAAGTACGTATGATTAATTAAGTTGAATAATGTTCGAATGTGTAGTTTGCAAGCAGATCTAAGGCAATTATGAATTCGAATTGTCTTACTACTATACCCGAGTTATCTAGAATGATTACCTCAATATGGTGGTTGCAAGTAATCCTAAACCTTTTTAGATTAGCTATTGAGGCGTCAATTCAACAACATAATCTTAAGATTTGCATTGATTCCAAACCCGATATTATTAGGCCTCCTAACCTCAGTATGGTGGCCACAAGTTATTAGTCATAATCTGGCAATCTGTTAAATCTCCTATGGTGGGGACTCATTAACAAACGGTCAATTCAATTAACTATTGTAGTATCATGCATCAACCTAAGTATCATGGCATAAACTCAATATGAGAATTAAATCGAAAGCGTAAAACAATAAGCAATTCACAATGTATATTAAAACATATCCTTCCTAGGAATATATAAATCATTAATCAATCAATCAAAATAAAGAGTATCTTAGGACACAGAATCAAAACATATAAAGGAAAAGAAATACAAGAACGAAAAGAAAAGGAAAGAGAAAGTTGTCGTGTTGCTCTCACTGCTTCCACGCGGCCGGGCTTAATCCTCCAGGCCTCGCCGAGACTTGTACTCCGGATCCTTATCTTGCTCTAAAGATCTTCAGCTATCACTCCCCTCAACTAAACTATAGGGTATCCCTTATGGTGGAGGCTCAACCCTACACTCGAGAAGAAAGAAAAATGAAAACTGAATCTCGACTAGAGCTAATCATGAAATTCCTATTGGCTAGGAACTCGGAAATGCCTGTGCTACAGTGATTGTGTGCTTCAACAACAGGGGGGGAGTGCATCTATTTATAGGAGTAGAAAAGGGGTGAAAAAGGGGCAAAATTATGAGCCACAAAATTCGAAGGATGGGTCCCCGGGCGGGGGGCGGCGCGCTCGTGTCGCGTGTTCCCCACATGCCGGCCACCACGGGCAACCCCGGGCGGGGCCCCCGCCGGTGTTGGCCTTTTTTCGAAATTTCACTTTTAGTCCCCGATTTCTTCCTTTCTTTAAATTTGTAGAAACTATAAAATCAAGGAAGGAATTTGCGTAATTTCCATTCAATTAAATCCAATTAACTCCATAATTAACTCGAATTGAACACAATTAATGTATAAAAACACGATATAAAATCGAGTTATCATTATGTTGCTTTGTTTAATACCTCATTTGTTGGTATAATAGAAGTAGATGAAATGATGTTGATCCGAGGGAGGAACAAGAGGGAAGAGGACGAGGCTTTTGGGTCACCTTCACGGCCCCCCATGAGTGTCTCACTCTAGAATATGTATGTGGCTCTACCTCAATTCCTATAAATAGATGCACTCCCCCAGTTGTTGAAACACACCAGAATCACTCGGAACAGGAGCATTTCCGAGTTCCTAACCAATAGGAATTTCGTGATAAGCTCTAGTCGAGATTCGGTTTTCATTTTTCTTTCTTCTCGAGTGTAGGGTTGAGCCACAACCATAAGGGATACCCTATAGTTTAGTTGAGGGGAGTGGTAGCTGAAGATCTTTAGAGCAAGGTAAGGATCCGGAGTACAAGTCTCGGCGAGGTCTGGAGGATTAAGCCAGCCCGTAGAAGCAGTGAGAGCAACACGACAACTTTCTCTTTCCTTTTCTTTTCGTTCTTGCATTTCTTTTCCTTTATATGTTATGATTCCGTGCCCTAAGATACTCTTTATTTTGATTGATTGATTAATGATTTATATATTCCCGAGAAGGATATGTTTTAATATACATTGTGAATTGCTTATTGTTTTACGCTTTCGATTTGATTCTCGTATTGAGTTTATGCCATGAAATTTAGGTTGATGCATGATACTACAATAGTTAATTAAATTGACGATTTGTTAATGAGTCCCAACCATAGGAGATTTAACAAATTTCCAGTGCTCTAACGCTAAACGGGAAGTTAGGAAGCCTAATAATCTCGAGTTCATAACCAATGCAAACCTTAAGATTAACTTATTAAATTGACGACTTAATAACTAATCTACAAAGGTTTAGGATTACTTGCGACAACCATATTGAGGTAATCACATTAGATAATTCGGGTATGGTAGTAAGACGATTCGAATTCATAATTACCTTAGATCCATTTGCAAATTGAACTTTCGAACATTGTTCAACTTAATTAATCATACGTACTTCATTAGAGATCTTAGTGAATTATTTTCCATTCTTGTTTTAAATATTCTTTAAACAATATATCTGAATTGAATAGACACATAGGACTAATTCCCTAAACCTTAAAGTTTGTCATAACCGATAGAAACTATCCAATTGTCACCAACGTTCCCGTGGATACGATATTTATAAATTTAAAATCGTGGTACTCTCGTGTTACTATCTATATGTGACACTTGTTTTGTGAGATTATTTGCTTTATATGATACTATATTTTTACTCACTCAAAACACACACCGGATTTTTGGCGCCGTTGCCGGGGACGCTAAATTCATAATATTTTTGAAATTCCTCGCAAAATTTTAGAAATTTTATTATTTGGTAACGATAGTATTTATCAATTAAGACACAATTAGTGGAACTAGATCCTACTTCCTTGGTATAGGATTTCCTAAATTAAATAATTAAGGTTATCCATGTTTTAGAAAATTCATTCTAAAATCATACTAAGAAATTTTCTAGAAATTATCTAGAATTTAAAAATATTTAACCTTCTATCTTCGAACTTCTAACTATATTTGCATCTTATCTATCTTTGTACTCTTTGTTTGCATTTGTATGACTCGAGCCTCTGGGGCTGAACTCCAAGAAAGACTTGACAATCCCGAAATCTTAATCCGCAGAGCTAGAGGTGCAAGGATAAAACTAATCTTACCAGAAATGGCAGCTCAACAACCACCACCACCAATGGAAACTTACTTCCAGCCACATAACATACCTATGTGTAGTGCTATAAGGTTTCCCGAAGGAGATAGGTATGACTTGAAACCAGGAGTCCCGCAACTAGTAATCACAAGGTCACAATTCGGAGGATTACCATCCGAGGACCTAATGGAACATTTATCCGAGTTCGCTGCGCTGTGTGATGTTTTTAAAGGGGATAGTCCTATTGAGTTGGTGATGATGACCTTATTCCCATACACTCTAAGTGATAGAGCAAAGAAATGGTTACTCCGAGTCCCTAATGGTTCAATTACAACATGGGACCAACCGAGCAAAGCATTCTTAACCGAGTACTACCCAGCTGCTAGAATCTTGGACATGAGGAAAGCAATATCAAGTTTCTCGCAAGTAGAGGATGAAGCTGTTGTCGACGCTTGGGAAAGAATGAAGGAGTTATTAAGAGCATGCCCTCAACATGGATTTCGTGAACCACTCGTATTACAGTAGTTCTACGGAGGAATGAACGAGCGAGGAAAGCAAATACTTGGATGGGCTGAACCCTCAAAGAGGTTTTAATGGAATGAATGAGATAGATGCAACTAATGCATTGGAAAGGATGAGCAAAACAAATAAAAATTGGAGGACAAGTGTAAGGGCGAAACCTCAGAAACGGCTAGCTAACATGGCAAACTCCTCTTTGGGACGAGCAAATTGAAAGTATAAAGGCTCAATTTAATAATCAACTGACTTCTCTTCAAGGAAGAAACGTTCAAACGGTATATATCAAGTCTGTGGAGTTTTGTCAAGGACCGCATTTCAGTGGTGATTATTTTGGCAATGGAATTCGGACTATTCCGGAAGAAATGGAGTATGTGGATGCTGACACAGACCACCTAGGAATTCTTATAACCCCAGTTGGAGGAATCATCCTGGATTTAGTTGGAAGAATAATGTTGGAGCCATGAATTATCCAAGAATTACGAATAAATGCTCCTTTCCCGCAATCACAACAACATGACATTACCACCTGCGAGAAATTTCAATCAACCTAAAGACCCTATGCAAGAAATGAGGGAGATGATGAAGGGGATAATGAACTCAAATAAGGAAATGATTGAATCGGGTAAAAAGATTCAGGAGAGTAATGAACAAAGAATGAGAGAAGCGAGATGAAAGGAAGAGACAGACAGATGAAAGGTTGAGGCAGACCGAGACCTTTGCCAGAAACACACAAGCGTCTCTACAAACTCTAGAAAGACAAATGGGGCAACCGACGAATCAGATTTCAGGAAGAGCTCATGGTGCATTACGAGAGCAATACTGAGAACAACCCAAAAGAGAATGCAAGACTTTGACTCCGAGATCCGGTAAAATTCTAGACCCTCCTATTCCTAAAATTACTAACCCTACTATTTCTATGCAGGAAGAAGGAGAGAGTTCCAAGGACTCAACGCCGACGAAAGTCGAAAAAGAGAAAGTAGCCGAGGAATAAAAAGATACCCACACAAGAGTATCGACCGAAGGCCCCATATCCTTCGAGATTGAAACAAAATAAAGAGAATGAGCAGTTTGAGAAATTTCGGCAAATTTTTAGTCAAATTCATGTTAATTTACCTTAGCTTGATGTTGTTTCTGAAATGCCTAAGTATGCTAAGTTTTTAGAAGAAATTGTTAGTAATAAGCGAAAGCTAGACATGGATAAAGTTGTTTTAAATGAATGTGTTTCTGCTATTCTTTTAAACAAGTTGCCTTCAAAACAAAAAGATCCTGGCAGTTTTACTTTACCATGCACTATAGGAAATATTACTAACATAAATACTTTAGCCGATTTAGGAGCTAGTATTAATTTAATGCCATCTAGTCTATTTGATAAACTAGGATTGCATAATCTGAAGGAAACCAGAATGTGTGTACAACTTGCCGATAGATCATTCAAAATCCCTAGGGGAGTTATAGAGGACATACTTGTTAAAGTAGATAAATTTGTCTTCCCTGCTGATTTTGTTGTGATGGATATGAGTGGTGAAAGTAGTATACCATTAATTCTAGGTAGACCTTTTTTAGCTACCTATAAAGCATTGATAGATGTAAGCAGTGGTCGAGATAAGATTGAGGGTGAACAATGAAGATATTACTTTCAATTTGAAATCTACCCTTAGACACCCCGCACATTTAGCTAGATGATATCTGTTTTTCTCGTGGATATTATTGATCATTATGTGGAGAATAGCATGCCTGAATTGTTGTCCGACGATCCTCGTCTTAGTTGCTCTATGTGAAGAAGAAGAAGTTGAAGAGGATTCCGAAAATCCTATCACTGAAGGTAATGCGGAATCCCATAATTCTAACCAGTTTTCTGAGATAGGTGATTCCGAGCTCAAACATGAGAAGACATCTTTCGAGGATCCGCCTTGATTTGGAATTGAAGGCATTGCCAAATCACTTATGTTACGGCTTCCTAGATGAAGGTAAGAAACTTCCTATCATTCTTTCCGCCGAATTGACGGAAGAGCAAAGGAAGTTGACTCTGAACGCACTCAAGAAGTACAAGATAGCATTTTCCTATAAGATTGTTGATATTCCAAGTATTAATCCAAGTTTTTTCTCTCATAAAATTCTGTTAGAATCTGATTATAAGCCTTGTGTGCAACCTCAGAGGAGATTAAATCCTAATATGTGTGATGTAGTGAAAAAGGAAGTGATTAAATTGTTAGATGTTGGACTTATCTACCCTATATCCGATAGTGAGTGGGTTAGTCCCTGTCAAATAGTACCGAAAAAGGGAGGAATTACAGTTGTGAAAAATGAGCATAATGAATTAATTCCTACTAAAACTATAACTGGCCACAGAGTTTGTATTGATTATAGGAAATTAAAAACTGCAACTCGAAAAGACCACTTCCCTCTTCCTTTTATTGACCAAATGCTAGAAAGGCTTTCCGGGCATATGTTTTATTGCTTTTTAGATGGGTTTTCTGGTTACTTCCAAATTCCTATTGCACCCGATGATTAGCATAAAACTACTTTTACATGTCCCTTTGGAACATTTGCATATAGAAGAATGCCTTTTGAATTATGTAATGCACCTGCTACATTTCAGAGATACATGACTGCTATTTTTAAAGACATGTTAGGTGATTCTATGGAAGTATTTATGGATGACTTTTCTGTGTTTGATGATTCTTTTATGACTTGCTGCTGAAATTTGGAATGCATGCTTGAAAGATGTATAAAATCAAATCTAGTGCTTAATTGGGAGAAATGTCACTTTATGGTAAAATAAGGAATTGTACTTGGTCACAAAATTTCCCGTTTAGGTATGGAAGTAGATAAAGCTAAAATTGAAGTTATTTCTAAGCTACCTCCACCTAATTCTGTTAAAGCTCAGTCAGTTTCTTAGGTCACGCCGGTTTTTATAGAAGATTCATAAAAGATTTTTCTCTGATTGCTAGACCTATGGATAATCTGTTAGGGAAAGATGTTCCTTTTGTGTTTGATGAGACATGCATGAAAGCTTTTAATAAACTGAAGGAATTGTTTACCACTGCACCTATTATAACATCACCTGATTGGAACTTGCCTTTTGAATTGATGTGTGATGCTAGTGATTATGCAGTAGGTGTTGTTTTAGGACAAAGGCATGATAAGAAGTTCATGTGATATACTATGCTAGTAAAACTTTGACGGATGCTCAAGAGAATAACACTACTACCGAAAAAGAATTGCTTGTGGTTGTGTATGCATTTGACAAGTTTAGGTCATATCTTGTTTTGTCTAAAACAATTGTTTATACTGATCATTCTGCACTCAATTATTTGTTTAACAAATCTGATGCCAAACCTAGGTTGATTAGATGGGTTTTACTTTTGCAAGAGTTTGACATCGAGATAAGGGATAAGAAAGGAGCTGAAAACCTAGTTGCTGATCATTTGTCTAGGTTAGAGAATCCCGAGTTCGAATCTATTGATGAGTCTGTGATATCCGACAAATTCCCTGATGAGAGTCTATATTTGCTACAAATGTTGAATTATGTTGATAGTTATCTTCTGTGGTTTGCCGATATTACTAACTATCTTGTTGCTAAAGAAATTCCCAGTGATATGTCTTATCACCAAAAGAAGAAATTCTTCGCTAATTTGAAATATTACTATTGGGAAGATCCTTTCTTGTTTCGTATATGTGCAAATCGAATTATTAGAAGATGTGTATCTGGAGAAGAATGCACGAAAATCATAGATCACTGTCACAAGGGACCTACTGGAGGCCATTTAGCTGCTAATAACACTGCAAGGAAGGTGTTAGAAGCCGGATTCTATTGGCCCACGATCTTCAAGGACGTTGTATCCTACATACAAGTTTGTGATGCATGTCAAAGAACAGGTTCAAAGTGTTATCTCTTCTAAGGATGGTATGCGCCAAAGAGGAATTCAAAGTGTTGAGATTTTTTATATTTGGGACATTGAAAAACGTCATTCTCGCCTTCAAAACGGCCGTGTTGCGTGTCTCCAACACGCCCCAAGACCGTGTCGCGTGTCTTCAACACGCCCAAAGCCCGTGTTGAGAAAAAATTGCAATTTAGTCCCTAATTTCTTCCTTTCTTCAATTTTGGTCCCTGAAACTTCTAAATCAAAAACAGAAAGGATTTGCGTAATTTCCATTCAATTAAATCCAATTAACTCGAATTGAACAAAATTAATGTATAAAAACACGATATAAAATCGAGTTATCAACATCGGTAAAAACGATGTCGAAGGCATTTCTGTTCCTTCTTAATAGATCAAGAGCTTTTAATGCTTCTCTCTTGGGTGTAACTGCATAACATATTTATTAGCTAAAATAATGATAATAAATAAATAAATAACCCTTTGAGAAACCCTTATATTAAAAAGAAAAATCAATCAATTTTTTATAATTGTATAATTTTTGGGAACATCCAATTTCAAAAGAAGAAACAATCAAAACCCCCTTTAGCCCAGAGTAAATAAAATTTGGGTTCTTTTTTTTAGTCGCTGCAATCGTTTTGACTAATTTAAATTTGATTAGATATGATCTAAATCTGTTGCTTTTATAGAATTTGATTTAATTTCAAATCCTAATCCACTTACAAAAAAAAAATTTGGGGGTTTTTTTTTTATCAAACAATCTTGTATCACGAGAAAAATTCTTGACACCGAGAAAAAAAGTCTCATCTTACCTTAAATTTTATGTCTTGTGAAAAACAAATTAGTAACGTCCTCAAGTGACACACCTATCAAGGTAAGGGTTTTAAACTTTGGTTTTCTAGATCTCCACAAATTAAAAACCACACAAGAGATCAAAAGAATGAGTAAGGGAAATCCTGATTAAACTTTTTAGATCTAGAAGTATATAAATAAAAATTTTTAAAAAAAGGAAAACCTAATGAATAGTTGTTCTTGGGCTCAAACCTCGGGATTAACTCTCGTATAAACTTTAATACCTAAACCCCTACCATTCGGAATTTTCATGGGAAAGCGAGAACAAAAGAGATATACATATGTATATAAATATATATACACGTAAGCCACCGAGTAAAAAAGACTGAAGCTTCAACTTTCTCCTGATGAACTTCTCATGTATATATATGGGAATCCATTGATTGTTAATTAATTAATTAAAATTAACCTTGAATTTACCAAAAACAAAAAGAAAATTAAACTTAACCTTCAAAATTCCAATGCCTGAGTTGAGAAGACATAACCGCGAGACAAGCAACATTGTCATCAATCAAAAGAACCCGCAAACTTCGTGTTTTTTTCTCCTCTTCGCGCCACCACCACCTTCCGGCCTCTGCCGGAGCACCACCTCATTGTTTCCCACGTGCTCTAGTATTTCCACCATCTCTCTTCCCTTTTTTTTTTTTTTTTTTTTTTTTTTTTGTTAATTTAGACAAAAGGAAAGGGAATTTTCTTTTTTTTTCTATCTCACTTGGCGCTGGGAGGAGAAGGATGGAAAGGAAGATATGTATGTTTGTATATAGAGAATGGATTTTAACAAGTTTGTTTTTGAGGGGGGCAAAATTCTTATACAAATTGTCTGAAAGCTGGCTTATTTATGCAACGGCTCACATTGATTTTAGTAAAATCCAACGATGTATTTTATATGTATCCTGGCTATGAACAACTGCCCTCATGATCCACCCTATAGTGGACCTTACTAACTATTTATGAAACCCAAATCAAAGTCTTACACGTGTCACCTTATCATCTAAAAAAAAAAAAAAAAAAAAAAAACTTTCTTTTCATATACCTCTCACTCCATTAACACTCTATTAATTCAAATAGAAGGCATTTGATTATTCTCGCTGAAAGAGTTTGAATCTTTATATATATATATATATATATATATAGAATAAGTGTTAGAAAGAATTTTTTGTTAAAAATAATGGGACACAATTAATTTTTGAATTGTCGAACAAAATAAATTTAAAATTAATATGTAAGGATTAAATCTAACAACATATAGTTTTTTAGAAAGTAAATCTACCATTTAGAAAAAAGGAAAATAAATTAAAACAAAAAGTTGTTATAAATTAATTCATTGGTTAAGTACATTTATTAATCTATACTTTTCAAAAAGTCCATAGTTAAGGGGGGAAAATTTTATAATGTGAGCTCAATCAATTAAAATTTACACAGAATGAATATTTATATGAAAATTGGTAAGATTCATGGTAATATTTATATTTTTTGTGTGCTTTGTTTTTATTTGATTTTATTTGGTATGTCATAAATGTATAAAAATATGTATATTAATTTTTTTTTTTCACAATTTATTTTTGAAAAGTATATTCTAGAGATTTCCCGCCCAAAATACACTCATGTGTCATTTGTTTCTCGTGTTAATCTCTTGTGTATTATTTACTTTACCATTATGTTCTATTACAAATGATAATAAAATATGTATGTTCTTTTGTTATTGATTGTTTTTCCTTTTATTCTTCAAATAGTCACAAATTAAAAAAAAAATATGTGTTGGCTAAACTATTATACATAAACAAACTAATATTCATTCTATTCTTGATAATTCAATCAATTAAAAAACAATTTTTTTTTTTTTTTACATTTATCATGTCTTAAACTCGTATTTTTTAAAAAAGTTATACATGATGCTATTGAGTTATATAAACTTACTTGTTTTTGTTTTTGTTTCTGTATTTTTTTTTTGTTGTTTTATACAAAAGTAACGTTAGGAAAGTTTTAGTTAAAAAGGGGAAAAAAGTAAACACTAATTACTTAACAATCATAATTAGGAAAGAAAATATTCTTCAAGAAAAGGATAGATAAGAAACATTGAGAGGTTTGAATTTGCACAATTTTTTCCCTTTTTCTTTTTTTTTTTTTTTTCTTTAAAAAACTACTTTGAACAATTGTTTTGGAAAAATTTGGAGTTTTTCTATTTCTTTATTCTTTTTAATATGATAATTTTCTCATTTAGTTTCTCAATAATTGTAAATTATCTAAGTTGGTTCTTTTTTTAAATAAACTAATCTTTTGTTTAATTTTAATTATTCAAATCGATACTTTCAGTAAGTAATTCACAAAATTTGCCAAAAAAGTTTACAAAGTCTAAGAATTTTATTAATGAATATACAATACTTTCTTCAATTTTTTATTTGTTATAGACAAAAAAAAAAAAATAAAAATTAATTTAACAAGTAAAAATTATATCTCTTTTTTTTTCCTAAATGTAACAAGTAAAAAATTATATCTCTTTTTTTTTTCTTAAATTTAACAAGTAAAATTATATCTCTTTTTCTTTCCCAAATTAAACAAGTAAAAAAAAAAGTGTTATAAAATAGGACAATATTTGGTCCACTTCAAGTGGACCTCACTTGGCTTAAAATACATCACCGAAGTGAAGTGGCTTTATTCTTCGCTTTTTAATGGTCTCTTCATATCCTTTATTATGACTTTTTAATTAAAGATAATAATCTTTTAGATATCTTCTAGAAGAAGAGGTGCGGTTTTAGGTCAAAACAGAAAGTACATATATTATAATTAATCTAAAAGGAGTTGATGGTCATTTTAAAAATCCTATAATTATGAATTTAATTAAACAACGGTTACATATTGGGTTCAATAAATGCATAAATAGTAGGTATGTGTGTAGAGATGGTATATGTATGTAAGATTTGAAACTAGTGCTAAGCATATTTACTATCTTATTATCAATATTAGACTTGTTTCAAGTAAGTTACGATTTTGTATATTTGTATCAAATTAAGATTTAAAATATATATATATATATATATATATATATACTAGGTAGATATTTATTTTTTTTTTTATCCTAGGTAGATATTCCACACCAGGTGCAAGGTGCAAGATGCTTATATTATAAATTTTTATTTTTTATATCTATAAATAAGTTTTTCTCATTCATTTATCAATTTTTTTTTTTATAAATTTTATATAACTAGAACTTGTTTTGCAAAGTGGATGATTGTAGTAAAATTAAGTAGAACAAAATATATATAGAAATTAAGTAAATTAACATCCAATAATATAGCATATTTATAGATAATTTGTGAATTTGGTCTCTAATATTTCAATTATTCGTACGTTTAGTTTTTTTAAAAAAAAAATTATTTATATAGTAGATTCTTAATATATAATAAATATAAGCATTTGGTCCATTTTTTCACAAAATTCTTTATTTGAAGAACATAATCCTCAATGAATAGTAACTAGTCTAAAAAATAAATTTTGTGAAAAGATGAACTAAATGCACCTACTTGTTATATATATTGTGAACCCAGTAAAAATAATAAAACCAGAGAGAAATTGAACCAAATATATAAATATTAAATATCGAAAGAACTAATTTTCCTAATAGGGATTGTCTAAAGATGAATAAATGGTATTAATTATAAGTAAAACAATTTGTCAAAATCATTGTGATTTACTTTCTTTTAATTCTTAAAACTAATTTTGAAATAATTTGATTCTATTCTATTAAATTTTGGCAAGTAATTATACATGGAATCTTTTTCAAATATACCATGTATTTTATTCAAATTTCTTGTAACGATCAAAACAACACTTTGTAATATTTTATATTTATAATTTTTTTTTTTTTTAATATTCTCAATTCTACTAATATTACAACCACTTAAAATTTCTTGTTATTATATTTTATGTTCCACCAATTAGTTTTAAGTCAAGTATTATGTTATTGTTGAATAATAGCTCAAGATAATTGGTATAAGTAACAATTTATCCAAAAAAAAAATTAAAAAATGGTATATGTAACATGCTAAAATAACATTTTTAGCAACAACTTGTGACAACTAATATATAAAATTAAAAGAATATCAATTAAATAGTTGTAAAGCTTTGGAACAAAAATGATTGATAATAAGAAATGTTACATACAATTAATGGTTAGGTTCTTATAATTATAAATTTAATTAAATATTTATGAAACAAATGTCTTTCCATATACATTGTCACTATCTACTAACAAATCTCTTAATTCAAATAGAAGACATTGATTATTTTCGTTATATGTATATAGAGAAATAAGTGTTAGAGAGAATTTTTTCTTGAAAAATAATCTAACACAACTCAATTTTATATTAGTCAAATAAAAAAAAATTAAAATTAATATGTAAGGATTAAATCTAACAAAATATAGTTTTTTAGAAACTAAATCCACCACTTATAAAAAAGAAAAAAAAAAATTATTAACAAAAAAGTTGTTATAATTTAACTCATTGGTCACTCTTAAATATACATTTATTAAACTATACTTTTAAAAACTTCATAGCCGAGGGGAGGGGGGGGCTAATCTATATAATGTGAGCTCGATCAATTAAAATTTACATAGAATGAATATTTATATGAAAAATAGTAAGATTCATGATAATGTTTATTTTTTTCATGCGTTTTGTTTTTATTTTATTTTATTTAGTATGTCATAAATGTATAACAAACTGCATATTACATTTTTTTTTCCACAAAATTTATTTTTGTAAAATATCCTCTATGAGATTTCAAGTCCAAAAAACTTAACTATTTTATCCCTCATGTGTCATTTCTTTCTCGTCTTAATCTCTTCTGTATTATTTGCTTTGCCATTATATTTTGTTACAAGTGATAAAATATGTCTATTATTTTGTTTTACTTAAAATATTGTAACATATAAAAATAAGATGAAACTAAAACTATAATGAAATCATTAATAAAGAAGTAAATTGCATATTTTTTCTATTATTTTTCAAATAGTCATAAATTAAAAAAAAGGAAAATATGTGTTGGCTAAACTATTATACATAAACAAACTAATATTCGTTCTTTTCTTTTTAATAATTCAATCAATTAAAATAAATTGATATTCGTATCTTTTTAAGGTATACATTGTGCTATTGAGTTAAACAAACTTATATTTATTTTTTTTGTTTTTTACAAAGGTAACAAACATTAAAGAGTTTTAAGTTTAAAAATGAAGAAATAAAGGGTTTTTTTTTTTTTTTTTATTTTAATACTTGTTGTCGTAGTTCTCAAAGGACGCTAAGCCACTACACCATCGCCTCTATTTTGGATTATTTTTTACAAAGAGTTTAATTTATTATCTTTTATAAAAAAAAAATATGACTATCAAAGTCTGGTGTTTCTAACCTGTAAATCGCACACTGGACCAGTTTGTACACTTTGCCACCAGACCACTATCCAAATTTTAATACTTTTTATACGTGGTAGCTGATGATTATCCTTTACATGAGTTTTTTGTTTTGTAAAATAATTTTTGTAAGTGCCTAAAATTTTATGTAGTTTTTTTGTTTTATTTTAAAAAAATTCACAATATGCTAGAGTCGATCCTTCAACTTTAAGTAAAAGATACGCACACTTTACCACCGCTGCTTCACAATTTAAATTAAACTTTTTTAAAACACCACTACACTCTTTATCGTGCTTCTTGGGGTTCAAATCCTAATAACGCCACTTCTAAGAGAGGCGTGTTTTGCCACTGCCACCTGGGTTGTCCGAGATTGAATTATTCTTTTTCTATTTATTATCTTTCAAGAGATTTTTGCTTATATAAAAAAATTAATTTTCAAAGCGTGGATGTGCATTTCTCCAACCCCAACCTTGCAAAGTCTACACGCTTTAAACTCCTTAAAAATAATAGATAAAACTCATGTTAAAAGTAATAAAATCTGGATAGTGGTTCAAAGTGGCAAAGCGTGCACACGTGAACTATGCTGGAGTGTGGGTCTGACCTTTGGTTGTTGACCCGCCATGTGGGTCAGGGGTAGCAAGAAAAGGATAATAGATAAAACTCTTTTGAGGGTATTGAGTTTGAAACATTTTTTTTTTTTTTTCTTTGTTCTTTTTTTCTTCAAAACTAATTTGGTAATTGTTTTCAAAAATTTTTGAGTTTTTTTTTTTCTTCATTCTTTTTAATAAGCTAATTTTCTCGTGTTATAGTATTTCAACACTCGTCACTTATTCACGTTGGTTCTGATTTTAATAACCATTTCTCTTATTTTAATTTTAAATTTATTCAAATTGACACTTTCAATTGTGTAAGTCACAAATTCCATTAGTAAAAATTTGCTGGGAATTCAATGAATTTTATTAATGAATATACAGCAATTTCTTAATCTTATACTTGTTATAGACAAAAATAATTGCTCTAAAAAATAGACAAAAAATAAAAAATTAAAGAATCTAAAGAGATCTTGACTTATATAAATGTAACAAGTAAAAATTATATCTCATTTTTTTCTTTTTCCCCCACGTGTAAACAAGTAAAAATAAAAATCAAATAAAAGTGTTATAAATAGGACAATATTTGGCCCACTTCAAATGGACCTTACGGTTTGGAAAACATCATCTTTAAGAGTGCCTTCAAACCCTAAGCATATAAACCATACACTTGTAGATGCGAGCGACGTGTCATTTTACAAGTGTCGCAACAAAAGTATATATTATTATACTTATCGAAAAGGAGTTGATGGTCATTTTAAGAATCTTATAATTATGAATTTAATTAAAAAAAGGGTTACATATAGGTTTCCTTTATATAAGATTGTTAGACAATAAAATAATATCAAAATTAGAAAACTTGGTTATTCAATAAATGCATATACAATCGGTATGTCTGTAGAGATGGTATATGTATGTAATATTCCAAACTAGTGCTTCGCATATTTACAATCGTATTATCAATATTAGGTTTATTTTAAGTAAGTTATGATTTTTCGTCATGTTAGGTATGAGATTAAGATTATATATATATACTTGATGCAGACATTCCAATATTATACAGGTGTATAGATTTCTGTATTATATATTTTTATTTTCTAAAAATCTAGTAGTAAATTTTTTCTCATTATATCATTTTTTCTCATTATTGTGTAATATTTAAAAATAGCATAAAAAATATCAAAAAATTTAAAATACTGTTATGGAAAACTTTGTTATCTTACATTAAAAAACTATAATTTAAATACAAAAATAAAAGAAAAATAAATATATATAAATTAAAAAGATCTTTAGCATAATGATAAAAAAATTACAAAAATTTAGATTAACTATGGTAGATAAATTTTTAAAAACTAAATCTTAGGAGATCTTATATAATATAGATAAGTATTTATTCAGGAAATATAAAAAGATTAAATAGAAAAATATTAAAATAAAATAGATTATAAAATTTATTTTATAATTTCTACCATTAAACATAAATGTTTAATTTTTATAATATACATATATTGAAGTGACAACCGCTAAATATAATTGTAATTATATCTTTTTGATAAAAATATAATAATAAAAAAATCAGAAAATTTTTTTTAAGAAAAAAAAGTATTAAGAGGTCATAATAAATGAAAAACTTTAATTTGTCATAAATATTTAATTAAAGAAAACTTCTAAAGAATATAAAAGGTTATTAGACATAAATGTTCAATTAAAAAAATTAAAAAAATTAAAAAAAACCCAAAATTTCATTATAATTACATCTTTTCCTATTTCATTATTAGAAAAGATGTAATGTTTTTTTAGATAAGATATATATACAAACATAATTTACTCTTTCTTTTCAGATATCAATGCGGGCAGTAGGTAATTAATTTATCAATCATCTCTAAAAAACATATATATATATATATATATATATATATATATATATAATATGTTATATCTATATATATATAAAAGTCATTTGTTTGGCACAATAAGAAGGCAAAATTATCATTAAGAGTTTTTATGTATTTCCTTCCTAATGTTTACTGAGACTAGACCGATACCCATATATAATAATTATACACCTATACCTTTCAATGACAAGATTAAATAAAAGGAAAAATTTGAAACAGACTCACTCCAAGTAGTTCTTGATGCTTTTTTAGAGTCGGTTTCGTTTCAAATATTTCCTCTAGTTAATATTATCATTGAAAGGTATAAGTCTATAACTATTATGTGTGAGTATCACTATCTGTCTGCTCTCGATAAACACTATAGATGAGGTTATATAAAAACTTTTAATGAGGTCAAGGTTCAACTTTTGCTTAGCCCCATGTAATAGTTTTCTTAGGTAAAAATTAGACTTTGCAAGGGTTGCTCAGACCGAATATAAATTAATAGAACTCATGTTTTAACAATATATATATATATATATATGTATATCTTACATCGAATGTCGAATCGGTGCGCCTTATGATTTCATTGAAATCGAATCGGACGATATCGGTAAAGGCGATGTCGAAGGCATTTATGTTCATTCTTAATAGGTCAAGAGCTTCTAATGCTTCTCTCTTGGGTGTAATCGCATAACATATTTATTAGTTAAAATAATAATAAATAAATAAATAACGCAATGAGAAACCCTTATATACAAAAAGAGAAATCAACCAATTGTTTAGAATTGTATATTTTTTGGGAACATCCAATTTCAAAAGAAGCAACAACCAAAACCTCCTTTATCACTGGGTAAATAAAATTTGTGTTCTTTTTTTAGTAGCTGCAATCGTTTTGACTAATTTAGATTTGATCCGATATAATCTTCTCTTTCATAGAATCTGATTTAATTTCAAATCCTAATCAACTTACAAAAAAAAAATTGGGTTTTTTTCATCAAACAATCTTGTATCGGAGAAAATTCCGACACCGAAAAAAAATCTCATCTTACCTTAAATTTTATGTCTTGTAAAAAATAAATTAGTAACGTCCTCAAGTGACACAACTATCAAGGTAAGGGTTTTAAATTTTGGTTTTCTAGATCTCCACAAATTAAAAACCACACAAGAGATCAAGCAAATGCAAGGAAGGGAAACTTGATTAAACTTTTTAGATCAAGAAGTATATAATTAAAAAAAAAAAAAAACCAATGAAAACCTCCAGGATTTAACTCTCGTATAAAATTTGATACCCAAAACCCTCTACTGTCAAAATTTTCACGGGAAACGCAAGCAAAAGAGATATACATAATAAGAGTACAAGTTTTCTAATGGCATAATTTTGTAATTTTTTTCAACCTTTTAGATTTTATTGTCTTTTTATTTCATTTTTTTTATATCTTTGTCTTCTTATATTTATTATTATTTTTATAGCAATTTAGTGATAATTTATGTTAATTTTATTTGTTTTCTTTTAATTCATTAAATTTTAATTTTTTAAGCTTTTCATCATCTTAAATTGTTGGTATTTTACTTTATTTTTTAAATTTAATTTTTTATGTGAAATTAATTATATTTTTTGTTTTTTTTCTTCAATTCGTTAACTTTTTATTTATTTAATTTTTTTTATTATTTTTATCTTCTCCATAGTTAACTTATTTAAACTTTTGATGTTCTTCAAATTTTCATATTTTATCATTTTTCTATTTAATATTCGATTTTATTCACATATTTTTCAATTCTTTTAAAGTTTTACTTCTTAGTTTCTTTAAAATATTATTATATTTTATGCAACTTGATTATTTAAAAGCAATAATCTTATTTTAATAATTTTTTTATATTTTATATTTTTCTATTGTGATTGCTATACATTTTATTAAAATTACATATTCAAAGAGAATCATCTATCTTTTTAATTTTATATATTTGTCCAATTCTTTGAATTTACAAGATTGTAAATTTTCTTATATTTTTTATTTTGCGCCTATTTTTAATATTTATTCGATTAAATTATTCACCATTACGTATATACTAATGATATACTATATAATTGGGGGGGTTTTTAAAATAAACATAATGGGTGAAATATAAATTAACTATTATTAGGAATTAATTTGAGTAATTATGTGTCCATTATTATTATTTTAAAATACTATGTTATGTAATAAAATTATAATTTTTTATTATATAAATATCTAATGAATAGATTAATATAATTATATATGATAAAATTAATCAATTTATTTATGAATACGTTATTTTTAACATTTAAAAATTTTATAAATAATTTATCAAAAATGAAAAATAAAAAAATTAGACAATTCCACACCTAGGTGTGGAATGTTGTAATTTACTGACTTTTTGTTTGTCTCAATTTTATTAAATTTTTTTATGTCTCAATTTATACTTAATGACTTTTAGTTTTTTGTATTATTGATTTCTCAGTATTTTTTTGTTTTGTTTTTTTAACTTTTCACATCCTTTTTATATTCTTGACTTTTTTGTTTTTATTAAAAAAAAAAATTATCTCACAAAAAATTTAAATAACTTTATTAGTATTATTATTATTATTTTTGTATTTTCTTGTTCATCTACACAAATATAGTTTTAGAGATGAAAAACGTAACTAAATTTAAAATTTATATTGTTTTACTAGTATTTATTCTAATAAGTTTTTATTTATAATTAATTATGACGGTCTTGTGTTGTAATTTTATTTTAAAAAATGTTGAAAAAAAATATATATTAAAACTTGCAATATATACATTCCATACATGGGGACGGAATGTGTAGATGAGTATGTATATATATGGGAATCCATTGATTGATAATTAATGAACTAAACTTAACCTTGAAAACCTCAATGCCTAAGTTGAGAAGACATAACCGCAAGGCAAACAACGATGTCATCAATCAAAGAAGGGAGGATGCGTCACAACTTCTTTTTTTTTTTTTTGAAACTATGGACGATCCCGAAAGGATTCGCCAGAATTTTTTTTTTTCTCCCACTACTAATTTCACCTCTAATTTCCACTTCTCTTGAGTGCTTCTTTTATAGATGAAGATGATGACAATCAATGACTATTAGTTTGTCATGTGTCACTCATCCAATATCCAAATCCTTTCAATATTTTTATATATATATTTAAATTTAATTATAAAAAAAAAAAAAAAAAAAATCATATTCTACAAATTGTCAAAAAATAAAAAAAAAAAAAAAAAAAAAAAAAAAAAAAAAATTATTATTTTTTATTTATATATATTAAATAAAAAAAAAAATTGGTGTCTACAAAATTGTCACTAAAACTTATTGAGGGTTAATTTGAAGAATTATTACGTGAACAAGTTTCAATGTATCCATAAATATCGAATCATATTTGAGTCAATCTTGAATTTAAGTGGATAAAGATAATAATTTTTTGGAAAATTGAATTGCGTCAATTTGACTTGCGGATAATTACAATTTTTTTTTTTTTTTTTTTTTTTTTTTTTTTTTTTTTTTGACTTTTCTTTTTTGCTATTCTTCTCGTTTTTTTATTTTCTTTATTTTTTTATTATTTTTTTTTTTCTTTTCTTCATTTTTAATAAACAAACGAACTCGAACTGGACATAAAAGACTTAAAACAGGTTGGTTAGTTTACAACTCTAGAAGAAGGTATGAGAGAGAGAGCCACCACTTTTTTTGGGTTTTGTCAAAGATGTAGAATGAGACTTGAGTTCAGACTCTAAAGATTTTAGTATACTTGAAAATTAATCAAGTTTAAAAATTTGTTTCTATTTGGTTTGTTTAATAAACGAACAAGTTCGAACGGAGTATAAACAAAAAAATGAATTTTCTTACTTTTTTTTATTTGTAATTTTAATTGTGTAGAGAAAAGAGAATTTATTGTTTATAATGAGATTTTTTAAATTAAAAAAAAAAAAAAAAAAATTATTTAAGTAAAAGAAACTAATGAATTTTATTAAAAATGGAAAAAAAAATCAAATAAATCTCCACCACTTTTATGCGCTTGCTTTCCGTCTCGCTTTCAAGATTATAAATAACTCTCCATAAGTCCGTCCATTTATATCATAATATTTAGTTATCATAATATTTATCTTTTATGTTTTTATTTATATATATCATAATATTTTAGATATTTCAGTATCTTCGTATCTAAGTATTCAAAAATTCCGAAATTCCTTAATCATTTAGAAGTCTATTTTGATTATGAAACCATAGATTATTATAAATACAAGACTAAACCACAAGAACAAGAGTATGAAATTCTTCTCTAAAAATACTATTCTTTTCAACTTTTCCGACCAACAAGGAAGGAAGCTCATCTTCCAAATTTTCCTATAAAATTTCATAGTGAAGTTGGAAGTTGGATAAACAGCAGCATATTCCCTCCCCCATCTCAATTCTCAAAAGGAAACCCTAATTAAAAAAATAATATATCCACACCAGTGCTTGATTGCTACCTCTCCACAGTATCCTTATCTAAGAGGTCCAATTTCAACACTAATCTTTTTTAATTGTTAATCTATTTTTCCTTTTTGTATGCTCATTCTAGCATTTTGGATTGTTTTTGTATTTAATATATAGGATTCAAGTATGGCAGATGAGAAACCAAAGCTAAATCAATTTGCACAGAAGAAGATGGGGAAGATGGAGAAAGAGAGCAAGCACCTAAATCATGAAATTAAGATATTGGAGGAAGCAGTGAAGGAATCATTATCTTTGATGAGTAACATTATTAAATTGGAAGACAAAATTAATTCTATGCGCGAAGAAGGGTTAAAGTTAAGAATGAAAATTTTGAAACCACATTTTGAATATCAGAATTTGATTATTGAGCTTGCGGAATTGAAAATTAAGGAGATGAATATGTTGATTAATGATTTGGAGATTAAAAGGTCATTTTGGAAAATGACTGCTGTTTTTATAGCTGTTACTTCTACTGTGGCCATAGTTTTTCATGAGTATGCCAAAAAAAAGTGAAGCTTATTCATTGCTTATAAATACGAAGAAAGCAATTCCTTATATTTTATTGCTAATCATTCCTAGTATTAATTCTAATGTAAATAATTTTTATATAAAATTTATATATCAATTTTATTATTATTATTATTATTATTTTTGCTTATATGCATAAAATTATTATATATTATATAGATATATTATTGTGATTTTGTAAAAAAAAAAATACACAATAATAGTTATATAGATATATTATATAGGAAAAAAAAGAGATGTCATCTATAAACAAGATGACAGCGGGATCATGGAATTAGGTTTAAATGCATTTAAATGTATGTATGTATAGTAAAACCAAATAATCACATGAAAAGAATTATGTTTTGTAGATATCAAAATAGGCAAATTGGCCAAATTCATCCCTCACATTATAATTTTTTTGTTTTTTTTTTTTTTTTTTTTTTTTTTTTTTCTTTTTTTTTTATTTTTTTTTTTTTTTTTTTATATTTTGTTTTTTTTTTTTGTTTTGGTTTTTTTTTTTTTTTTTTTTTTTTTAAAATTATTTTTTTTTTTTTAAATTTTTTTTTTTTTTTTTTTTTTTTTTTTTTTAAGAAAAAAACCCAAAACCTTAAAATTTTTATTTTTTTTTTTTTTTACATGAGAAAAAAAAGAAAAAGGGGCCAAAAAGTCCCTTACATTTATAAATATTTTAGGTTTTTATTTATTTTTTTTTTTTTGGTTTTTGAAAATTTCATCCCTTATCTTATAAATTTTGGTTAATTTCATCATTTCGTTAATTTTTTTTGGTCAACTATTAGTCAACTTGTATATTTAAAAAAAATTATTTTCTCGGGGGTAAAAATGTCATTTTATTGTTTTTTTTAAAAAAAACCAAAACCTTAAAATTTTTAATTTTTCTTTTAGTTTGAAATGACAATGAAAATTATCAATTTTAAAAATATACTTAATATCATATATTTTGGTCAAAAATATCTTTTATATTTTTTTATTTATATCGATTTTCAAAGATTTTAAATGCTATTATATTAGTTATTTGGAATCACTTTTTCACTTATTAATTTGGCTTGTTAAATAAAAATGGACACACTTAGAAATAAATTTGTCATTTACATATATTTTTTCTTTAAATTCTCCTTCAAAAGATCTTAAAATTATAAAAAAATTGAAACTCCATTTATTAAAAATATTTTAACAATCGTAATATTTGTTTGCAAGTTTGATATTAATTTGAAAAGTAAATAGTTAAATTTATATATATTTATTTATTAATATTTGGTTTGACATGTTTGTCAAACTAAAAGAAAAATTAA
>JAHSUH010005460.1:0-29525 GCA_025388415.1 Cynanchum wilfordii | reverse complement strand
GGATTTTATATATTCTATATTGTCTAACTTTTCTATTACTAATGATTGCAATTTTATTAATCTATCTTTAATATTAATCACTACTTGTTCATTATGTTTATTTATTTCTTCTAACTTAATGCCTAATGTAATTATTAAATCTATGATAGTATTTAATACAGGCTGGTCACAATGGAAATCATGGTTTATGGGTTGATGACTAGCTTGGAAGTGACAACGTAGTTTCGAATGCTTACTTAAGTTACGTATAATTCTATTGTATGTTTCTATTTCTAAGTCTAAATATTCAATTCTTTTAACATTCATTTTAATATTAAGGGAATACTAATTTTCGTTTTCCTTTTAGACTATCTAATATTATTGTCAAAGGGGGAGAATAGCACATGAAAAGCTAATGAGGGAAGAGTATCATGGAAAGGGGGAGAGCATACTGTTAGGGGGAGCACATTGGATTTGAATTAAGCACACTGAGGTATTTGTCCTTTAAATGTCATTAGCTTCTCATTATGGTTGCCAACAATTCCAAAGGGGGAGATTGTTGGGCCCTTTTAGAAAAGTGTTGTGTTGTAATTGTTGGAACCTAATGCATCTATGTTGGGGTGACACTCTTGCTAATGACATGAAATGGTTGAAATGGAATACTTGATGATTATATACTTGATTAATTCTACAAGTCTTGGTGTGAGCACTTTAATAAATCAAGGGTGGAGATTACACTTTCATTAAAGAATCAAGGGCCAAGATCAAGGGTGAAGATTACATTTTCATTAAAAAATCAAGGGGCAAGATTAAAAGAGCTTTAGGGCATGATTTGAAGGGGAAACATACAATGTTAACTTCTAGGGTTTTTGGTCATGAAGCTAAGCACGAATTTGGGCAGCCACCGAGAAAACTCTCCAAGAAAAACCCTCCATAGCCACTCTCTCAAAACCTATTTTCATGGAGGAAGTTTAATCATATCTTTGACATATCATTGAAGAATATATGTTCATCTTAGCAAAGAAATCTGTGGTATTGTGCTGTGGTATTGTTCATCTTATCATCCATTCTTGAAGATAGTGAAGGAAGCTGTTGGAGAACACATCAAAGAAAGGTTATTCATCAACTTGAAGGTGACAAAGTATTTCTCACTCCTTTGTATCTTTTGATGTATTTTTCTATGGGAGAAAGTTATGGGCATTTTGATTGAGTTTGTAATATCTTTGTGAACTCTATATTCTGGTCATATCATTGGAGTATGAAACCTAAGTGATAGGGAAGGCATCATTTGTCTTGGGTAAAGTAGGAAGTGATTCTACTCTTTATCTTGTGATTGTGATTGTATGAGTAAGGCAGTGAGCTTTCTTTGTAGCTCTAGTGAAGAGCATTGTGATAAACAAGTTGCTAGTGAAGTTGATGTGAAAGGGTAGTGAACCCTATCACCGTGGATGTAGCCTACCCTTTGGTGGTGAACCACGTAAATTGATTGTCTCCTACTTTTATGCAAGTGTGTGTGAGTCAACATATATCATATGGGATAAAAGTGCATCTCACAAAAGAAGCTAAATCAAGAAGTGGATCACATTAGTTAAACTGCATATAAATAATTTGTTGGGCTGCTGAAATTTGTTAAAAAGAGTTTGTTGGGGGCTGTTGAGTTTTGAAAAGTAGTTGAGCACTGATTCACCCCCCCTCTCGGTGCACTCTTGGGGCATATCACATTGGGTAGAGAAATTTTTTCTAAAAGAACTGTGTTCTTTGTAATTATTTATGCTGTGAATTTTCATTTTTGAGTAAAACTTTTTAATTGAATTTTGTCCTCATTTAAAAACATGTTTTCAGTGTCTTATCCATCATCAAATCGCATAATTAAAAATTCTAAGAAAAATGAATTTTAATTTCTTTTGGTTAATTATCTTTCATCAATGATCATCTAATATTTTCTCTATTTATCAATAACACATTTCTCTTGATGCGGATTGGAAGAAATAGGAGCTCCTAAGGGAAGAGTATACTTATAGAACATCATGAACTTGGGCTTATTCTTTACAAGTCCATGGCTTCCCACTACATAATTGACTTATGTTCTTTACATTTGATGTTTCACTTATTGGATCATTTATTTTGGAGTTTACCTTTTGTATATGTGTTGTCTTTTATTAGTGCAACTGGTTGTTAAGTTTCTTACATTTTAGCCGATGATTTATATGCATGATCTAGGGTTTATCTGTTTAGTGGTTATGGTACTAAGTGTTTGGAATATGTCTGTATTTTTAGTCAAAAGTATTGAGCAAATTCCACTACAAGCCACAATAATTATAAGATGAAAGAATTTTTACTAACTAGATCCAATATGTCCGATCCATGTCAGGTCCTCTGTATTCTTATGTGTTTTGCACCTATTTGACCTTTGTTGCTTTCTATATCATGATGAAGTTGTTGCCACAGGGGCTGCAATTCAGGTTTGTAGTCTTGTTTGTTTCTCAAATGTACTTGGCTTTTATCATATTTGTTTTGCATTAGCTTTAATGTGGTCTTGAGTTTTCCTGGCTCTATTCCTCTAGTTCTGCTGATCCATTTCTTCAATTTTTAATGTGATTGGTGTTTACTTGGATTAATTCACTGTTAGTGCTTTAAAAAGCAAACAGAGAATAATTATAATTCAACAACTAATCCAAGGGCGCTGAGTGGACGGTTACTAATTGGTGTTTGACAACCCAAGGAGATCTTTTCTAATCTATTCTAATTCTCTTTCATGGAAAAATAAATATTATAATTATTTCTGTTTCAGCAGGCATGCATCCATATGTGTCTGCAATAATTCTATTATTTTCTTTTAGCTTTCTCTTTGTAACTTGTTTTCATATAGTATAATTCAATTCCTCCCACAATGTTTGTTAGAGAATAGCATTCTTGTTTACATCACGAATATGTGGTTGATGTATGTGTGTCTAACATATTATCTTCATTCTTTCTTTAATAACAGTACTTGGAAATTCTATTATAAGGTACATTTGTTGCTTATCAATATACTTTCATCATGTACATTTCCTTTAATTATATTTATTCTATTTTATTTTTTTGATAAGACTAAAAGTTTTGGCCTTTGGGAACAGTTTGAACACCGATGAGAGGGATTCATGTAGAACATTCATGAAGGTTCTAAATCTTTAAGTTTATTTAAAAGTGATAATTAATGTTGTCAAATTATTGTCGTCTATTCATTGTTTCCTTTGTTTTCTTTAGCTTTACTTCCCGTAGCTTTCTTGGAGAGCTCCTGCTCATTATTAATTTTTAATATTTTCTCCACAGTTTGATTCTTTCTTTGTCTTTTCACAAAATCTTTTTCCTTACTCTTGTTGCGCCTATTCATTGTCTTAGGCACTGAACCAGATATTTTCAACCAGTTCTTTGCATTCTTTTGTAAGCAATTCATCTATTGGCATGTCAATATATCGATATCAAGATAAGTCATAAATTACCATAATTAATATTGTTTAATTCCCTAGGTGTTGAGAGAATATCTTGGTTGAAGGTTAATACAACTTCTTAAATGATTATTGATGCAAAATTTCCTCACTGTTTCCTTCTACAGGTGTTCCAACTTTGAGACTAAATCTGTTTTCCTTCTGCTGGTGTTGCTTAAGATGGTGCTACAGTTTTGGGTGATGTTTCTTTTTGTCTTTTTTGTTTGTCTTTCTATATTTTTTCCTTTTTATATTTCTGCAAATGCCCATACAGGTACAAAACACAATTGTAAAAATATCGAGCATTCAATTCGACTAAATCTACGATTCACTTATCAAGACACCCTGATCATGAGTAAGTGAACATGTTTTTATTTGCCAAAGCATGACTTAATAGTTTAAAATTATTCTTCTTTTCGATATTTAAATCTTGAATTTTATTGGATGACTAATATCTCCATTTCAAACCAATAATGCTCAGTTTGAATTTTTGAAGCATAACTTCTGTGTTGCATTTCAAATCAATGCTCGTTTGTTTTAGTCATAACTTCATATCTTGGAAAATCTTTACATGCTTTGCAAATGGACTATTTGAAAAGCTTAATTTGTTCATTTTAGTATTTAAAATCAGTCACTGACAAATCTCCTCGATTTGGGAAAAATAAGGAAGTGACGATTTAAGAAAAATCTACCCTCATTGTATTAGAAAGCTAATATTTTTTTCAGCATGGAGAATATGCATGGTGCATTAGAAGTCTCGGATTGGCTCTTATGGAACACGCCTTCCCGGGGAAGCTGTGTGTATTGATGAATAGGATATATAAAAAGTACAACATGTACAAGAAGGCAGGCTATGCCAATGGAGTTTTCATGGAGTTCTTGGTATTCTCTATGAAATTTTTCTGAGTGTTTCTTTTGGTATTCTCCTTATATATTCTCTTGGTATTGGTATGCTCTTGGTAGTCTCTTGGTATTGGTATGCTCTTGGTATTCTCTTGTTCTTGCAGCATTAATATTGTCCTTGTGTATTTTCTTGGTATTGGTATTCTCTTGGCATTCTCTTGCACTTGCAGTATTTCTATTCTCCTGCTAGATTTTCGTAGTGGAAAATTCTTTGTTGGTATTCTGTATAATTCAATTAAAGTTTCTTCTTCCTGCAACATTTTGCAGTATTTTATTTCAAACTGAACATATTTTTGCGGAGTACTTTCTCTTATGGATATTCTTATGGAGGAGCCTCCAACATTTGAATCTTATCCTTTACTTTGTTTTGTGCTCATCTACTGTTTTTGTTCTTTTTATCTAATCTAATCGGTATGTTCCTTGTTAAGTTAGTGCATTATGCAATGTGTGTTATCTTTAGGAGATGAAATTATATATAACTCAGTATGTTTGTTGCTTCTGTTGTTATACTGTTTTTGTAGAGGTTTCTTAGAGCAAAGGGCTGTCATGATGTCATCTCTACTTCCAGTACTAATTGGTAATTGGTGAATTGATGTATGTTTTTTAAAATTGTCTCAAAATTTTACATGCAGGTTTCTTAGCCCACTTTCTGTTGTTTCTTTAATAACACTTGTTGTCCTTTGCCTTTTTGAACTGGGATTTCCATGGTAAGAGGAAAGCTCTCTACAAGGATAGAGCCAAAAGGTTTGCCTAAAGATATTCACTTAATGTTCTTGTTTTGGTATCCTTAACCCGAGGAATTCAATCATTTTCTTTTATAGGAAAGCTTAGGATTGAAAAGTTGCAAATTTATCATTGAGGATGATAGTTGTGAAGTTTTCAATGATGTCAATGACTTTTGTAGATAACTTTAGCTTATTTAAAATGAAAGGTAGGTAGTCATACTTTATCTAGGTAAGATTAACTCAAATAATAAATAAGTATTTTACTAAGTTACTGATACAAAATGATTTGAATTTCTTTTTCATCTTTCTTTTATGGTATGTGATAACGAATAACATCTAAAAATAATTCTCTTATGCTTTCGATTTTGGCTTTGCAGATACCACAATTTATACACCGCAAAGTCAAACATACTAATTTTTTTCCTCTTTATGATTCCAAATCTAGCTTTTGTTTTGTGTTTGTTATTGTATTCTGGATGCAATTTGTGATTGCCATTTACTTTCGATGTTGCTTTCGACAACTCTTCCAATTTAGGAATTATGGGTTATTATGGCGTACCTTGGCTTGCTGCTGTTGGATTGATATCGCATGCTAGTTGTATTAGTATGGAAGACACTTCATTGTTGCAGTGTTTTAATTTGCTTGGGTGATCAACGAAATGTTTCTCATGATGTTGTTTTTCATAACAAAGCAACTATTATGAAAGCAGCATCATCATTGTGTATTCCATTCATTTTTCACTCCTTGAATATTGATTTTTGCTTTTATAATGATATAGAATTTTCTCTTTTTTCAGGTAGAATTTTACTCCACATAGAAAAATTGCTAATTTGAATCAACTAAGGTATTTATTTGTATGCATGCAACCGTCCTGCTTCTGGATACTAAATATCAAGTTCCTTGCTTAACATGATTAACTGAATTTTTGAAGCTATATAGCCTTTTAATTGCCATATCTTACCTTCTTTTCCAGTCTTTGCATTATAATTTTATTCAAGAAGAAATTATAGAACCCGAGGTTTATGGCGTGGGATTCTTTTTTATATATTTTTTTGTCATTATCTTTGAGTCCTTGTCTATCATCGGTGAGGGATCAAGTTGCTTCCGGCAGCTAAACTTTTTGTTGATGGCATCAAACATCTGTAAAAGATTCATTGCAAAGTTTGACTTTGGAATCTGTTATGTTTTATGTGAAAACTATACTAACTAGAGAATGTTCAATTTTGATTGTTTGACTCCTAATCAAGTAGATATTGTCAGTGTATTCTCAAAGGAAGAGATCGTGTGTATTCCACCCATCAATTGTGGCTGATTTTCAACATAAACACGTAAGAGGCGAAAAATTCAATTATAATTTCTAATTAATATTTTGCAGAACTTTTCAATTTATCAAGTGGTTTTTGAAGGAGACTGATGAGAAAGCATTGTGCTTATACTGCTACAGTTTTATCTTTTGAAGGAATTAACCTTTAGGATGAGCATAAATCGCAAATCAATTGATTTATGTGCTAACTTTTACCTTATATGAAGTGAATTAATTAAACTGTCCTTATGTTCTTGTAAGTGTATATGAAGGTGATAGGATGCCTAAGGAAACCGAGGACTATACTAAAAGCTTTCCATAGTGATTAAATTGTACCTCTCTCTATTAGCTTAAACTTTTAATACATCGGGTAATTTAAAATGGTACCAAAGTAGAAGGTCCTGATTTTGACATAGCATAAGTTTATGTAGGCAATATTATTTGATGAAATTGCTCCTAAAGTATTTTTCCTTGTGAATGTAGACAACTATTGGAAGCAAATGGTATGTGATATTATTAAGTGATATGCTTATAACTTTGGACGGTACCTAATCCGGATCACCGTGTGTTTTCAAGCTTCATGTTTGCCTTTTTATATATCCATCTAGTTGTCTTTCTGAACAATTAGTTTCATCAGGGTAAGGTATTTTATGAAATTGAGCATACATCTCAATGTTTAATCTACTTCATGTTGCATTATTTCTGATTTACTAGGTATGCTCGAGGTACTGCTCCACGTGCAATGATTACCAGGCAGCCCATTGAAGGAAGAAGTAGAAATAGAGGTACGAAGTTCCTCAACTGATATGTTGTATTATCTTTCACTATTACTTCTTGATGTGTGTACCAATTCTTCAATTTTCTAGGAGTGAGGGTAGGAGAAATGGAATGAGATTGTCTAATTGCTTATGGAGCTAGTATGTTGATATACGAACGCCTTATGGAATCCAGTGATTCATTTGAAGTTCAGGTTTGTCTTGTGTTTCAGTATGAGAAAATTCAACATAGCTATGAATTTATGCTGAAAATTAAGGATTTATTTGAATAATATATTGAGAGTCAACTTAACTAGGAGGCTTTATTAACTAAATTTTTGATCCTATATAGCCTTTTAATTGCCATATCTTACTTCTTTTCCAGTCTTTGCATTATAATTTTATTCAAGAAGAAATTATAGAACCGGAGGTTTATGGCTTGAGATTTTTATTTTTTTTATATATATAGATTTTGTCATTATGCTTGTCTATCATCAGTGAGGATCAAGTTGCTTCTGATAGCTAAAGTTTTTGTTGATGGCATCAAACGTCTGTAAAAGATTCATTGCAAAGTTTAACATTGGAATCTGTTGTGTTTCATGTGAAAACTATAACGGGAGAATGTTCAATTTTGATTATGACTTTTAATCAAGTAGATATTGTGAGAATATTCTCAAAGGAAGAGATCGTGTCATGTATTCCACCCATCAACTGCATCTGATTTTCAACATAAACAAGTAAGAGGCGAAAATTTCAATTATAATGTCTAATTAATATTTTGCAGAACATTTCAATTTATCAAGTGGTTTTTGAAGGACACTGATGAGAAAGCATTGTGCTTATACTGCTACAGTTTTATCTTTTGAAGGAATTAACCTTTTAGGATGAGCAGAAATCGCAAATCAATTGGTCCATGTGCTAACTTTTTCCTTAGTGAAGTGAATTAATTAAACTGTCTTTATGTTCTTGCCTTCTTTGCAGGTTTGCAATCCTCTTGTAAGTGTATACAAAGGTCAAAGGATGCCTAAGGAAATTGAGGAGTATACTAATAGACGTTTTGGAAACCTTATCGGGTAAGCAACAGGTTTCAGTATGAGGAAATTCAACCTTGCTATGAATTTATACTGAAAATCAAGGATTTATTTGAATAATATATTGAGAGTCAACTTAGCTTGGAGTCTTTATTTCTTTTATCACACTGAAGATTGCATTTGCAATCCTTGATTTGATTTACTTTTAGTTGTTGAATCTTGTGATGACGACAAATTTTGAATATATTATTATTGCTCTATATAATTTGATACCATGTTTCAAGATTCGGTAGGTTTAATGCTATTCTGCAGTTACTGTACCTTAGGTCACAGGGGTTAGTGCTTAGTGCTTAGAGCATATGGCTTAGGGCGTAGGACTTAGTGCATTGGTTGTAGGGTTTAAGGTATAGACTTTAGAGTTTAAGGTTTGTAGGATCAAAGAATACCCAAAACACACAAACACACTTTTCTGGGTAACTCATAATGAATACACACTGCATTTATTTTGGAGCATACCTTTTGTCTATGTGTTGTCTATTATGAGTGATTGTGCAACTGGTTATTTCTATGCATGATCTAGGTTGATCTGTTTGGTGGTTATGATACTAAGTGTTTGCAATATGTTTGCATTCTTAGTCAAAAGTATTGAGCAATTTCCACTACAAGCCACAATATGTCCGGTGGTTATGGTTATGTTGTTAAATTATTTCTAGTTATTATGCAAATGTTTTGTTGCCAAACCTACTTTTAGCTATTTTTATCTTTTTTTTTACTTTGTTTCTATTAGTTATTGAGATGAAAATTCTCTCTACGAGGTATCTCTATCTCAACTTGATCTCCGACTTTGAAGAGATGCCTAAATCTCGATAAATGTCAAGATGAAAACTCTCTAGTAGGTGTCAAGATAAATTTAGGACAAACTGATTATCTTGATAAAAAGAAGGGTACGTATTCTTCAACTGATCCACCTCACCAAGACACGTACTATTGTTATGAAAACCAGTTATCTTGGGCACAAGGAATACATGGCACGGGCGGCAAAACACAATTGTAAAAATATCGAGCATTCAATTCGACTAAATCTACGATTCACTTATCAAAACACCCCGATCATGAGTAAGTGAACATGTTTTTATTTGCCAAAGCATGACTTAATAGTTTAAAATTATTCTTCTTTTCGATATTTAAATCTTGAATTTTATTGGATGACTAATATCTCCATTTCAAACCAATAATGCTCAGTTTGAATTTTTGAAGCATAACTTCGTGTTGCATTTCAAATCAATGCTCGTTTGTTTTAGTCATAACTTCATATCTTGGAAAATCTTTACATGCTTTGCAAATGGACTATTTGAAAAGCTTAATTTGTTCATTTTAGTATTTAAAATCAGTCACTAACAAATCTCCTCAATTTGGGAAAAATAAGGAAGTGACGATTTAAGAAAAATCTACCCTCATTGTATTAGAAAGCTAATATTTTTTTCAGCATGGAGAATATGCATGGTGCATTAGAAGTCTCGGATTGGCTCTTATGGAACACGCCTTCCCGGGGAAGCTGTGTGTATTGATGAATAGGATATATAAAAAGTATAACATGTACAAGAAGGCAGGCTATGCCAATGGAGTTTTCATGGAGTTCTTGGTATTCTCTATGCAATTTTTCTGAGTGTTTCTTTTGGTATTCTCCTTATATATTCTCTTGGTATTGGTATGCTCTTGGTAGTCTCTTGGTATTGGTATGCTCTTGGTATTCTCTTGTTCTTGCAGCATTAATATTGTCCTTGTGTATTTTCTTGGTATTGGTATTCTCTTGGCATTCTCTTGCACTTGCAGTATTTCTATTCTCCTGCTAGATTTTCGTAGTGGAAAATTCTTTGTTGGTATTCTGTATAATTCAATTAAAGTTTCTTCTTCCTGCAACAGTATTTTATTTCAAACTGAACACATTTTTGCGGAGTACTTTCTCTTATGGATATTCTTATGGAGGAGCCTCCAACATTTGAATCTTATCCTTTACATTGTTTTGTGCTCATCTACTGTTTTTGTTCTTTTTATCTAATCTAATCGGTATGTTCCTTGTTAAGTTAGTGCATTATGCAATGTGTGTTATCTTTAGGAGATGAAATTATATATAACTCAGTATGTTTGTTGCTTCTGTTGTTATACTGTTTTTGTAGAGGTTTCTTAGAGCAAAGGGCTGTCATGATGTCATCTCTACTTCCAGTACTAATTGGTAATTGGTGAATTGATGTATGTTTTTTAAAATTGTCTCAAAATTTTACATGCAGGTTTCTTAGCCCACTTTCTGTTGTTTCTTAACACTTGTTGTCCTTTGCCTTTTTGAACTGGGATTTCCATGGTAAGAGGAAAGCTCTCTACAAGGATAGAGCCAAAAGGTTTGCCTAAAGATATTCACTTAATGTTCTTGTTTTGGTATCCTTAACCCGAGGAATTCAATCATTTTCTTTTATAGGAAAGCTTAGGATTGAAAAGTTGCAAATTTATCATTGAGGATGATAGTTGTGAAGTTTTCAATGATGTCAATGACTTTTGTAGATAACTTTAGCTTATTTAAAATGAAAGGTAGGTAGTCATACTTTATCTAGGTAAGATTAACTCAAATAATAAATAAGTATTTTACTAAGTTACTGATACAAAATGATTTGAATTTCTTTTTCATCTTTCTTTTATGGTATGTGATAACGAATAACATCTAAAAATAATTCTCTTATGCTTTCGATTTTGGCTTTGCAGATACCACAATTTATACACCACAAAGTCAAACATACTAATTTTTTTCCTCTTTATGATTCCAAATCTAGCTTTTGTTTTGTGTTTGTTATTGTATTCTGGATGCAATTTGTGATTGCCATTTACTTTCGATGTTGCTTTCGACAACTCTTCCAATTTAGGAATTATGGGTTATTATGGCGTACCTTGGCTTGCTGCTGTTGGATTGATATCGCATGCTAGTTGTATTAGTATGGAAGACACTTCATTGTTGCAGTGTTTTAATTTGCTTGGGTGATCAACGAAATGTTTCTCATAATGTTGTTTTTCATAACAAAGCAACTATTATGAAAGCAGCATCATCATTGTGTATTCCATTCATTTTTCACTCCTTGAATATTGATTTTTGCTTTTTCTATTTTCTCTTTTTTCAGGTAGAATTTTACTCCACATAGAAAAATTGCTAATTTGAATCAACTAAGGTATTTATTTGTATGCAAGCAACCGTCCTGCTTCTGGATACGAAATATCAAGTTCCTTGCTTAACATGATTAACTGAATTTTTGAAGCTATATAGCCTTTTAATTGCCATATCTTACCTTCTTTTCCAGTCTTTGCATTATAATTTTATTCAAGAAGAAATTATAGAACCCGAGGTTTATGGCGTGGGATTCTTTTTTATATATTTTTTTGTCATTATCTTTGAGTCCTTGTCTATCATCGGTGAGGGATCAAGTTGCTTCCGGCAGCTAAACTTTTTGTTGATGGCATCAAACATCCGTAAAAGATTCATTGCAAAGTTTGACTTTGGAATCTGTTATGTTTTATGTGAAAACTATACTAACTAGAGAATGTTCAATTTTGATTGTTTGACTCCTAATCAAGTAGATATTGTCAGTGTATTCTCAAAGGAAGAGATCGTGTGTATTCCACCCATCAATTGTGGCTGATTTTCAACATAAACACGTAAGAGGCGAAAAATTCAATTATAATTTCTAATTAATATTTTGCAGAACTTTTCAATTTATCAAGTGGTTTTTGAAGGAGACTGATGAGAAAGCATTGTGCTTATACTGCTACAGTTTTATCTTTTGAAGGAATTAACCTTTAGGATGAGCATAAATCGCAAATCAATTGATTTATGTGCTAACTTTTACCTTATATGAAGTGAATTAATTAAACTGTCCTTATGTTCTTGTAAGTGTATATGAAGGTGATAGGATGCCTAAGGAAACTGAGGACTATACTAAAAGCTTTCCATAGTGATTAAATTGTACCTCTCTCTATTAGCTTAAACTTTTAATACATCGGGTAATTTAAAATGGTACCAAAGTAGAAGGTCCTGATTTTGACATAGCATAAGTTTATGTAGGCAATATTATTTGATGAAATTGCTCCTAAAGTATTTTTCCTTGTGAATGTAGACAACTATTGGAAGCAAATGGTATGTGATATTATTAAGTGATATGCTTATAACTTTGGACGGTACCTAATCCGGATCACTGTGTGTTTTCAAGCTTCATGTTTGCCTTTTTATATATCCATCTAGTTGTCTTTCCGAACAATTAGTTTCATCAGGGTAAGGTATTTTATGAAATTGAGCATACATCTCAATGTTTAATCTACTTCATGTTGCATTATTTCTGATTTACTAGGTATGCTCGAGGTACTGCTCCACGTGCAATGATTACCAGGCAGCCCATTGAAGGAAGAAGTAGAAATAGAGGTACGAAGTTCCTCAACTGATATGTTGTATTATCTTTCACTATTACTTCTTGATGTGTGTACCAATTCTTCAATTTTCTAGGAGTGAGGGTAGGAGAAATGGAATGAGATTGTCTAATTGCTTATGGAGCTAGTATGTTGATATACGAACGCCTTATGGAATCCAGTGATTCATTTGAAGTTCAGGTTTGTCTTGTGTTTCAGTATGAGAAAATTCAACATAGCTATGAATTTATGCTGAAAATTAAGGATTTATTTGAATAATATATTGAGAGTCAACTTAACTAGGAGGCTTTATTAACTAAATTTTTGATCCTATATAGCCTTTTAATTGCCATATCTTACTTCTTTTCCAGTCTTTGCATTATAATTTTATTCAAGAAGAAATTATAGAACCGGAGGTTTATGGCTTGAGATTTTTATTTTTTTTATATATATATAGATTTTGTCATTATGCTTGTCTATCATCGGTGAGGATCAAGTTGCTTCGATAGCTAAAGTTTTTGTTGATGGCATCAAACGCCCGTAAAAGATTCATTGCAAAGTTTGACATTGGAATCTGTTGTGTTTCATGTGAAAACTATAACGGGAGAATGTTCAATTTTGATTATGACTTTTAATCAAGTAGATATTGTGAGAATATTCTCAAAGGAAGAGATCGTGTCATGTATTCCACCCATCAACTGCATCTGATTTTCAACATAAACAAGTAAGAGGCGAAAATTTCAATTATAATGTCTAATTAATATTTTGCAGAACATTTCAATTTATCAAGTGGTTTTTGAAGGACACCGATGAGAAAGCATTGTGCTTATACTGCTACAGTTTTATCTTTTGAAGGAATTAACCTTTTAGGATGAGCAGAAATCGCTAATCAATTGGTCCATGTGCTAACTTTTTCCTTAGTGAAGTGAATTAATTAAACTGTCTTTATGTTCTTGCCTTCTTTGCAGGTTTGCAATCCTCTTGTAAGTGTATACAAAGGTCAAAGGATGCCTAAGGAAATTGAGGAGTATACTAATAGACGTTTTGGAAACCTTATCGGGTAAGCAACGGGTTTCAGTATGAGGAAATTCAACCTTGCTATGAATTTATACTGAAAATCAAGGATTTATTTGAATAATATATTGAGAGTCAACTTAGCTTGGAGTCTTTATTTCTTTTATCACAGAAGAAGATTGCATTTGCAATCCTTGATTTGATTTACTTTTAGTTGTTGAATCTTGTGATGACAACAAATTTTGAATATATTATTATTGCTCTATATAATTTGATACCATGTTTCAAGATTCGGTAGGTTTAATGCTATTCTGCAGTTACTGTACCTTAGGTCACAGGGGTTAGTGCTTAGTGCTTAGAGCATATGGCTTAGGGCGTAGGACTTAGTGCATTGGTTGTAGGGTTTAAGGTATAGACTTTAGAGTTTAAGGTTTGTAGGATCAAAGAATACCCAAAACACACAAACACACTTTTCTGGGTAACTCATAATGAATACACACTGCATTTATTTTGGAGCATACCTTTTGTCTATGTGTTGTCTATTATGAGTGATTGTGCAACTGGTTATTTCTATGCATGATCTAGGTTGATCTGTTTGGTGGTTATGATACTAAGTGTTTGCAATATGTTTGCATTCTTAGTCAAAAGTATTGAGCAATTTCCACTACAAGCCACAATATGTCTGGTGGTTATGGTTATGTTGTTAAATTATTTCTAGTTATTATGCAAATGTTTTGTTGCCAAACCTACTTTTAGCTATTTTTATCTTTTTTTTCTACTTTGTTTCTATTAGTTATTGAGATGAAAATTCTCTCTACGAGGTATCTCTATCTCAACTTGATCTCCGACTTTGAAGAGATGCCTAAATCTCAGTAAATGTCAAGATGAAAACTCTCTAGTAGGTGTCAAGATAAATTTAGGACAAACTGATTATCTTGATAAAAAGAAGGGTACGTATTCTTCAACTGATCCACCTCACCAAGACACGTACTATTGTTATGAAAACCAGTTATCTTGGGCACAAGGAATACATGGCACGGGGCGGCAAAACACAATTGTAAAAATATCGAGCATTCAATTCGACTAAATCTACGATTCACTTATCAAGACACCCCGATCATGAGTAAGTGAACATGTTTTTATTTGCCAAAGCATGACTTAATAGTTTAAAATTATTCTTCTTTTCGATATTTAAATCTTGAATTTTATTGGATGACTAATATCTCCATTTCAAACCAATAATGCTCAGTTTGAATTTTTGAAGCATAACTTCTGTGTTGCATTTCAAATCAATGCTCGTTTGTTTTAGTCATAACTTCATATCTTGGAAAATCTTTACATGCTTTGCAAATGGACTATTTGAAAAGCTTAATTTGTTCATTTTAGTATTTAAAATCAGTCACTAACAAATCTCCTCAATTTGGGAAAAATAAGGAAGTGACGATTTAAGAAAAATCTACCCTCATTGTATTAGAAAGCTAATATTTTTTTCAGCATGGAGAATATGCATGGTGCATTAGAAGTCTCGGATTGGCTCTTATGGAACACGCCTTCCCGGGGAAGCTGTGTGTATTGATGAATAGAATATATAAAAAGTATAACATGTACAAGAAGGCAGGCTATGCCAATGGAGTTTTCATGGAGTTCTTGGTATTCTCTATGGAATTTTTCTGAGTGTTTCTTTTGGTATTCTCCTTATATATTCTCTTGGTATTGGTATGCTCTTGGTAGTCTCTTGGTATTGGTATGCTCTTGGTATTCTCTTGTTCTTGCAGCATTAATATTGTCCTTGTGTATTTTCTTGGTATTGGTATTCTCTTGGCATTCTCTTGCACTTGCAGTATTTCTATTCTCCTGCTAGATTTTCGTAGTGGAAAATTCTTTGTTGGTATTCTGTATAATTCAATTAAAGTTTCTTCTTCCTGCAACATTTTGCAGTATTTTATTTCAAACTGAACACATTTTTGCGGAGTACTTTCTCTTATGGATATTCTTATGGAGGAGCCTCCAACATTTGAATCTTATCCTTTACTTTGTTTTGTGCTCATCTACTGTTTTTGTTCTTTTTATCTAATCTAATCGGTATGTTCCTTGTTAAGTTAGTGCATTATGCAATGTGTGTTATCTTTAGGAGATGAAATTATATATAACTCAGTATGTTTGTTGCTTCTGTTGTTATACTGTTTTTGTAGAGGTTTCTTAGAGCAAAGGGCTATCATGATGTCATCTCTACTTCCAGTACTAATTGGTAATTGGTGAATTGATGTATGTTTTTTAAAATTGTCTCAAAATTTTACATGCAGGTTTCTTAGCCCACTTTCTTGTTGTTTCTTAACACTTGTTGTCCTTTGCCTTTTTGAACTGGGATTTCCATGGTAAGAGGAAAGCTCTCTACAAGGATAGAGCCAAAAGGTTTGCCTAAAGATATTCACTTAATGTTCTTGTTTTGGTATCCTTAACCCGAGGAATTCAATCATTTTCTTTTATAGGAAAGCTTAGGATTGAAAAGTTGCAAATTTATCATTGAGGATGATAGTTGTGAAGTTTTCAATGATGTCAATGACTTTTGTAGATAACTTTAGCTTATTTAAAATGAAAGGTAGGTAGTCATACTTTATCTAGGTAAGATTAACTCAAATAATAAATAAGTATTTTACTAAGTTACTGATACAAAATGATTTGAATTTCTTTTTCATCTTTCTTTTATGGTATGTGATAACGAATAACATCTAAAAAATAATTCTCTTATGCTTTCGATTTTAGCTTTGCAGATACCACAATTTATACACCGCAAAGTCAAACATACTAATTTTTTTTCCTCTTTATGATTCCAAATCTAGCTTTTGTTTTGTGTTTGTTATTGTATTCTGGATGCAATTTGTGATTGCCATTTACTTTCGATGTTGCCTTCGACAACTCTTCCAATTTAGGAATTATGGGTTATTATGGCGTACCTTGGCTTGCTGCTGTTGGATTGATATCGCATGCTAGTTGTATTAGTATGGAAGACACTTCATTGTTGCAGTGTTTTAATTTGCTTGGGTGATAAACGAAATGTTTCTCATGATGTTGTTTTTCATAACAAAGCAACTATTATGAAAGCAGCATCATCATTGTGTATTCCATTCATTTTTCACTCCTTGAATATTGATTTTTGCTTTTATAATGATATAGAATTTTTTCTTTTTTCAGGTAGAATTTTTCTATGTGGAGTATGAACTTTTCCTGATTAATTGCTAATTTGAATCAACTAAGGTATTTATTTGTATGCATGCAACCGTCCTGCTTCTGGATACGAAATATCAAGTTCCTTGCTTAACATGATTAACTGAATTTTTGAAGCAATATAGCCTTTTAATTGCCATATCTTACCTTCTTTTCCAGTCTTTGCATTATAATTTTATTCAAGAAGAAATTATAGAACCCGAGGTTTATGGCGTGGGATTCTTTTTTATATATTTTTTTGTCATTATCTTTGAGTCCTTGTCTATCATCGGTGAGGGATCAAGTTGCTTCTGCAGCTAAACTTTTTGTTGATGGCATCAAACATCCGTAAAAGATTCATTGCAAAGTTTGACTTTGGAATCTGTTATGTTTTATGTGAAAACTATACTAACTAGAGAATGTTCAATTTTGATTGTTTGACTCCTAATCAAGTAGATATTGTCGGTGTATTCTCAAAGGAAGAGATCGTGTCATGTATTCCACCCATCAATTGTGGCTGATTTTCAACATAAACACGTAAGAGGCAAAAAATTCAATTATAATTTCTAATTAATATTTTGCAGAACTTTTCAATTTATCAAGTGGTTTTTGAAGGAGACTGATGAGAAAGCATTGTGCTTATACTGCTACAGTTTTATCTTTTGAAGGAATTAACCTTTAGGATGAGCATAAATCGCAAATCAATTGATTTATGTGCTAACTTTTACCTTATATGAAGTGAATTAATTAAACTGTCCTTATGTTCTTGTAAGTGTATATGAAGGTGATAGGATGCCTAAGGAAACCGAGGACTATACTAAAAGCTTTCCATAGTGTTAATAAACTGGATTATTATCTTTTTTCTTTTCTATTGTTCTCTTCTTTTATATGTGTTGTCCTTTGTTCAAAAGACTCTAGTTAAGCTTAAGAGATATCTGTGAATATCTTGGATGCTTATTAGCCTAAAGGTTAAGGTGAGATCTAAGGATGTCCGTTCGTTTGTTTTTACGTTTTCTTGTGATTAATAGACTCTGGTTAGGCTTAAGGAATTATGAGTGGCCGGTTAGGGAAGAAGCCCGTGTTTGGCCTTTGATTTATTCTGGATGCCTATTAGCCGAAAGGTTAAGGTGAGGTCATAAGAAACTGCTTTAAAAAAAAATAAAATAATAAAAAAAAAAATAAAATAATAAAAAAAAAATGAGTATATCGTTTGGAGGAAAGAAAAGAATAAGAGATTTATTCTCTATATCTTGACTAAAGAAATTCGATAAGCTTTGGCTTGAATTTCGCCTCATCGGAACACGTACTCATAAAATCCAGTTATCCAGTTATCTTTGGGCACAGGGTATACATGGCACGGGGCGGCATGTAGTGTGTTTTGAATATAAAAACTCCCCCTGTTAAAAAAATTGGTATCGGAGCGGTTACTATTCCTGAAATTATTGAAGTTATCGTCCTTATCTTTCCCAGTCTTTATATCATATCACTTGTTCCAACATGCAGAATAATTATAAGATTGTAATAGGAATTACTTTTTTAGATCATACAGATTTAGACGTAATGATGGATTTCAAATATAAGATAGGAAATGAATTATTAAGATATGTTAATGATAGGATAATGGCTAAAACTCATAATGAAGATTTATTACAGATAGTGTATAATTGGGCCGATACAAGGATTTCAGAATTAATTAAAAATTCTAAAATATCAACATTAAAATTAGCTGACCCTAAAGGAAAAAGAAAACTTGTATTTCCACGTCATTAATGAATACAAAACTAATAGATTATTTAGATTTAGACTTAAATACTAGTAGTAGATATATACGTAATATTCATAAAAATTATAGATTACGGTGTTATTTCCAATCAGATAATCAACAAATATCACATGATTTTCATTGTGACCAACCTGTATTAAATACCTTAGTTGATTTGTTAGTTAGCCTAGGAAGTAAATTAGAAGACACTAATAACCAGAATGACCAATTACTTATTAATATTAAGAATAAATTAATAAAAATAGAAACTAGTATAATCGATAAATTAGGTAATATAGAATATGTAAGGTCTCAAAATAATGATATATTTGCAAGTGTAAAACAACTTATATCAAATGATAAGCCAAAATCTAGTTCAATAGTTATTCAGCAAAAATTAATAGAACCATTAATTCTTCGCATAGATACATTACAAGAAACATTAGAAGACATAAAAAGAATAATACTAACATGAATTCAAAAGCATATCAAGAAGCTTTAGAATTAACTACAAAATATTTTAGTGATCCCGTAGGATATACTACTCATATCCCTGCCAATGTTACAGATAAGCACTCTATAAGACAAAATAATACTATATTAAGTTTCTTAGAGATAATACATTGTAAGATCTTAAATATAGAAAACATAGTAACTAAATATGTACCCTCAACTAAACAAGAAAACTCCTCTCAAAAGACAGAACTTGACCGTATAAGCGAACAGTTATCAAGATTAGATATAAACGGAAGGACAATAAAAAAGGAAAGACAATTTAAAGATAAGAATCCTTTATTTGGAATTTCAAAATGAATCTAGCACGACATTCTTTTTCTGGATCTAGTAGAACATTAGCACCTACAGGACAAAATAATCGGATTAGTATAAATAATGGCACCTTTTTAGGAAGATTATTAAGTCGCGGAAGTACTTCTAGTAGTAATAACTCAGAACCTATACGAGCCTTAGAACAAGTCATAGACTTAGAATCAAATTTAGATCAGTATAGATATGACCAAATTAAATTATTAAACCCTCGTGTCCTATATAGAACAGGTCCTTTAAATCTTTCAACTAGCTTGTTACAAATAAGTAGAGAAGAACAAGTACAGGTAACAACTAATGCTGTTAATTTAGAAATTATTAGCAAAGAATCTATACAGAAGATTAAAAAATCAGGTAAAAGACTAGCTCATCTTGGTTTAATTATGGTAGCAATTAAAGGATTGACTAGAAAACATGTAGGAGCAAAGGTCTTAGTAGTACTCTTAGATAAAAGTTGGCAAAAAGATGCCAAAAAAGCTACTTTAGCAACAATGGAATTAGATATGAGTAAAAATGAAGCTTTATTTTATTGTAGCCCCGATTTATTACTTTCTGTTAATGACTTAGATAAAATAGTAATAGGATTACAAGCCAAAGGATATGAAGGATTTATTAGAAATGATGGAAATTTATTAGTAAATATAGGAGTTTTAGGAAAACTTACTAATAGTAGTTGCATTCAGAGTAAATTGAATATTGATGGGATAATGAAACCTATAATATCAAAAGGAATAAAATTTTTAGAACCCATGAAAATAACTTCTAGTAGTTTAGAAGGATCTGAATGGAACTTAGGAAAAAATTTGGTAGATAAAGACATTATTAGTACACCTGAATCACATGAAATGTTTAAAAATCGTGATGGATCATATTCTTTAAGGTTTAGTAATTATACAGACCAAATCCAAAATAATTCAGAAGTAGAAGAAATTGAAGAACAATGAATAGATTTCCTGAAGGGAAAATTATAATAGGATCCGAAATAGATTTATCTTCCGATGAAGTTTTATTATTAGAGATAGAAATGATAAATTTAGGACAATTACTAGAAACTGATTATCTAAATAAAACATATCATGGATATAGTGTAACATATGAACATCAAAATAAAGAATATATGGAATCGACGAGTACACCACCTAATCAAAACCCTAGCACATCTAGTAATGCACCTGCACAATCTTATTCAGGACACCGAAACTATGATATCGGACAACCACCTAGAACGACTTATTCAGCATATAATGATAGAAATGAAGGTAGAATATTCCAAAGTAGAGGACGAAGACTTCCTTTAGAAACATTAGATAGTAATCTTTTAATAGATAATGGTAAAATATTAAACTTAACTGCACATGATCCTCAAATATGGCCAACATTGTTAGAAACATGGTCTCAAATAGTTTGCAGAGAATACACTAGAGAAGATTTTACTTTTGATGTTGTAGGAATGTATAACTATTTAGAAAAATTTTTAGGTGAAACAGCTAGAGCATTATGGGAGAGCTATAAAGCAAATTATCCTTTAGAATTTGCTAGAGATATAGAATTAGGAGATAATCCTTATAATTTTACGAATAAAGTAACTCTTTTAGTTCTTGGTGAACAACCTAATACTGGTTATGATAAAAAAACAAGAAATAGCTTTAAAACAGCTAGAAATGTTACAACTTAGAAAATGGGAATTCTGTAAGCCTTTCTTTTTAGATTTCATGCACCATAGTACAGTAGCTGGATGTTATCATAATCGGACAATAGGAGAAAAACTATTTTTAAAATTACCCGATCCATTAGGAACAAAAAATTTTAGGCAATATTTAGAAGAAAAACAGAAGGCTCTTGCTTTGAAGGTAAGTATATTCCCGTTTTAGATAATATTGGCACAAAAATTAAATTTGTTATAGATAAATTAGTAGAACAATGTACTGATATAACAATTAGTAAACAATTAAAAGGAGAGTATAGTTTTTGTAAAAATATTTATACTCCTCGGGTATATGATAAACCTAGTAAACAGTCTAAACCTAGAAATTATATAAAATATAAAAATAAGAAGAAATATTATTTAAGGAAAAGTAATGCAAGAAAACCTTATCTTAGTAAAGACAAACATGTTAGAAGGTTTGATAGAAAACGGAATTATAAAAATAGACTTAATTGTTTTACTTGTGGCAGTCCTGATCATTTAGCTAGAGAATGTGATAGAAAATATAATAATCGAAATAAAGAAGCAGTATTAATCGAATGTGTAAATGAAGATTTACTTCATATAGATGAAACTTTATCCGATACAGAAAGTATTTTTAGTATTATAAGCATAGATGACATGATTTATTCCCAAGATATTGAAGAAGAAAACTTAGGTTTTGCACAAGAATTGATAGGAACCGATAATTTGTATAAAAATAAAATAGACCAATTAGAAGATCTTATGCTAACAAATCTAGATGATATGTCGGAAACTTGTGATAATCATTGTTCATAATGCCCGGTAGACGGAATATAATTAGTGGTAGTACTAGTGAAGATTTGCCAGTACCGGAAAACTTGCCAACACCTGAAAATGTAGCACCTTCTAATTTAGAATCCGATATACAACCAGAAAGTAAATGGAACCATGAACAAGATCATGACCAAGACCGTAGTGAACAAATGGCAAATTTTATAGAAAGTCTATTAGCATGGACAGTTGAATCTGAATGTTACTGTTGTATTATGTTCAAAGAATACTTAGACCATATTAAAATAGATATTAATAGTCATGAAATTAAATTAGATGAAATGTGAGCTCTAAGTAATAATAGTCTTACACATAGACATAACATTTTAGATATGAGAATACTTATTTTAAGAAAGAGATTAGTATTAAAAGCCCATTATAAAGATATCCATGAACATTTTAAAGTATTTCATTTAGAATGACTACAAATCGTGAATGTAAAAATCGTGAACCAGATGGTTATCATCTTAGTTTAGCAATAGAAGCTGTTTCTAAAAGCATTAAAAAATCATTTGAACCTAGTAGTAATAGGAGTTATATGTTATATAGCTTAACACAAATTAAATCTAATTTATTAAAAAGGCATAACCGGTTAATCCAAGCCGCAAAAAATATTGATAGATTCAATTTACATAAAAATCAGTTTAGATTAAAATATAATTTAGATAGATTTAAAAGAATTGTAGGAAGTGACATAAGTACAATTCCAGACCTTAATAAGTCCCCACATATATGGCCTTTAGATAGACAAATAGAACCAAGCCAAATACCTCAACCATTAGATCTTGATGATCCTTTTGTACATTGTGACCCAATTATAAATCTTAATTGAGAATTTATGGAACAAAATAGAAACATACCTTCTTCTATAGCAGGTATTCCACCTTCCGAAACATCCGTACCATCTACATCCGAACAACATAATATATCTCAGTCATTAGATCCCTGGCTTGATAATTTGTGTTTCCCAAAAGAAAACTAATTATGTCTACAAATTGTTCTCATAATTGGATAGGAAATAGAGGTAGTAATGACAAACCTTGCATATATTGTTTTAAGTATCCTGTTTTACATCTTAGATATAAATGTGATTTATGCCATAAAGAAGCTTGTGTTTTTTGTTTAAAGCACTTAAATATTCCATTAAATCCTATACCAAAACAACAAATCAATGATAAGCCAAAACATGATACGATAGAACTTAGGATATTACATATTGAAAATATACTCCAGGAATTACAAGAAAGACTATCTAGCATAGAATTAAAAATAAAGAAATGGATAGGTTAGACATTTATGGAATCCAATTAAATCAATATTTAGATATAGAAGATTATGAAAATGCTTATATAATTCAAAGATATATAAAATTAGAGACACTTAAGTATAATTTAGCAGCAATCAAGATACAAAGAAAGTTTAAGAAAAATAGATTATGTTTAGAAAAATTAGAAATTACATCTCATAATAATAATGAAATTGCTCTTAATTATTTATCAACTAAACATCCTAGGATATATTCTGTTAAAATAAAATGTAAAATTTACATAGATAATTGGAATTTAGAAGTAATTGGAATGTTAGACTCAGGTTGTAGTAATACTATTTTAGATAATAAGTTAGTTCCTTTAAAGCATCAAGGTATTATTCCTTTAGATCGAGCAATTCCATGCGAACAAATGGATGGACAACTTCATAAGTATGATAGACAATTAAATAAATATAAAATAGCATATTACACTGAAAAAGGATATACAAACCCTTCTGTGAACCCCGGTAGAATATGCCTTAGAGATTTCTCTCTTAGCCATACTAAATTTATAATAGGATTAAATTTTATATTAAATCATTATCATGGACTAATTTTAAATAAAAATAATTTTAGTTTAACACCTATACCTTATACTAATGAATATATAGAACACCATCAGCCAACCGATGAAGAAGATTGTCAATGTAAAACCCCAGGTGATTGTAAACCTAAAACTGAACTAATAGATTTAGATCAAAATGATGATTTTGTAGATATAGATACTACAGTTATAACTCCATATCTTAACTATTCTTGTTTATTTAATTTCCTTAGTACATGACATTACGATATAGATAATATTATTATTAAATTAGAAAAAGATAATATTTTTGGAGAAAATCCTCAAAGTCATTGGACAAGAAATTCTCTTTATTGTAAATTAGAATTGAAAGATCCTCGGTTTAGAATCGTTTCTAAGAAAATAGAAGCAACAAATGAGAATCCGAAAGAATTTGAAATGCATATAAATGATTTACAAAGATTACAAGTAATTAGAAGAAGTACTAGTCCCCATAGATCTCCTGCTTTTATTGTTAATAAACATAGTGAAATAGTTAGAGGTAAAAGTAGAATGGTTATAGATTATAGACGATTAAATGACAATACTATAGATGATGCTTATGATATTCCCGACAAAGTAGAATTAATCAATAGAATACAAGACAATTTTATATTCAGTAAATTTGATTGCAAATCTGGTTTTTGGCAAATTAAAATGCATCCCGATAGTATCGAATGGATAGCTTTTACTTGTCCTCTAGGACATTTTGAATGGTTAGTTATGCCATTTGGTTTGAAAAATGCACCTAGTATATTTCAAAAAAAAATGGATGATATTTTCGGCAAATATAGACACTTTGTAGCAGTTTATATAGATGATATTCTTGTCTTCAGCCAAAATAAGATAGATCATGTAGAACATTTAAAAAAGGTTTTAGCTGAATTTGATAAAAAATGGTATAGTGATTAGTAGTAAAAAAGCATAATTTTTTAAAAAGAATATAGAATTCTTAGGTATTGAATTAGGAAATGGAAAAATAAAATTGCAACCGCACATTGCTAAAAAAGTATTAGATTTTCCTCCTATTAAAACTATTAAAGAATTCCAAGCCTTTTTAGGGTTAGTTAATTATGCAAGACCCTTTATACACAATTTAGGAAAAATGGTTGGACCTTTATATGGTAAAATAGGAAGTACAGGAATGAAAATATTTAATATAGAAGATCATAAACAGATTGACCAAATTAAAAGAGCTGTTACCATATTACCAAATCTTAAATTACCATTAGATAGTGATTATATGATAGTTGAAACAGATGGATGTGAACAAGGATGGGGTGGTATTTTAAAACGAAAACCTAATAAATATAGTCCTAAGTCTAGTGAAGAACTTTGTAGATATTCTAGTGGACAATATAGAGAAAAGAACCTTAGTAGTATAGATCAAGAAATACTAGCAGTAAAATATGCTCTTGATAGTTTTAGATTATTTTTGATAAATAAACCTGAAATCTTAGTTAGAACAAATTGTGAAGCTATTGTTAAATTCTTTGAAAATAAGAATAGTAAAAGAATTAGCCAAAGACGATGGCTTGTTTTTAAAGATAGTATTATTAATTCTAATTATAGAATTAAATTTGAGCATATTAAAGGAACTGATAATTATTTAGCCGATAAATTATCTAGATTTATTCTTTTTGATCAACAAGTTCTTGAAAAATAGTTAAACAAGATTCAAAGCCGTTATGGATACCGTTTCAATACTGGAGTCCATAGTTAGTTATTATAGTTCATATACTAGAGTTATAATTATTGATATCTCCCGGATATATTTTAAGATTCATTCTTAATCCAGTGTACCGTTTAATTACCTGGAGCCTGACATTTGGGAATAGGTTTATAGAATTAGATTTATATTAACTTAATCTTATTTTATTATTGCAGATGGCAACCAACAACACTCCTAGCCAATTTAAGTTCGGTCCTTATAGTTTTCCAACTTTCCCCCAAAAACATGCCTTCCGATCTCAATTCTCGCTTCTTCCCGAACAACAATGCCCGGTTGATAATCTGTTCAACCAACCCAAAACAACCCAATTCCATGCTATTATTCATGCGTTGGTCGGACATCCGACTAATCTCAATGGCCAAATTCTTTCTCAACAAAAACACTCCCTGGATGACCCCTACAAAACCTATACTTGCACCAGCATGGCGTGCAAAGGAACGATTATTGATAGTTGAAAATGGCAATAAAGCAAAACGGATTGCCGAATTGGAAAAGAAATTAAAAGATGTGGAAGAAGAGCTAGCACAGACAACATCCGAACTTAATCTACTCAAGACTGAATGGGAAAAAGAGTGGAATCAAAAGCAAGAATTTTTGGAAGTATTTCCGGAACAACTTGACGAAGTAAAGGAAAAAATCAGAGAGATTGTTCTTCGTGATACTAAACGGAATATTCTTGTAACCCAGCAAATGTTACGAGCAATGGCGAAAACCAAAGAATATCCTTCTGGAGGATTAGCACTCCGTGTGCTTGCTTTCAAAGAAAACAAACATCCTCAACAATATTGCAAGTGTGACAGAGGTTTTCATTTTGTCCAAGCATCAATAGATCTGCGAACATGGAAGAACATTGATTCCTTTTTATCATTCAAAAACTTGTTTACCACTGGAATGATAAGAAGAGCTATGGTTACTTCTCCAAGGCAAGTAATCGAATACATAGAACCCGTCTCATGGAGACTTGCATATATCCTCCAACAAATACTCAAGATAGACGTTACCCGTAATGGATACATAAACCTTGAGTTCGAGACAGTCCCACAGTCCTTGACCTTTCCTGCGATCTTTGACACACTATTCCGCTTACTACACATGACTACAAAATCCCGATTCAGAAACCCCTTGGAATTTAGCTATTCACTCCTCAAAGGGCATGAAGAAGAACAGTATACTCTTGCTAGAGTATATCTTCAAGCAAAGATAACCACCGATTTCTCATATTCCCCGGTATGATGTTCAACTTTTGTTGAAGAAAAGAACATAAAAATTTTTGGGAGTCCATACCGCACAAAAGGACTTATGATGTTCCTTTCCTTAATCATGTTACAAGAAGATGTTCCAAAATGTTTCATGTTCAATCTATCCACCAATATCAAATCGATTATGGAGATTATCTTGACACTCAAGAACTTGAAATTCCTCCTGGACATACTCCAAGGGTGATGAACTTGAAATTCCTCCTGGACATACTCCAACAGGGATGGATCTACGGGGATGGATGCCCGACAAGAAGATCACAACATGATAATGGAAGTTTAATCTGAGTGCTCTACGCACTACTTAGTGGTGGGACACACCACTCCACTCAGCCCAATATGGCCGACATCTTTTCCGAGTGCCATTTTACTGTTTTACGCGTGACATTTTCCAGCTTTGCGTGTAAGTGTGCTCCTTTACAGCTTTGCGTGTAATCTTTTCCTGCTTTTTGAGTGATCTTATCTTGTAATGACAGCTTCACTGCTGTTAGTGCTTGATTATTTTATTTGTTTTGCTTTTCTCCTTTGCCTATATATATGGCTTTGATTTGTAATTCACAACACACACCTCTCCTCCACACACGGAATTACACACCAGTATAGAAAGAAGCAACTAGTGTGAGAAAGTTTGAAGTTTGCTAAGTTTGCTTTTGTACAAGTATTCCTGCAATATATCAATAAAGATTGTAAGTTTGTATTAATTTTCTGTTAATATTGCTTTGTTCTTATTAGAATGATAGCTTAAAACCCCTCCGGGAAAGAGGGGTATGATAACCAAATAACTTCGGGAATCGGATGCTATTATCTTCTTATATCCTTTATGTGTTCTTCATAAACTGGATTATTATCTTTTTTCTTTTCTATTGTTCTCTTCTTTTATATGTGTTGTCCTTTGTTCAAAAGACTCTGGTTAAGCTTAAGAGATATCTGTGAATATCTTGGATGCTTATTAGCCGAAAGGTTAAGGTGAGATCTAAGGATGTCCGTTCGTTTGTTTTACGTTTTCTTGTGATTAATAGACTCTGGTGAGGCTTAAGGAATTATGAGTGGCCGGTTAGGGAAGAAGCCCGTGTTTGGCCTTTGATTTATTCTGGATGCCTATTTGCCGAAAGGTTAATGTGAGGTCATAAGAAACTGCTTTAAAAAGAAAAAAAAAATGAGTATATCGTTTGGAGGAAAGAAAAGAATAAGAGATTTATTCTCTATATCCTGACTAAGAAATTCGATAAGCTTTGGCTTGAATTTCGCCTCATCGAAACACGTACTCATAAAACCAGTTATCCAGTTATCTTTGGGCACAGGGTATACATGGCACGGGGCGGCATGTAGTGTGTTTTGAATATAAAAACTCCCCCTGTAAAAAAAATTGGTATCGGAGCGGTTACTATTCCTGAAATTATTGAAGTTATCGTCCTTATCTTTCCCAGTCTTTATACCATATCACTTGTTCCAACATGCAGAATAATTATAAGATTGTAATAGGAATTACTTTTTTAGATCATACAGATTTAGACGTAATGATGGATTTCAAATATAAGATAGGAAATGAATTATTAAGATATGTTAATGATAGGATAATGGCTAAAACTCAAGGATATGAAGGATTTATTAGAAATGATGGAAATTTATTAGTAAATATAGGAGTTTTATGAAAACTTACTAATAGTAGTTGCATTCAGAGTAAATTGAATATTGATGGGATAATGAAACCTATAATATCAAAAGGAATAAAATTTTTAGAACCCATGAAAATAACTTCTAGTAGTTTAGAAGGATCTGAATGGAACTTAGGAAAAAATTTGGTAGATAAAGACATTATTAGTACACCCGAATCACATGAAATGTTTAAAAATCGTTATGGATCATATTCTTTAAGGTTTAGTAATTATACAGACCAAATCCAAAATAATTCGGAAGTAGAAGAAATTGAAGAACAATGAATAGATTTCCTCAAGGGAAAATTATAATAGGATCTCGAAATAGATTTATCTTCTGATGAAGTTTTATTATTAGAGATAGAAATGATAAATTTAGGACAATTACTAGAAACCGATTATCTAAATAAAACATCTCATGGATATAGTGTAACATATGAACATCAAAATAAAGAATATATGGAATCGACGAGTACACCACCTAATCAAAACCCTAGCACATCTAGTAATGCACCCGCACAATCTTATTCAGGACACCGAAACTATGCTATCGGACAACCACCTAGAACGACTTATTCAGCATATAATGATAGAAATGAAGGTAGAATATTCCAAAGTAGAGGACGAAGACTTCCTTTAGAAACATTAGATAGTAATCTTTTAATAGATAATGGTAAAATATTAAACTTAACTGCACATGATCCTCAAATATGGCCAACATTGTTAGAAACATGGTCTCAAATAGTTTGCAGAGAATACACTAGAGAAGATTTTACTTTTGATGTTGTAGGAATGTATAACTATTTAGAAAAATTTTTAGGTGAAACAATTAGAGCATTATGGGAGAGCTATAAAGCAAATTATCCTTTAGAATTTGCTAGAGATATAGAATTAGGAGATAATCCTTATAATTTTACGAATAAAGTAACTCTTTTAGTTCTTGGTGAACAACCTAATACTGGTTATGATAAAAAACAAGAAATAGCTTTAAAACAACTTAGAAATGTTACAACTTAGAAAATGGGAATTCTGTGAAGCCTTTTTTTTTAGATTTCATGCACCATAGTACAAAGAGCTGGATGTTATCATAATCGGACAATAG
>JAHSUH010005459.1:0-36219 GCA_025388415.1 Cynanchum wilfordii | reverse complement strand
ATCTCATGCTTGAGGACTCTTGTATTCAAGAGCTCTGCATCTTCGGCTATGTTGAGTTCATCCACTTTACTATCATGTCATTTAGAGCCTAATCTTGTCGTACCAGGATAAAATTCTGCTAATTTGCTCCTTGGTTTTATAACATTGATATGATTTTTCTGATTTAGCTTGCAATTCTCTCTTATCTTATCCCTTGCTTTTGTAAATGAAATTGGTAATTTAATGGGTACCATTTCTTTTCTTACCTTCCAGGCACCTTACTTGGATCCAAGGACAAAACTGCGTTATGCAAATGCGGAGGTCTTTAAGATCATAAGGTCTCTTCCTAATGATTATGTTCAGCGGTATTTAGCCCTTAGAAATGCAGCAGTTGTTCTGAAATAGTTGTTAGATGATAATTAGCATCTCCCTTAGGTTCCTACTACCTCCATGTTCTGTACCTGCACTGTATAGAAGACTGAAGTAATTGACTGATTTGTAGTTGTTTCTCCTATCAGTCCCTATTATTTTAATTCCACTTGTTTTCTTGGCACTGATGATTGGCTAGAGGGTATTCTTCGCATACCTTCTCTTTTAGTTGAACTTGACGAATAGGAAGGTTTGGCTTACCAAATTTCAAATTTCAAACTTGAAAATTTAAAAATGATTTTTTTTTTTCTTCAAAATAATAAAGTTCCCTTTGTTATTTTCCTTCTTTGTGTAACACGCCTTCTCAGCAGCCACTCTGACCCTGATGCCCGCCCAGCAATCACCATAATGAGGAAATTATAGCATGTATATAGTTATTTGTTTTCACACAACTCACTTTTGATCCCTTCTTTTCTTTCCTCCCATTTTTCTCATCTGCTTAAATCAAAGGCTGGCTCTTGTGGTCAGATTTCTCATTTAGAAGAATCTTGACCATTATATTGTTTTATAGATTTCTATGATTTCTCTCGGCTTCTATTCTTTCACCTAAAACTTAGAATTATCTAATCTATGTGAGGATTAGTGACTGTTTGTTTCCCCTAATTGCATTTAGGCTAAAACGCTTTCCCTCACTTGTCATCTCCAATCCTATCTTGACTATTAGTTTTTTCATAGACAATTCATGGATCTCTGAAAGGTGAAAATTGCAAGTGTGATAAATAACTTTGATGTGTACTTTTTTTTTTTTTTTTTCTGACTCAGATGAGATTATGGTTATGTAGTCGTTGAATCCAGAAACATTCTGTAAAAAGTCCGGAAGTGTAACGATAGAAAGATCATATCGAGAACACATAATTCTGGAAGTACAGACAATGCATCTTTAATATATATATACACATATACCTGATGAGAAAATGATCTTTTCCCCTTCCCCCTAGAGTACTAAATATATGCTATATGCAAACATATCTTTGTCAGTTAATTGGAAGAATTCTATGACTAGAACTTGCCCTTGATTACTGTGCTTGAGATGCAGAGGATACCATAGTCTCCAGAGATTCTATGCCACAAGTTTCTGCGCCTGCGTTTCCCGCAGCATCTGGATTAATTGGACAAGCAACAATGGCAGGTATGCATTTTCTTTCCACTGAACTCGTGTAGGGATGATGATGGAAGCAAAGCAAATCATCATCCTGGCATCGCATCTCCATCATCACGGTGCCGGTGCCGGTGCCAGTGCCACTGGAACGCGGAATCCCACAATTACCTCCTTTCAAATTAGTGCTAGAATTACAGTGCTTTTGGAAAGGGAAAACCCCCAATTCGGCATCAATTTTGCGTCTAAGGTCAAGGAAAAGCCCTCTAAGCCTGGAGATTTCAGTTTCAAGAACAGCTTGTCTCTGTACTTTCCTAATCAACTGCTGGTTCACAAGTCTGAGTTTCTTAACTTCCTCCTCCAGGTAAGCCGTGTGAGCCTTCTTCTTCTCTCTGTACTTCCTGACAGCTTCTCTGTTTCCGGTAGTCGTCGTCTTTGTCGTTGTTGTCGTCCTCCTCTTGGGTTTTGATGGTGGGATGATTTGGGTGTGAGTATGGTAGCATGTGTGAGTATGTGGTGCTGCAGCATCAGGGGCAGGTGGGTTGCAAGTATGAGTGTGAGTACATGTTTGGGCACTTCTCAAAAACTCATCAAGAAATGAATCCACAGATTCTCCTGATTTATGGATATTATTAGTTCCAAATTCATGCTCCGAAAGATCCACTGCCTCTCCTCCATCATCCATCGGATTCCAAGAAACGAAAACGTCAGTATCAACAAAACAACAACAACAACCACATAGACAAGAATTCCAAATTGCACAGAGAGTGAAGAATCTGTATGATGAGCAACAAAATAGAGCTGATCGATGATCGATCAATCAAGAAAATCTAGCATCAAGTTCATCAGTTTATCTCCAAAAATATAGCGACTTCCTTTACTCTGAGGAAGAAGTGAAAATCTTGATGGGAATGGGAAAATAGAATCATAAGAAAAAAAAGACAAGATATGACAATAAAATATTTTCTTCTGGAAGTGGAAGTGGTTAGGAGAATCAGAGCTCAGGTGGGACAGAAGGTGAGATAAGAACGCGAATGGCCATAATTCGTGCCCAATACAAGTCACACTTGAAGATTCTTGATTTCTCTTCTCTATTAATTTCTATTTCTATTTTTTCAATTATTATATTAAAAAAATATTTTGATATTTTTAGTTATTTATTTTTTATTATTGAACTAAGATTGATAGACCGCAATTGATATAATTGATTTATTGAATTAGACTTGATCAAAAGAATAATTTTTCCTGAAGAAAGAATTTGTTGTTTCTCTCTCTAGAGTGGAAAATCTCCTCTCTTTCTTCTTAGAGTTGAATTCCCTTAGAATTGTTTCTAGACTTTGGAGAAGCTATCTCTGTTAATTTTCTTCATAGTAACCGGGAGCACTTGAGACTCATTCATTAAGACTCCCTTTAGCTTGAAATTAGAATATTTCAACTAGATTTCAAACTCTTTTTATCATGGGAAATTTTCTTGACTTAAGATAACCCACTAAATGCTCCAACTATTGTTGGTCGCCTGTACTCTCAACAAACCATCAACGCGAAAGCAGTTATTGTTGTCCTTTCTACATCTTGGAACCTAGGACAAAATGTTGAGCTGAAAGTCATAGACACCAACACAATCACATGCTCCTTCAAAAGGTCAAGCGACAAGGACAGAGTAATCAAGGCAGGACCATGGGAAGTCAAGGGGGCCATACTAAGCCTTCACCGCTAGCCCACAAATCTAACAATAGAGGAAATTTCTTTCCACCTCTACACATATTGGGTTCAAGTCCACAATATTATGCCAAACAGAATAAACACTGAAAATGCCCAGAGAATAGGTAGCTTTCTTGGAAACTTTATTGACATGGAATATAACAACTTTGTATGCAGGACACAAAAGTTCTTTTGAATAAAAGCTGGATGTCACATACAAAGAGAAGACGAATGAAAACTCTGGCTTTCTTTCAAAAAACAAAAGATTGGCCGATTTTTGCTATAGATGTGGTATGATAAATCATACAAAAATAACATGCACAACTCAGATGACAACTGAAGGGAAACAAATCTGAAATATGATTTTGGACCATGGATGAGAAGCTCTTCCAAATCAAACCAAAAAATTCAAGGATATAGCTCAATCACTGGAGAGAATCCGCTAGAGTATACACAGGAGCACACTCCATGAGGTTCTGTACTACATCTAAAAGAAACTTCATGGGCAATCTCAACTGAAGGCGACAGGATGACATATAGACTTCCCCTAGCAAATATTTCAAAATTTCACCTGGAGGAATCCTGCCGAAAAGCAATAACCTATGCCCAGACACTTCCTACCACAAAGAGACAAGAAACTACCACTCCTACAACCCATAAGGCCCAAACTACCTAATCAACTAAGGCACCCAACATGGAAAGCCCAAACACCACACCCGCACTAGATTTAAATTTCATGAACCCAATTTCTGTCCACCCAATACCTAAGTCCATGGAACCAATTCTTTTAGTGGACCCAAACCTCCCACATCTCAATTCATATCCAATATATATTGAACCGATAAATCACCATCCCACCAAGAAAAGACATGGAAGCCTAGATTTAACCATCTCCAAGAAATATAAACTTAACTCTCCAGACTCGGTACAAGAGGCAATATCTCAATTGAATATATTCACTCAAACAACGCAACAAACAGAGGAAGCACATACGAGCAGCAACATTGAGACTACAATTTAGGTGGAAAGGATAGCTATCAAATGAAGAAGATTTATTCATATGAAACACCAAGTTCGCAACATGCATGCACACAACCCATCTCCTCTCTGCATTTCTGAAGTGATGGAAGCAGAAGGTGACTTTGAAGATGAAGGGGCGACAGACAGGACCCTTTCCCCCATAAGATATGATCATATTATTTTGAAATTGTGTGGCATCGACCAACTTGCAGCAATTCAACATCTCAGAGGACTAATCTCCCCCACATACCAGATTTACTATTTTCTATTTGAGACTGAATGTAATAGCAACTCTAGAGCTAAATAACTTTCTTTTGATTTTGGTTTTGAATGTTTTGAGATGGTTCTGTCACATGGTCGATTGGGTGGTTTGATACTTATGTGGCACAATTTTATCAATTTGAAAGTTATTTTTTCTAATGATTTTTTGATTAATAGCTTGAATTTTTAAGAAAAACAAGACCAACCATGGCAACTTTCAGCAATTTACGGCCCTCCAACACACACACCCCAATAATTCTTTTTTTTTATTGCATTTCAACTATTAGTGAAAGTTTTTAAGGCCCTTGGATTATTATAGGGGAATTTAATATGGTCTAACTCAAGCAAATAAATAGGGTGGCCGCCCAGTAATAAATTCTAGTGATGGAGGGTTGTTTAGAATTATTGACAAATTTGGGCTCATTGACCTTGGTTTTCTTGGAACCCATTGTTGTGCAAAATATGTAACACGAGTGCAAGCATACACTGTCAACAAGTAATACAGTACTCAAGTACCAGATATCGATCCCACAGGGACTATTTAGAAAATCATGTGAAATGTACGTAACAGAGTGTGGATTAAAAATAGATCAAAAGATTGTTTGTTAACTAAATCTACTCAAAACGTAAATGCAATTAAACAATTAAGAAAATAATAAATAAAAACAATAAACAGAACGGAACATAACGCAAACAATCGGATTAGGAATATATATCAAATTAATTGAGCACTAGACTAGTTTTCCCTTGTTATGTATTAAAGATGACCAATGTTGTATCGATGCTATATCGATACTATAGCAATGAATCCAAAATTTCTCAAAACATATGCGCATTTTTCAACATCACATAATTTCAGTCCACAACAATAAACTCATATGTCTATGCAGTTTATAATTATGACTTCACAATATATATCCAAAATTCTCAACGGATTATGCAAGGTAATTATATATGTCTACACAATTACAAAGTCGAATTCACAAAATTCAACCAAACACCAATTAAGTGTTATGTCCGTTAAACTTTAATCCTTTCGGATCCAAGCTTCAACTCATTTATCAACCAATGATATTTAATCAACGAAGATATTAAATTGATAAACACTTAAGAGAATTACCAAACAATCTATAGCTTCAGTACCCACAATTTAAGAGTTTACATAACAAGTTCCAACTAGCCTAGTGGGTGGAAATTTAGCTCATAATTCCATATTCAAAACCCAACAAAATATATTCCATAGACATTCTGTAAATTTCAGCAAAATAGAGCAATTCGATTACAGAATTTTCTAAGGAAAACAGGAGCAGTTTAAATATAATTTCTTAAATTAAACTCTTCCCTCTTTGAATTCAATTGGTCCGCTTCGATCTTGAACTTGAGAATGTCTTCTCGTCGTTCAGCTTAAATCGAAAATCACGAGAATGTCTTCTCGTGATTTTGTTGTCTCGTATTGCCCACCTCGGACTTGAATTTTAATTACGGAATTTCTTCCGTAAAATATTTTATCTCTCTCGTTGCTCTCTCTGCGTCTCTCTCCCGATTGCGTCCGATTTCCAAAATTTCTTCTCCCTTTATCGCTGAAACTCACTCCCAAAGAGTAGCACTTACTTCCTAAATTTTCTCCCCCTTTTTCTCAATAATTAATTAAGCCGCCGGATATAAATTCTTGACTCCTTCTTTCTTCAATTTCTTGGACTTAACTGGGCTTCTCTTCAATTCTTTTGTTTTAACTCATTGCTTGGTCTTGCAAATAAGTGAAGCCCAAAAAGCTTTTATCAATTTAGTCCATCAAATTTGTAGTATCTTCAATTCAACCTCTCAATTCACTTATCTTCATTAAATTTCAGCTTTTTTTTTTTTTTTTTTTTTTTTTTTATTTAACATACTGAACTAGTGTTGAGCAAATATGAATAATTTCCCTCCCCCAAACTCACACAATTTTAATATCCAAGACAAACTAAGTTTGAGGTTAAGGGAAGAAAACATGAGATAAATGTTTCAATTTGGGCAGTGACTAAATAAGGGTGTTCAAGAAAATAGGCCTATAGGCTCAACTTGGCTCAACTAAGGAAAATATCCGAAAGGTAAGCTTGAAAAGCTCAAACGATCCAATGAAAGTGCCTAAATCATTTCCAAACTACTAAGCTTCCTAGGATTTCGCCTCAAGGGAATTAACAAACCAATTATGAAAACTTGAATCCTCATGCAAGTTCAACTCTTTCTAAGATTACAGAATTTTCAAGGTTGGACTATGTGCATATAATGTGAGCAACAATCTTAACTAAAGTTCGGTTAACAACAAAAACTTTAAGTACTAAAGGCTCATTACCACATATAAAGCATCATTCCACATATATCATGTAACTTTATCATTGAACATTTCCCCCATAATTCACTAAACCAATCATTAAATGATTCCAAAAGCGAAAAAACACAAAAAACACCACCGAAACGAAACAAAACGAAACAAAACAAAGAAGGCAAAGCCTCCCCCCCAAACTTAAGAGAGAAAGCAATGTCCTCATTGCTGAAACAAACACGAAAATAAACAAAACAACGCAGGGGAAGAACAACTGAAATATGATACGAAGAACGAAATAAAGATTCAAAGGCATGAATGAAAACTCCCTGTGCTGGTGTCTGCATCCGATGGGGTAGGTGCAGGATATGGGGCAGCCATGGGTGGAGAATCCGAAGGTTGTGAGACATCAACTGGGTCTGGAATGACAGGCGCTGGAGCAGGCGTATGATTACGTTGTGTTGTAGGTAGCAGCTCGTCCGGAAAAACAGGCCATCGACTGGCGAGTTCGGGGAAAATCTTGTGCAAAGCCTCCTTAAGGATCGCATCCCGAGCATGAACATAATGATAATATTGTTCCCTAACACTTGGCTCTGATGGCGCGGAAGCCGGCCTGCTCGAAGGAGCCGCCCCGCTGCTCGGCCACCGGGATCGTCATGCACTGGAGGAGGTGATATCGGAGTAGTGTGTGAATACAACAGACGGCTCATATCGGGACCAGAGATTGTCCCGGTCTCATACTCATCCCGGCTTAAATCCGTAATATATACACCAGCCTTTTGACACAGCTGTGTAATCAAGGAAGGAAAGAAAATATCGCCAGCCTTTTTACTTGCACAATTATGAATCTGCCGAACCAGAATTTTTCCGATGTTGATAGAACGTCTTCCTATGATGGCGGCGAGCAGAAACATCCTCTCTAAATTGACTGAATAGACATGTCCAGTTGGCAAAATAGAATGTCGAATAAAATAGAACTAAACTTTGGCGTGATTTGTCAATCGTTGACGTTTACATGTCAACATACCCTTTGTCTTAGATCTGGCCCTAAGTGGTTTTCGCAATTGTGAGATCCCGTAATGTTGCATCACACAACTCATCTGTCACCCTCTGAGCACATAGCCGAATACTCATCATCATCATAATCCACTAAGCCGATAATAGTCTTAATTGATGAAGAAGAAAGGGAGACCCGTTTTCCCCGAACCCATACCGTAGACGAATCTGCGCCATAAGTTGGAGTAGAATTCACGGACTACATCCTCATCTGGTTTGAACCTTGGAGTGCGGAAACGAGTCCATTGTAACGCCTCAATGGTCACTCGGATATCATTGGGAATCATATGTTGATCGGGGCCCCAAAGAGAAACCTTTGTCCGGTAAAATGGGTTTTCTCCGGAATAACGTCTCATATCGCTCTTCACCGCGCGCGTATGAAATTTCTCCAATAAATGAACTTTCCGGCTATTTTCTTAATGCGAGGCATAGCTGCGAATCAAGTGAACATAATAACTGAATATGAACTTTGAATACTTTAATGCCAAAAATGATTCCTTCAAAAAATAAATCAAAATCTCGGAAATAATTTGGTACTAAATCAAATCAATTTGAGCAAGGTATATTGCTTATAAACACACCACCCCCAAACTGAAATTATACTACCACCGAAAAGCAAAAATTGAAATTGACTTAAATTGACATGAATATCAACATGCATGTTAAATATCAATTGATAACAATGGAACCCAAAACAAAATTTCGCTCTATTCAACTCGAGTACAACTCAAAATGGAATATGCCCCCAAATTTAACATTCAATTCAAATGAAACCCACTCAAAAGTGAATGTGCATTACAAACAACGACAAAAGAATCCCATCACAATTTCAGCACAATAATTTCTCCTCACAAATTTCAGTGCAAGAATAATTTCAACATAATAATTTCAGATCAAGAACAATTGCAGAAAAATAATTTCAGTTCCCATCGCAATCTCAGAAAAATAATTGCAGTTCAAGAACAATTGCAGCGAAAAATAATTTCAGTTCAAGAACAATTGCAGTTGATAACAATGGAACCCAAAACAAAATGGAATCTGCCCCCAATTAAAATATCTGCACTATACCCATTTTGCCATTGAAATTTCTCAAACCCTTGCTGAAATTTGAAAAAGAATTAGGGAACATACCTGAATTTTTTTTTTTTTAAATTGAACCAAGCCCGTACCTTCTTGGAGATAATTTACATATGTTATTGTGTGATTATTTTATTTAGTTATTGTTAAACTTTTGAGCTTGATTTAAGTTAAGAAGGAGTGATATGTCTTTTATTTTCGGTATTTTGTGCTTATTTCTATTGATTATTGTGTGATTGTTTTATTTAGGGGAAAAGCTGAAATTTAATGAAGATAAGTGAATTGAGAGGTTGAATTGAAGATACTACAAATTTGATGGACTAAATTGATAAAAGCTCTTTGGGCTTCATTTATTTGCAAGACCAAGCAATGGGTTAAAACAAAAGAATTGAAGAGAAGCCCAGTTAAGTCCAAGAAATTGAAGAAAGAAGGAGTCAAGAATTTATATCCGGCGGCTTAATTAATTATTGAGGAAAAAGGGGAGAAAATTCAGGAAGTAAGTGCTACTCTTTGGGAGTGAGTTTCGGCGATAAAGGAGAAGAGAGAAATTTGGAAATTCTGGGACGCAACGGGAGAGCAGACGCGAGAGAGCAACGACCAGAGATAAAATATTTTTCGGAAGAAATTCTGTAATTAAAATTCAAGTCCGAGGTGGGCAAGACGAGACAACAAAATCAAGAGACACCCGTGATTTCGGGTTTTGCGGAACGACAAGAAGACATTCTCAAGTTCAAGATCGAAGCAGCCAATTGAATTCAAAGAGGGAAGAGTTTAATTTAAGAAATTATATTTAAACTGCTCCTGTTTTCCTTAGAAAATTCTGTAATCGAATTGCTCTATTTTGCTGAAATTTACAGAATGTCTATGGAATATATTTTGTTGGGTTTTGAATCTGGAATTATGAGCTAAATTTCCACCCACTAGGCTAGTTGGAACTTGTTATGTAAACTCTTAAATTGTGGGTACCGAAGCTATAGATTGTTTGGTAATTCTCTTAAGTGTTTATCAATTTAATATCTTCCGTTGATTAAATATCCTTGGTTGATAAATGAGTTGAAGCTTGGATCCTGAAAGGATTAAAGTTTAACGGACATAACACTTAATTGGTGTTTGGTTGAATTTTGTGAATTCGACTTTGTAATTGTGTATACATATATAATTACCTTGCATAATCCGTTGAGAATTTTGGATATATACTGTGAAGTCATAATTATAAACGTGCATAGACATGTGAGTTTATTGTTGTGGACTGAAATTATGTGATGTTGAAAAACGCACATATGTTTTGAGAAATTCTGGATTCATTGCTATAGCATCGATATAGCATCAGTACAACATTGGTCATCTTTAATACATAACAGGGGAAAACTAGTCTAGTGCTCAATTAATTTGATATATATTCCTAATCCGATTGTTTGCGTTCGTTCGCGTTTTATTGTTTTTATTTATTATTTTCTTAATTGTTTAATTGCATTTACGTTTTGAGTAGATTTAGTTAACAAACAATCTTTTGATCTATTTTTAATCCACACTCTGTTACGTACATTTCACATGATTTTCTAAATAGTCCATGTGGGATCGATATCCGGTACTTGAGTACTGTATTACTTGTTGACAGTGTATGCTTGCACTCGTGTTACATATTTTGCACAACAAGTTTTTGGGCCGTTGTCGGGGGACTGTTTTTAGTTTTTATTGTGAAATTAGTAAGCTTTGTGTGGCTTATTTTTACTGTTATTCACTGGGATCTTTGCTGGTTTTTACAGGATAAATTCAGGTTGTATGAGTAAAAAATTGAAGAAGAAGAAAGGTGAAGTATTATCGGAGGAAGAACCTGAAATAGAAAGATTTTTTAGAAGGAGGAGAAAAGCGCAAGCCGAATTAGAAGAATCCAACACAAGTGACCACGTTGAATTAAAAAAACCAGTAGTTATGGACCAACAAAATGCAGGACAGCGATTGCAACCACGAGGAGTCGGCGAAGAATCCTGTAGTTATGGCAGATGACAGGAACCAAGCAATCGACAACATGCTGCTCTCTTGTTTTGAAGAACTGAATTTCGGTATAAGACCACCAGAAATTCAAGCTCCGCAGATTTGAGTTGAAGCCCTTGATGTTCCAAATGCTGCAGTCGTGTGGGACAATTCAGTGGCTCGCCATCGGAAAATCCGATCATCGGCACTTAAAATACATCGTGGAAATCGTAATTGCTTCAAGCTGCCTGGAGTTTCTTCGGATGCACTACGACTAACATTGTTTCCTTTTATCTACGAGACAAGGCAAGGGAATGGCTTAACTCCCTACCTGTAGACTCAATAACTACGTGGCAGCAGTTGACAGAGAAGTTTCTAGCCAAATATTTTCCTCCCACGAAGAATGCAAGGTTGAGAAATGAGATTACTTCGTTTCAACAACTTGATGAGGAGTCACCGTATGAAGCTTGGGAAAGGTTTAAAGACTTGATTAGGAAGTATCCTAATCATGGAATTCCTTATTGGATTCAAATGGAAACTTTCTACAATGGATCGACTGCTCATACCCGTATGGTTGTGGATGCATCAGCTGGTGGTGCTTTGTTATCTAAATCCTATAATGAAGCTTTTGAGATTATTGAGAATGTAGCAAATAACAACTATCGGTGGCCTACTTCTAGGTTACCTACTGGTAGGAAAGCATGGGTTTTGGAGTTGGATACGATTTCTTCATTGCAAGCTCAAGTTTCGTCCATGTCTAATATGCTAAATAAGATGAATATGCAAATGGAGAAACAAGAGAGACAACAGACAAACTCTTTGAATATAAGTTCAGTGGAAGGGATTTCTTGTGTTTACTGCAATGAAGGACATGCTTTTGATAATTGTCCACATAACCCAAGTTCAGTTTGTTATTTGGGAAATCAAAACAGAGGGGGTATGAATTCAAACACTTATAATCCCGGTTGGAGGCATCATCCTAATTTTTCATGGAGCAATCCAGGTACCTCAAGTGGACCAAGTATGCCTATGCGACCAGCCAACAATCCCCCTGGATTTTCCCAACCTCGTACAAAGCGAGAGACCTCTACAGATTAATTCTTCAAACTCATTTGAAAACATGATGAAGGAATTTATGGCTAGAGCGTGATACAACAATGCAAGGGGTGTCTTCTTCGATAAGAAAACTGGAAAATCGGATGGGGCAGCTTGCAAATGAATCAAGGAGTCGTCCACAAGGCACCCTTCCTAGTGACACAGAAATTCCGAGAAGAGAAGGGAAGGAACATTGCAAAGCAGTTACATTACGAAGTGGGAAAGATTTAGAGGAAACTGCAGAAAAATCAGAAAAGGAAGCAGAGCTTCTTTTCATATACGAAGCCGGAAATTCTGCAAAACAGAACCTGAAATCGGGAGGAAAAATAGCTAATGGAATTTCGATGCTACAAAGATTACCCGCAAAGATCACCACAACATCAAATTCCAGTAAGTTCCGAAATGCTGAAAATGCCTTATCCTCAAAGGTTTGAGCAGAAAAAGCAAGATATGCAGTTCAGAAAATTCCTGGATGTTCTAAAACAGCTGCACATAAATATTCCACTTGTTGAAGCCTTGGAACAAATGCCCAACTATGTGAAATTCATGAAGGACATCTTGACTAAGAAAAGAAGATTGGGGGAGTATGAGACAGTAGCACTTACAAAGGAGTGCAGCTCTTTCTTGCAAAACAAATTACCTCCAAAAATGAAGGATCCAGGAAGTTTTAACATTCCATGTTCCATTGGTGATTCTTACTTTGGTATGGCTTTGTGTGATCTTGGAGCAAGTATTAACCTAATGCCTTTATCTATTTTCAGGAAACTTGGAATTGGTGAAGTTCGTCCGACAACCGTTACTTTGCAACTTGCGACACGATCTCTTGCCCATCCCGATGGAAAAATTGAAGATGTGTTAGTCAAGGTGGACAAGTTTATTTTTCCAGCAGATTTTATAGTGCTGGATTATGAGGCCGACAGGGAAGTTCCTATCATTTTGGGGCGTCCATTCTTGGCTACGGGAAGAACATTAATTGATGTGCGGAAGGGAGAACTTACTATGAGAGTAAATGATGATGAAGTGACTTTTAATGTGTTCAGAGCAATGAAATTTCCAGATGAAGCTGAAGAATGTTTTGGGATCTCAATGGTGGAAACTTCAGCAGCCGAGGAAATTAAGCAACAGAGTGTTCAGAATCTTTGGAAGAGTTACTGCTGGAAACCGATTGTGACATGGGTGCTGAAATTGAAAATTCAGCATTGATAGAAGCCGATTCATGTAAAAAGGAACTCTGTGGTAGATTTGAATCGCTGGAATTATCATCAAGGGAATTTAAGGTTCCAAAACCATCCATTGAAGAGCCACCTAAGCTTGATTTAAAAACTCTTCCTTCTCATTTGAAATATGTCTACTTGGGTTCAAATTCAACATTACCTGTGATTGTTTCTTCTAACTTAAGTGATGAACAGGAAAATCAACTCATTGAAGTTTTGAAGAAATTCAAGAAGGCTATTGGATGGACAATTGCGATATAAGGGGTATAAGTCCTTCTTTTTGCATGCATAAGATTTTATTGGAAGAAGATAGTAAAAACTCCATTGAGGGACAGAGAAGATTGAACCCTATTATGAAGGAAGTTGTGAAGGAACAAATAATAAAGTGGTTGGATTATGGGATTATATATCCAATTTCGGATAGTTCTTGGGTTAGTCCAAGTGCGGTGTGTTCCAAAGAAAGGTGGGATCACAAGGTGGTAAAGAATGAAAATAACGAGTTAATCCCTACTCGAATAGTTACTGGATGGAGAATATGCATGGACTACAGAAAATTAAACAATGCCACTCGAAAAGATCATTTTCCACTCCCTTTTGTTGATCAAATGCTTGATAGACTCGCAGGAAGGGAGTACTACTGTTTTCTCGATGGGTATTCAGGGTACAATCAGATGTTGTTGCACCAGAGGATCAAGACAAGACCACTTTCACTTGTCCTTATGGAACCTTTGCTTTCCGTAGGATGCCCCTTTGGTTTGTGCAATGCTCCTGCAACATTTCAGCGATGTATGATGGCAATATTTTCCGATATGGTGGAAAATTTTTTGAGAGGTGTTCATGGACGATTTTTCAGCTTTTGGTGATTCCTATGAAGAATGTCTGAGAATTTGGCTAAAGTGTTACAAAGATGTGAGGAAACTAATCTTGTTTTAAATTGGGAAAAGTGTCATTTTATGGTCAAGGAAGGCATTGTCGTAGGCCATAAAATCTCAAAACATGGACTAGAAGTTGATAGAGCAAAAATTGAAGTTATTGAAAAACTTCCTCCTCCTACTACGGTGAAGCATATTAGAAGCTTCCTTGGACATGCTGGATTCTATAGAAGGTTTATTAAAGATTTTTCCAAAATATCTAAACCTTTGTGCAATTTACTTGAGAAAGACACGCCTTTCAAATTTGATGAAGTGTGTTCAAAAGCATTTGAAGAGTTGAAGGAAAAGCTAGTTTCAGCTCCAATCATCATTGCACCGGATTGAGTCTACCATTTGAGCTCATGTGTGACGCAAGTGATTTTGCTGTAGGAGCTGTTTTGGGACCAGAGGAGAAACAAAATCTTTCATTCTATTTATTATGCTAGTCGTACTTTAACAGGAGCTCAATTAAATTACACAGGAACCGAAAAAGAGTTGTTATTTGTTGTATTTGCTTTTGACAAATTTCGTTCTTATTTGATAGGTACAAAGGTGATTTTATATACAGATCATTCAGCCATCAAATATTTAATTGCAAAGAAGGATTCAAAACCAAGACTTATTAGATGGGTACTCCTTCTCCAAGAGTTTGACGTTGAAATTAAAGATCGAAAAGGAGCTGAAAATCAAGTCTCGGATCACTTATCAAGAATGGAGCATCACCAGAATTCTGCTTCTCTTGTCCCCATTAAAGAGACATTCCCAGATGAGCAAGTATTAAAGGTACAAAATTCTAAACCACTTCCTTGGTTTGTTGATTTCGCTAATTTTTTGGCAAGTGGTGTTCTTCCTCCCGAGCAAACAGGGCAGCAGAGGAAGAAGTTATCTTTGGGAGGAGCCAAATTTGTTCAAACAATGTGCTGACCAAATGATAAGAAGGTGCATTGCAGAGAATGAAGTGGCTGAAATTCTGTTTCATTGTCACAATGCTCCTTATGGTGGACACTTTGGTGGTGCTCGAACCGCAGCAAGAAGGTGCTACAATCCGGGTTTTATTGGCCTACTGTAATTAAAGACTCTCATGAGTATGTAGCAAAGTGTGATCGTTGTCAAAGGGTAGGTAATATTTCAAGGAGAAACGAGATGCCATTAACTAATATCCTTGAAGTAGAATTGTTTGATGTGTGGGGAATAGATTTCATGGGACCTTTTCCTCCTTCTTTTGGAAATTCGTACATTTTGGTGGCTGTAGACTATGTTTCTAAATGGGTTGAAGCTGTTGCGTATCCTACCAATGATTCCAAAGTAGTGCTGAAATTCTTGCATAGGCATATTTTTACTCGCTTTGGAACACCAAGAGCTCTCATAAGTGATGAAGGAACTCATTTCGTGAATAAATGGTTGGGAAGTTTGTTAGCCAAGTACAATGTCAAGCATAAGATATCCCTGCCTTATCATCCTCAAACTAATGGTCAAGCTGAATTATCTAATAGGGAGATAAAGGGTATTCTTGAGAAAGTTGTTAATCCAAGTCGAAAGGATTGGTCAAAAAGGTTGGAAGATGCATTGTGGGCTTATCGAACTGCATTCAAAACACCGTTAGGAATGTCTCCATACAGATTGGTGTTTGGAAAAGCATGTCATCTTCCCGTGGAACTTGAGCATAGAGCATATTGGGCATTAAAGCATTTGAATATGGATTTGAACAGTGCAGGGGATCTAAGGAAGTTTCAGTTGAATGAACTAGATGAATTGAGGTTGTTTTCTTATGAGAATGCTAGAATTTACAAAGAAAGGACCAAGAGATGGCATGATCAACATATCAAGCTGAAACAGTTTGAAGAAGGTCAAAAAGTGTTGCTGTTTAATTCCAGACTTAGATTATTTCCCGGTAAGCTCAAGTCAAGATGGTCCGGACCATTCACCATTGCACAAGTTTTTCCTTATGGTGCTGTGCTTTTACGAGATAACAATGGTGCAGAATTCAAAGTTAATGGCCAACGACTAAAAATTTATTTGGGAGGTACAGTGGAGCGTGATAGAGCTTCTATCACGTTCATTGATACATAAAAAAAAAAGGGAAGTTTCGTTGCCATACTTTAATGTTTGATTTTTATAGCAGCATGTTTTTCATTTCTGTTATTTTCTTTGTTTTTTTTTTTTTAGAGTTTAATAGCTTCGTTTGTCTTTAATAAATTGGGGCTTTGATTGATAAATTTGATGGTTTGATCTATGAGGTGAATTGCTGATGAAAAGATGTGTTTGTTGCAGGATGAGTTTTTCAGTTCAGAGTCAAGGGAATTTTAGGACAGATTGCAAATTTTATAGCATTCTGGAATTGATGCTGTAGCAAAGCTTCAACAATGCTATAACATCGGCAGAATGTGAAGTCAGGCAGTAAGTTTTCTAAGTTCAAAAAAAAATAAAATAAAATAAAATAATAATAATAAAAAAATAATAATAAAATAATATTAAAAAAATAATAAAATAATAAGAATAAAATAATAGTAATATTAATAATTAAATAAAAAACTTAGAATTCTTTTTGTTTATTTTGACTTTGTTTTTCATTTCTTATTACTCCCTTACCCGACACTTCACATACTTACATACTTTACCCATCTTCTCTCTACTTCTCTCTACTTCTCTCTCTAATTTTTAACAATTCCTTGGGTTGACATAATTCCATTTCTTGCGCACACCCTATCACTTGAGTGCTTGTGTGAAGAAACCCAACTGTTAAGAAAATTATCTCAACAGAAGGTACGGGCTTGGTTCAATTTAAAAAAAAAAATTCAGGTATGTTCCCTAATTCTTTTTAAAATTTCAGCAAGGGTTTGAGAAATTTCAATGGCAAAATGGGTATAGTGCAGATATTTTAATTGGGGGCAGATTCCATTTTGTTTTGGGTTCCATTGTTATCAATTGCAATTGTTCTTGAACTGAAATTATTTTTCTGCAATTGTTCTTGAACTGCAATTATTTTTCTGAGATTGCGATGGGAACTGAAATTATTTTTCTGCAATTGTTCTTGATCTGAAATTATTATGTTGAAATTGTTCTTGCACTGAAATTATTGTGCTGAAATTGTGATGGAACTGCAATTATTGTGCTGAAATTGTGATGGTCTGTTTATGTAGACTATGTTTCTAAATGGGTTGAAGCTGTTGCGTATCCTACCAATGATTCCAAAGTAGTGCTGAAATTCTTGCATAGGCATATTTTTACTCGCTTTGGAACACCAAGAGCTCTCATAAGTGATGAAGGAACTCATTTTGTGAATAAATGGTTGGGAAGTTTGTTAGCCAAGTACAATGTCTAGCATAAGATAGTCCTACCCTATCATCCTCAAACTAATGGTCAAGCTGAATTATCTAATAGGGAGATAAAGGGTATTCTTGAGAAAGTTGTTAATCCAAGTCGAAAGGATTGGTCAAAAAGGTTTGAAGATGCATTGTGGGCTTATCGAACTGCATTCAAAACACCGTTAGGAATGCATGTCTCCATACAGATTGGTGTTTGGAAAAGCATATCATCTTCCCGTGGAACTTGAGCATAGAGCATATTGGGCATTAAAGCATTTGAATATGGATTTGAACAGTGCAGGGGATCTAAGGAAGTTTCAGTTGAATGAACTAGATGAATTGAGGTTGTTTTCTTATGAGAATGCTAGAATTTACAAAGAAAGGACCAAGAGATGGCATGATCAACATATCAAGCTGAAACAGTTTGAAGAAGGTCAAAAAGTGTTGCAATTTAATTCCAGACTTAGATTATTTCCCGGTAAGCTCAAGTCAAGATGGTCCGGACCATTCACCATTGCACAAGTTTTTCCTTATGGTGCTGTGCTTTTACGAGATAACAATGGTGCAGAATTCAAAGTTAATGGCCAACGACTAAAAATTTATTTGGGAGGTACAATGGAGCGTGATAGAGCTTCTATCACGTTCATTGATACATAAAAAAAAGGGAAGTTTCGCTGCCATACTTTAATGTTTGATTTTTATAGCAGCATGTTTTTCATTTCTGTTATTTTCTTTGTTTTTTTTTTTTTTTAGAGTTTAATAGCTTCGTTTGTCTTTAATAAATTGGGGCTTTGATTGATAAATTTGATGGTTTGATCTATGAGGTGAATTGCTGATGAAAAGATGTGTTTGTTGCAGGATGAGTTTTTCGGTTCAGAGTCAAGGGAATTTTAGGACATATTGCAAATTTTATAGCATTCCGGAATTGATGTTGTAGCAAAGCTTCAACAATGCTATAGCATCGGCAGACAGAATGTGAAGTCCAGGCAGTAAGTTTTCTAAGTTCAAAAAAAATAAAAATAAAATAAAAATAAAAATAAAATTTAAAAAAAAAAAATAATAATAATAATAATAATAATAATAATGAAATAATATTAAAAAAAAATAATAAAGTAATAAGAATAAAATAATAGTAATATTAATAATTAAATAAAAAACTTAGAATTCTTTTTGTTTATTTTGAGTTTGTTTTTCATTTCTTATTACTCTCTTACCCGACACTTCACATACTTACATACTTTACCCATCTTCTCTCTACTTCTCTCTACTTCTCTCTCTGTAATTTTTAACAATTCCTTGGGTTGACATAATTCAATTTCTTGCACACACTGTCACTTGAGTGCTTGTGTTAAGAAACCCAACTGTTAAGCAAATTATCTCAACAGAAGGTACGAGCTTGGTTCAATTTAAAAAAAAAATAAAAATTCAAGTATGTTCCCTAATTCTTTTTAAAATTTCAGCAAGGGTTTGAGAAATTTTAATGGCAAAATGGGTATAGTGCAAATATTTTAATTGGGGGCAGATTCCATTTTGTTTTGGGTTCCATTGTTATCAATTGCAATTGTTCTTGAACTGCAATTATTTTTCTGAGATTGCGATGGGAACTGAAATTATTTTTCTGCAATTGTTCTTGATCTGAAATTATTGTGTTGAAATTGTGATGGAACTGAAATTATTGTGCTGAAATTGTGCTGGAACTGAAATTATTGTGCTGAAATTGTGATGGGATTTTTTGTCGTTGTTTGTAATGCACATTCACTTTTGAGTGGGTTTCATTTGAATTGAATGTTAAATTTGGGGGCATATTCCATTTTGAGTTGTACTCGAGTTGAATAGAGCGAAATTTTGTTTTGGGTTCCATTGTTATCAATTGATATTTAACATGCATGTTGATATTCATGTCAATTTAAGTCAATTTCAATTGTGGCTTTTCTGTGGTAGTATAATTTCAGTTTGGGGGTGGTGTGTTTATAAGCAATATACCTTGCTCAAATTGATTTGATTTAGTACCAAATTATTTCCGAGATTTTGATTTATTTTCGGAAGGAATCATTTTTGGCATTAAAGTATTCAAAGTTCATATTCAGTTATTATGTTCACTTGATTCGCAGCTATGCCTCGCATTAAGAAAATAGCCCGGAAAGTTCATTTATTGGAGAAATTTCATACGCCTGCGGCTGAAGAGCGATATGAGACGTTATTTCGGAGAAAACACATTTTACCGGACAAAGGTTTCTCTTTGGGCCCCGATCAACATATGATTCCCAATGATATCCGAGTGACCATTGAGGCGTTACAATGGACTCGTTTCCGCACTCCAAGGTTCAAACCAGATGAGGATGTAGTCCGTGAATTCTACTCCAACTTATGGCCAGCAGATTCGTCTACAGTATGGGTTCGGGGAAAACGGGTCTCCCTTTCTTCTTCATCAATTAACAGACTATTCGGCTTAGTGGATTATGATGATGATGAGTATTCGGCTATGTGCTCGGAGGTGACAGATGAGTTGTGTGATGTAACATTACGGGATCTCACAATTGCGGAAACCACTTGGGACAGATCTCGGACAAAGGGTATGTTGACATGTAAACGTTAACGATTGACAAATCACGCCAAAGTTTGGTTCTATTTCATTCGACATTCTATTTTGCCAACTGGACATGTCTATTCAATCAATTTAGAGAGGATGTTTCTGCTCGCTGCCATCATAGGAAGACGTTCTATCAACATCGGAAAAATTCTGGTTCGGCAAATTCATAATTGTGCAAGTAAAAAGGCTGGCGATATTTTCTTTCCTTCCTTGATTACACAGCTGTGTAAAAAGGCTGGTGTATATATTACAGATTTAAGCCGGGATGAGTATGAGACCGGGACATTCTCTGGTCCCGATATGAGCCGTCTGTTGTATTCACACACTACTCCGATATCACCTCCTCCAGTGCATGACGATCCGCCAGTTTCCGAGCCGAGGCGGCTCCTTCCGAGCAGCCAGCTTCCGCGCCATCGGAGCCAAGTGTTAGGGAACAATATTATCATTATGTTCATGCTCGGGATGCGATCCTTAAGGATGCTTTGCACAGGATTTTCCCCGATCTCGCCAGTCGATGGCCTGTTTTTCCGGACGAGCTGCTACCTACAACACAACGTAATCATACGCCTGCTCCAGCGCCTGTCATTCCAGACCCGGTTGCTGTCTCACAACCTTCGGATTCTCCACCCATGGCTGCCCCAAATCCTGCACCTACCCCATCGGATGCAGATACCAAAGCACAGGGAGTTTTCATTCATGCCTTTGAATCTTTATTTCGTTCTTCGTAACATATTTCAGTTGTTCTTCCCCTGTGTTGTTTTGTTTATTTTCGTGGTTGGTTTCAGCAATGAGGACATTGCTTTCTCTCTTAAGTTTGGGGGGAGGCTTTGCCTTCTTTTTTTTGTTTCATTTTGTTTCGTTTTGTTTTCAGTGGTATTTTTGTGTTTTTCTCGTTTCGGAATCATTTAATGATTGGTTTAGTGAATTATGGGGGAAATGTTCAATGATAAAGTTACATGATATATGTGGAATGATGCTTTATATGTGGTAATGAGCCTTTAGTACTTAATGTTTTTGTTGTTAACCGAACTTTAGTTAAGATTGTTGCTCACATTATATGCACATAGTCCAACCTTGAAAATTCTGTAATCTTAGAAAGAGTTGAACTTGCATGAGGATTCAAGTTTTCATAATTGGTTTTTAATTCCCTTGAGGCGAAATCATAGGGAGCTTAGTAGTTTGGAAATGATTTAGGCACGTTCATTGGATCGTTTGAGCTTTTCAAGCTTACCTTTCGGATATTATTCTTTAGTTGAGCCAAGTTGAGCCTATAAGCCTATTTTCTTAAAGTCCCTTATTTAGCCACTGCCCAAATTGAAACATTTATCTTATGTTTTCTTCCCTTAACCTCAAACTTAGTTTGTCTTGGATATTAAAATTGTGTGAGTTTGGGGGAGGGAAATTATTCATATTTGTTCAACACTACTTCAGTATGTTATTTGATTTAGTCTTCATTCCATAAAAAAAAAAAAAAAAAAAAAAAAATTGAGGGATGGTCAAAAGAAGGAAAAAAAAATAGTACTTATATATCCTCAATTAAAAAAAAAAAAAAAAGTGTTTCTTATGCATGAATAAGTTGTTACATTGATGTATTGAGAATAGTTGAGCATATATGGTAGTTGAAAAAACAGTGGGCAAGAGTTAATTATTGGATGAATATTGGGAGCTCTATGTTTGAAAGAAAGAAAACTTTGTGCGTGAGAGGTCCAAGGCAAACTAGGTGAAGGTTCTAGCCTACTGATAAGTCATAAATTTTCATAATTATTATATTTAATTCTCTTACATTTTGATTAGATATCAAACTAATTTGTGGAATTTATGTTTGTTTTGATGATAGTGGTGGAAAGTCAAAGATTAAGCAGAATTTGGCTAAAAGACTTATTCTTAGTCATTAATTATTACGAAGACGTCTTTTAGAGGAAGAATTAAAATTTGAATGGATGACTATCAACAATTCCCAAGATATTTAAAGATATATTCAAATTATCTTATCTTTATTATTTTATTAATTATTAGAGAGAGATAATTATCTCCTATTTTAATTAGGATTTTTATTTATTTATTATTATTTTATTAGGATTATGAAAAGTTAGTTAGAAGTTATTATTCTATTACGATTCTGAGAAGTTAGGAAAACCTTTATAAATAGGCCTACTCTACATTCTTTTCTGAACCAAGTTTTCAAGATTTAGAAAGAACAAAGATGGAGACCGCGATGGCCGCCTAAGCTTCGATTCAGTCCGGGGAATGATTTCAAGACAAGTTCCGAGTTCATGATCTACACAAATCCCGGGTTTTAAGCTAATTTCCAATTTTGAATTCATTACTTTTAACAATTCAATATTTAGATCGCGTGATTGAATATTGATGAGGTTTTACTTAATTCTTTTGATGCTTTTTGATTGAATTGAGTTGGGATTTTATTATTTATGATTGAATTTAATTTTGGACAGTTCTGTTGATTGACGAATTGCCTTGATATTATCACGGTTCTTAGATTAAACTTAGATTGATTGATTGGGCGATCGTCTATGATATCCTTTTGTTGTTTAATCGAATTCTAGCTGATTGTTAGTAGGTGATACAAATGCTAATTAGCGATCGCATTTAGTATTCAATCAAGGAATTGGTTTATTAATTCGGAAATTCATTAAGGAACGAGGAAGAACTTGGATTGAATCATTACCCTAGGACTGAAATATTTAAATCCGATACTTGCGTTTTTTCTTATTAGTTAATTGTTTTCTACAATTTCCCAATCTAAAAATCCCTCTTTTATTGTTTTATTCTCTTATTAATTGATTTCGATTAGGTTTCTTAGGGAAACGACTCGGTGAACACCCTAAACTGCTCATTGATTTAAGAATTAATCTTGGCCGATTTGACGACAATCGTGTAATTCTAAAACCCTACCAAGATTTTGGCGCCGTTGCCGGGGAAGCCATAATCGTTAAATCATAATAAGATTCTGAATTTTATTTGTTTTTAGTTGTTTGAATTTTTTTTTTCCGCGTTTTTGTTCTGTGTGTAGGTAGAAATTTGAAAATTTTGGTTTATTTTACTGTTCACGCACTGTTATGGTAAAAAACAATTAATTTCCGATTACGCTGATTTTTGTTGTCCAAAGGTTTTGGGTCGTGGAGAACAAAACTCACTGCCTTTAGGCAGTGAACCAACCCTGGTTTTGGCCAAATTCCACCGTTTGGACCACTTTTTCGAATTTTTAAGTTTTTTTTTTTTTTTTTTTTTTAATTTTTTTTTGTTAATTTTTAGTATGTTTGCATTTGTTATTTGTATCCTTGGGTGTTATCTTACCTTTGTGCAGTTCATCAACAACTAACCAACAAAGAATGGAGAGAAAACTTGATGAATTAACATATTGGGTAAGACGATTTGTATGGGAACAGAGGCAAACACAATTTTCTACCACTCTTTGTGGTATATGTGCATCATATATGCATCCTACATAGCATTGTCCTCAAAGGTATGATCCATATTCATCAACTTATGATCTTGGATGGAGGGATGACATAAACAACATATATGAACATGCTTGGGGACAACAACCACAACAACAGAATTCAAGAACCGATACTAGTCTTGAAGATTTAGTTAAACAATTTGCAACAAACAGTCTTCAATTTCAACAGAGAATAGATTTAAGTATACAAGAATTGCAAACAAAGATTAGTCAGCTTGTTACTAGTCTTAATGAGGTGAAAAGTCAAGGTTTTGAAGAGTTGTCTTCCCAACCGATTCCAAATCCGAAAGGTAATGTTAGTGTTGTTACGTTCGGAAGTGAGGAAGAGTTACATGATCCAGTAAGTTCTTCCGAACCATTTTCTTCAAATCATGCACCAAATCTTGAAGTAAATATGTTAGATTTGTCATCTAATGATTCTTATGATGATTTTGTGTGCATTGATTTGGTTTCGATTTTCCCGATTTTGTTGGAATAGATGATACCATTGATTGCTCTCATTGTTCTCTTGGATCTAATAAATGTCATGCATGTTGTGAAATTGAGGATTACTTGAAATGTGTTCAGAATGAGGAAGTTCCTCATTTAGATTCTATTGATGCTATTGACGATGATGATTATGTTGATTCTATTGATGCTATTGATTCTATTGGTCATGTTGATTCTATGGATGATGATTATTTTGGAGCACATGTTAACAATGTTATTGAGATAAAATCCACTAGGATGCTTCCATTCATTCAAGAACCACCCACATTAGAGTTTATACCTGTACCAAACAATCTTAAGTATGCTTATTTAGAAGGAGGTGAATTACCTATTATCATTGGTAATAACCTTGAACCCGATCAAGAAAATAAGTTGCTTAAATTGTTACAAAATCATAAAAAATTAATTTGGTGGACATATGCAGATATTGTTAATATTCTAATTTCTCATGAGATATTTGTGCATTTTAGTAGACATCAAGTTAATAAGTTAAGGAGGAAATCTAAATTTTATTTTTGGGATGGTTTATACATATGGCGTATATGTAATGATCACGTAATTAAGAGATGTCTTCCTATTCATGAATTTCCTTCTATTTTAAAATTATGTCATATACTTTCATGTGGTGCTCATTTTGGTCCTCGGAGTATTTTGAGGAAAATATTAGCAGCTTCCGAAAATTCAAGAATCCACAAGGAAGGAAATTTTATGAAAGTTTTTAGGAGCAAACGGTGGAGGAACTCCATCTTCAATTTGTCTCCTACATCCGATACCACCAGACTGTTTCTTTTCCCTTCTCTTGTTTTATTTTGTTTTACATTGAGGACAATGTTGCATTCAAGTGTGGGGGAGGAACATTTTTATTATGCTTTTTCTTCTTTTGATTTATTTTGTTTAAAAAAAAAATTTTAAAAAAAGTTTTTCTTTGCGTTTTGTTTTTTTGTTATTTTCTCAATTTTTTTTTTTTTTTTTTTTTTAATATTTTTTTTTAAACTTTTAGCTTACTCGAGAAGATATATTGATGAGTGATTATAAAGTTTGATTTACTCTGCCTATGATATTTGCTAATTATCAAAATGCTAAGATCTTGGGGATTGATTTGGTTAAATTTGTTGACGCTTGATACTAGCTTGGTTATAGGAAATCTCCGATTATTTGCGCACATCTAGTTTTGATGAGTTGTTTGATTGATGGATCACTCTTGAAACACTTAGTTGATGGTATTAGATCATTTGGGGTTTGTGATGACTGTCGTAGTTACTTGGAAGGATTTTGAGAAAAAATGCCACCAATATAAATTGATTTTTAATAAAGAAAATAAAAATTGATTTGGCTACTCGAGAATCACTTCGATGGGAACTTAATGCCCGGTACCCTAAGGTCCTTGTGATCCGGGAGCTGCCGGAGTGGAACTCGCTACATGGGTAGTTCAAATTGAAAGTAAAACAACATCCACTGCACTAAATAATAATAAGGTTAGTTTGCGAGTATTCTTGATTACTTGAGAACCGCTTCGAAGGGAACTTAATGCCCGGTACCCTAAGGTCCTAGTGATCCGGGAGTTGCCGAAGTGGAACTCGCTACATGGGTAATTTAAGTTAATATGTGAAAGTAGACGAAACCACAAAAATTGATTATGAGTACTAACTAAAAGTGGCACCAAACTTGAGATTCCGAAGGGTGATTGTGATTAGTTGTTATGAATTCCGATTGATTGAGTTACTGTTGTATTGAGTTGTTGAGAGGGGAAGTCTATTGATTGAATGATAAGTCAAAATTGGAACACACACTACACCTCGGAGAAATTTTATGATTGAACGAGTATTGAATGGATATGAGTTTTTCTAGATTGACTTCTCTTTATTTATGCATAAAGATAATTGATGAGGCAACTATGAGTACTTTCATTCTTTACATACCATGTTATTGAAGGATAGATTCATTGAATAGTAAACTGAATGATTTTTACGGAAACTATGTTTAGTAGTTTGCTTGAGGACAAGCATGATTTAAGTGTGGGGGAATTTGATAAGTCATAAATTTTCATAATTATTATATTTAATTCTCTTACATTTTGATTAGATATCAAACTAATTTGTGGAATTTATGTTTGTTTTGATGATAGTGGTGGAAAGTCAAAGATTAAGTAGAATTTGGCTAAAAGACTTATTCTTAGTCATTAATTATTACGAAGACGTCTTTTAGAGGAAGAATTAAAATTTGAATGGATGACTATCAACAATTCCCAAGATATTTAAAGATATATTCAAATTATCTTATCTTTATTATTTTATTAATTATTAGAGAGAGATAATTATCTCCTATTTTAATTAGGATTTTTATTTATTTATTATTATTTTATTAGGATTATGAAAAGTTAGTTAGAAGTTATTATTCTATTACGATTCAGGAAAGTTAGGAAAACCTTTATAAATAGGCCTACTCTACATTCTTTTCTGAACCAAGTTTTCAAGATTTAGAAAGAACAAAGATGGAGACCGCGATGGCCGCCTAAGCTTCGATTCAGTCCGGGGAATGATTTCAAGACAAGTTCCGAGTTCATGATCTACACAAATCCCGGGTTTTAAGCTAATTTCCAATTTTGAATTCATTACTTTTAACAATTCAATATTTAGATCGCGTGATTGAATATTGATGAGGTTTTACTTAATTCTTTTGATGCTTTTTGATTGAATTGAGTTGGGATTTTATTATTTATGATTGAATTTAATTTTGGACAGTTTTGTTGATTGACGAATTGCCTTGATATTATCACGGTTCTTAGATTAAACTTAGATTGATTGATTGGGCGATCGTCTATGATATCCTTTTGTTGTTTAATCGAATTCTAGCCGATTGTTAGTAGGTGATACAAATGCTAATTAGCGATCGCATTTAGTATTCAATCAAGGAATTGGTTTATTAATTCGGAAATTCATTAAGGAACGAGGAAGAACTTGGATTGAATCATTACCCTAGGACTGAAATATTTAAATCCGATACTTGCGTTTTTTCTTATTAGTTAATTGTTTTCTACAATTTCCCAATCTAAAAATCCCTCTTTTATTGTTTTATTCTCTTATTAATTGATTTCGATTAGGTTTCTTAGGGAAACGACTCGGTGAACACCCTAAACTGCTCATTGATTTAAGAATTAATCTTGGCCGATTTGACGACAATCGTGTAATTCTAAAACCCTACCACCTACTTATATCCATATTTTCCATACCTTTAGCCTAGCTTACATTACAACCAAATTGAAGACCTTTTGATCTAAATTGCTAAGCTACCTACATTAGTGGAGAGGGGTTATCAATTCAACTTATGGGAACACAAATTGGATCTTATGAATGCTTTTTGATTTGATCTAGGAGTAAGGAGTTGATAGGAAGGACTATTCACACACACACTTGAGTAGCATTTGAAACTATGTTTTGTTAGCTTCCTAATACTTGAGGAATTTGGTTTGTGAACATGTTTAAAGTTATTATCCACGATGAATTGATTTGAGAGCATGGTCCCTATTTTTACTTCACTATGATATGATAATTCCGGGCTGTTTTGTGTGTTTGTCTTCGTTTTGTTGGTGTGTGTCTTTTCTTTTCGTTTTGCTTTGAGACATCACTCGGGACGAGTAATGTATTAAGTTTGGGGGATTGATAACTCTACTTTTTGTAGAGTTATTGTTAAACTTTTGAGCTTGATTTAAGTTAAGAAGGAGTGATATGTCTTTTATTTTCGGTATTTTGTGCTTATTTCTATTGATTATTGTGTGATTGTTTTATTTAGGGGAAAAGCTGAAATTTAATGAAGATAAGTGAATTGAGAGGCTGAATTGAAGATACTACAAATTTGATGGACTAAATTGATAAAAGCTTTTTGGGCTTCATTTATTTGCAAGACCAAGCAATGAGTTAAAACAAAAGAATTGAAGAGAAGCCCAGTTAAGTCCAAGAAATTGAAGAAAGAAGGAGTCAAGAATTTATATCGCCGGCTTAATTAATTATTGAGGAAAAGGGGGAGAAAATTCAGGAAGTAAGTGCTACTCTTTGGGAGTGAGTTTCAGCGATAAAGGGAGAAGAAATTCTGGAAATTCGGACGCGGGAGGAGAGCAGACGCAGAGAACAACGACCAGAGATAAAATATTTTCGAAGAAAATCTTCTGTAATTAAAATTCAAGTCCGAGGTGGGCAGTACGAGACAAAAAAATAACAGAAGACATTCTGTGATTTCCGATTTAAGCTGAACGACGAGAAGACATTCTCAAGTTCAAGATCGAAGCAGACCAATTGAATTCAAAGAGGGAAGAGTTTAATTTAAGAAATTATATTTAAACTGCTCATGTTTTCCTTAGAAACTTGTTGTGCGAAATATATAACACGAGTGCAAGCATACACTGTCAACAAGTAATATAGTACTCAAGTACCGGATATCGATCCCACAGGGACTATTTAGAAATTAATGTGAAATGTACGTAGTAGAGAGTGGATTAAAAATAGATCAAAAGAGGGTTTTTTAACTAAATCTACTCAAAACATAAATGCAATTAAACAATTAAGAAAATAATAAATAAAACAATAAACAGAATAGAACAGAACGCAAACAATCGGATTATGAATATATATCAAATTAATTGAGCACTAGACTAGTTTTCCCCTGTTATGTATTAAAGATGACCAATGTTGTACTGATGCTATATCGATGCTATAGCAATGAATCCGAATTCTCAAAACAAATGTGCGTTTTTCAACATCACATAATTTCAGTCCACAACAATAAACTCATACGTCTATACAGTTTATAATTATGACTTCACAGTAAATATCCAAAATTCTCAACGGATTATGCAAGGTAATTATATATGTCTATACAATTACAAAGTCGAATTCACAAAATTCAACCAAGCACCACTTAAGTGTTATGTCCGTTAAACTTTAATCTTTTCGGATCCAAACTTTAACTCATTTATCCACCAAAGATTTACAATCAGCAATAGATATTAAATTGATAAACACTTAAGAGAATTACCAAGCAATTTATAGCTTCAATACCCACAATTTAAGAGTTTACATAACAAGTTCCAACTAGCCTACTCTTTGATATATATTCATAATCCGATTGTTTGCGTTCTGTTCTATTCTGTTTATTGTTTTATTTATTATTTTCTTAATTGTTTAATTGCATTTATGTTTTGAGTAGATTTAGTTAACAAACCCTCTTTTGATCTATTTTTAATCCACTCTCTACTACGTACATTTCACATTAATTTCTAAATAGTCTCTGTGGGATCGATATCTGGTACTTGAGTACTATATTACTTGTTGACAGTGTATGCTTGCACTCGTGTTATATATTTTGCACAACAAGTTTCTAAGGAAAACATGAGCAGTTTAAATATAATTTCTTAAATTAAACTCTTCCCTCTTTGAATTCAATTGGTCCGCTTCGATCTTGAACTTGAGAATGTCTTCTCGTCGTTCGCTTAAAATCGAAAATCACAGAATGTCTTCTCATTTTTTTTTGTCTCGCATCGCCCACCTCGGACTTGAATTTTAATTACAGAATTTCTTCCTAAAAATATTTTATCTCTGCTCGTTGTTCTCTGGTGTCTGCTCTCCCATTGCCGTCCAGAATTTCCAGAATTTCTTCTCCCTTTATCGCTGAAACTCACTCCCAAAGAGTAGCACTTACTTCCTGAATTTTCTCCCCCTTTCTCCTCAATAATTAATTAAGCCGCCAGATATAAATTCTTGACTCCTTCTTTCTTCAATTTCTTGGACTTAACTGGGCTTCTCTTCAATTCTTTTGTTTTAACCCATTGCTTGGTCTTGCAAATAAATGAAGCCCAAAAAGCTTTTATCAATTTAGTCCATCAAATTTGTAGTATCTTCAATTCAGCCTCTCAATTCACTTATCTTCATTAAATTTCAGCTTTTCCCCTAAATAAAACAATCACACAATAATCAATAGAAATAAGCACAAAATACCGAAAAAAAAAGACATATCACTCCTTCTTAACTTAAATCAAGCTCAAAAGGTTTAACAATAACTCTACAAAAAGTAGAGTTATCAATCCCCCAAACTTAATACATTACTCGTCCCGGGTGATGTCTCAAAGCAAAACAAAAAGAAAAGACACACACCAACAAAACGAAGACAAACACACAAAACGCCCCAGGAATCATCATATCATAGTGAAGTAAAAATAGGGACCATGCTCTCAAATCAATTCATCGTGGATAATAACTTTAAACATGTTCACAAACCAAATTCCTCAAGTATTAAGAAGCTAACAAAACATAGTTTCAAATGCTACTCAAGTGTGTGTGTGAATAGTCCTTCCTATCAACTCCTTACTCCTAGATCAAATCAAAAAGCATTCATAAGATCCAATTTGTGTTCCCATAAGTTGAATTGATAACCCCTCTCCACTAATGTAGGTAGCTTAGCAATTTAGATCAAAAGGTCTTCAATTTGGTTGTAATGTAAGCTAGGCTAAAGGTATGGAAAATATGGATATAAGTAGGCTAGAACCTTCACCTAGTTTGCCTTGGACCTCTCACGCACAAAGTTTTCTTTCTTTCAAACATAGAGCTCCCAATATTCATCCAATAATTAACTCTTGCCCACTGTTTTTTCAACTACCATATATGCTCAACTATTCTCAATACATCAATGTAACAACTTATTCATGCATAAGAAACACTTTTTTTTTTTTTTTAATTGAGGATATATAAGTACTATTTTTTTTTTCCTTCTTTTGACCATCCTCAATTTTTTTTTTTTTTTTTTTTTATGGAATGAAGACTAAATCAAATAACATACTGAAGTAGTGTTGAACAAATATGAATAATTTCCCTCCCCCAAACTCACACAATTTTAATATCCAAGACAAACTAAGTTTGAGGTTAAGGGAAGAAAACATAAGATAAATGTTTCAATTTGGGCAGTGGCTAAATAAGGGACTTTAAGAAAATAGGCTTATAGGCTCAACTTGGCTCAACTAAAGAATAATATCCGAAAGGTAAGCTTGAAAAGCTCAAACGATCCAATGAGCGTGCCTAAATCATTTCCAAACTACTAAGCTCCCTATGATTTCGCCTCAAGGGAATTAAAAACCAATTATGAAAACTTGAATCCTCATGCAAGTTCAACTCTTTCTAAGATTACAGAATTTTCAAGGTTGGACTATGTGCATATAATGTGAGCAACAATCTTAACTAAAGTTCGGTTAACAACAAAAACATTAAGTACTAAAGGCTCATTACCACATATAAAGCATCATTCCACATATATCATGTAACTTTATCATTGAACATTTCCCCCATAATTCACTAAACCAATCATTAAATGATTCCGAAACGAGAAAAACACAAAAACACCACTGAAAACAAAACGAAACAAAATGAAACAAAACAAAGAAGGCAAAGCCTCCCCCCCAAACTTAAGAGAGAAAGCAATGTCCTCATTGCTGAAACAAACACGAAAATAAACAAAACAACACAGGGGAAGAACAACTGAAATATGTTACGAAGAACGAAATAAAGATTCAAAGGCATGAATGAAAACTCCCTGTGCTGGTATCTGCATCCGATGGGGTAGGTGCAAGATTTGGTGCAGCCATGGGTGGAGAATCCGAAGGTTGTGAGGCGAAGAATCGGGTCCGGAATGACAGCGCGCGAGGCGGCGTATTTACGTTGTGTTGTAGGTAGCGGCTCCGTCCGGGAAAAACAGGCCGGATCGGAGCGAGATTAGGGGAAAATCCTGTGCAAAGCATCCTTAAGGATCGCATCCCGAGCATGAACATAATGATAATATTGTTCCCTAACACTTGGCTCGGAGGCGGATGCTGATAGAACTTGATGGACGCCTTCCTGCGGAGGCGGGGAACATCCTCGATTGAAGGGGATATCGTTGGCAAATAGAATGTCGAATGAGACAACTTTGGCCTGTGTCAATCGTTAACGTTTACATGTCAACATACCCCTTTTGCATGATCGGTCCCAAGTGGTTTCGCAATTGTGAGATCCCGTAATGTTACATCACACAACTCATCTGTCACCTCTGGAGCACATAGGCGAATACTCATCATCATCATAATCCACTAAGCGAATAGTCATGTGTAATTGATGAAGAAGAAAGGGAGACCCGTTTTCCCCGAACCCATACCGTAGACGAATCTGCGTTGGCCATAAGTTGGAGTAGAATTCACGGACTACATCCTCATCCTGATTTTGAACCTTGGAGTGCAGAAACGCAGTCCATTGTAACGCCTCAATGGTCACTCGGATATCATTGGGAATCATATATTGATCGGGGCCCAAAGAGAAACCTTTGTCCGGTAAAATGGGTTTTCTCCGGAATAACGTCTCATATCGCTCTTCAGCCGCAGGCGTATGAAATTTCTCCAATAAATGAACTTTCCGGGTTATTTTCTTAATGCGAGGCATAGCTGCGAATCAAGTGAACATAATAACTGAATATGAACTTTGAATACTTTAATGCCAAAAATGATTCCTTCGAAAATAAATCAAAATCTCGGAAATAATTTGGTACTAAATCAAATCAATTTGAGCAAGGTATATTGCTTATAAACACACCACCCCCAAACTGAAATTATACTACCACCGAAAAGCCACAATTGAAATTGACTTAAATTGACATGAATATCAACATGCATGTTAAATATCAATTGATAACAATGGAACCCAAAACAAAATTTCGCTCTATTCAACTCGAGTACAACTCAAAATGGAATATGCCCCCAAATTTAACATTCAATTCAAATGAAACCCACTCAAAAGTGAATGTGCATTACAAACAACGACAAAAAAATCCCATCACAATTTCAGCACAATAATTTCAGTTCCAGCACAATTTCAGCACAATAATTTCAGTTCCATCACAATTTCAGCACAATAATTTTAGATCAAGAACAATTGCAGAAAAATGATTTCAGTTCCCATCGCAATCTCAGAAAAATAATTGCAGTTCAAGAACAATTGCAGAAAAATAATTTCAGTTCCCATCGCAATCTCAAAAAAATAATTGCAGTTCAAGAACAATTGCAATTGATAACAATGGAACACAAAACAAAATGGAATCTGCCCCCAATTAAAATATCTGCACTATACCCATTTTGCCATTGAAATTTCTCAAACCCTTGCTGAAATTTTAAAAAGAATTAGGGAACATACCTGAATTTTTTTTTTTTTTTTAAATTGAACCAAGCTTGTACCTTCTGTTGAGATAATTTTCTTAATAGTTGGGTTTCTTCACACAAGCACTCAAGTGACAGTGTGTGCAAGAAATTGAATTATGTCAACCCAAGGAATTGTTAAAAATTACAGTAGAGAGAAGTAGAGAGAAGTAGAGAGAGATGGGTAAAGTATGTAAGTATGTGAAGTGTCGGGTAAGGGAGTAATAAAAATGAAAAACAAAGTCAAAATAAACAAAAAGAATTCTAAGTTTTTTATTTAATTATTAATATTACTATTATTTTATTCTTATTACTTTATTATTTTTTTTTAATATTATTTCATTATTATTATTTTTTAAAAAAAAAAATTTTTTAAATTTTATTTTTATTTTTATTTTTATTTTTTTTTGAACTTAGAAAACTTACTGCCTGGACTTCACATTCTGTCTGCCGATGCTATAGCATTGTTGAAGCTTTGCTACAGCATCAATTCCAGAATGCTATAAAATTTGCAATCTGTCCTAAAATTCCCTTGACTCTGAACTGAAAAACTCATCCTACAACAAACACATCTTTTCATCAGCAATTCACCTCATAGATCAAACCATCAAATTTATCAATCAAAGCCCCAATTTATTAAAGACAAACGAAGCTATTAAACTCTAAAAAAAAAAAAAAAAGAAAAAAATAACGGAAATGAAAAACATGCTGCTATAAAAATCAAACATTAAAGTATGGCAACAAAACTTCCCCTTTTTTTTTATGTATCAATGAACGTGATAGAAGCTCTATCACGCTCCACCTGCTCCCCCAAATAAATTTTTAGTCGTTGGCCATTAACTTTGAATTCTGCACCATTGTTATCTCGTAAAAGCACAAAGCACCATAAGGAAAAACTTGTGCAATGGTGAATGGTCCAGACCATCTTGACTTGAGCTTACCGGGAAATAATCTAAGTCCTGGAATTAAACACAAGACACTTTTTTGACCTTCTTCAAACTGTTTCAGCTTGATATGTTGATCATGTCATCTCTTGGTCCTTTCTTTGTAAATTCTAGCATTCTCATAAGAAAACAACCTCAATTCATCTAGTTCATTCAACTGAAACTTCCTTAGATCCCCTGCACTGTTCAAATCCATATTCAAATGCTTTAATGCCCAATATGCTCTATGCTCAAGTTCCACGGGAAGATGACATGCTTTTCCAAACACCAATCTGTATGGAGACATTCCTAACGGTGTTTTGAATGCAGTTCGATAAGCCCACAATGCATCTTCCAACCTTTTTGACCAATCCTTTCGACTTGGATTAACAACTTTCTCAAGAATACCCTTTATCTCCCTATTAGATAATTCGGCTTGACCATTAGTTTGAGGATGATAGGGTAGGGCTATCTTATGCTAGACATTGTACTTGGCTAACAAACTTCCCAACCATTTATTCACAAAATGAGTTCCTTCATCACTTATGAGAGCTCTTGGTGTTCCAAAGCAAGAATTTCAGCACTACTTTGGAATCATTGGTAGGATACGCAGGAGCTTCAACCCATTTAGAAACATAGTCTACATAAACAGACCATCACAATTTCAGCACAATAATTGCAGTTCCATCACAATTTCAGCACAATAATTTCAGTGCAAGAACAATTTCAACATAATAATTTCAGATCAAGAACAATTGCAGAAAAATAATTTCAGTTCCCATCGCAATCTCAGAAAAATAATTGCAGTTCAAGAACAATTGCAGAAAAATAATTTCAGTTCAAGAACAATTGCAATTGATAACAATGGAACCCAAAACAAAATGGAATCTGCCCCCAATTAAAATATCTGCACTATACCCATTTTGCCATTGAAATTTCTCAAACCCTTGCTGAAATTTTAAAAAGAAATTAGGGAACATACCTGAATTTTTTTTTTTAAAATTGAACCAAGCCCGTACCTTCTGTTGAGATAATTTTCTTAACAGTTGGGTTTCTTCACACAAGCACTCAAGTGACAGGGTGTGCGCAAGAAATGGAATTATGTCAACCCAAGGAATTGTTAAAAATTACAGTAGAGAGAAGTAGAGAGAAGTAGAGAGAAGATGGGTAAAGTATGTAAGTATGTGAAGTGTCGGGTAAGGGAGTAATAAGAAATGAAAAACAAAGTCAAAATAAACAAAAAGAATTCTAAGTTTTTTATTTAATTATTAATATTACTATTATTTTATTCTTATTATTTTATTATTTTTTTAATATTATTTTATTATTATTATTTTTTTATTATTATTATTTTATTTCTTTTTTTTTTTTTTTGAACTTAGAAAACTTACTGCCTGGACTTCACATTCTGTCTGCCGATGCTATAGCATTGTTGAAGCTTTGCTACAGCATCAATTCCAGAATGCTATAAAATTTGCAATCTGTCCTAAAATTCCCTTGACTCTGAACTGAAAAACTCATCCTGCAACAAACACATCTTTTCATCAGCAATTCACCTCATAGATCAAACCATCAAATTTATCAATCAAAGCCCCAATTTATTAAAGACAAACGAAGCTATTAAACTCTAAAAAAAAAAAAAAAAAAAAAAAAAAAAAATAACAGAAATGAAAAACATGCTGCTATAAAAATCAAACATTAAAGTATGGCAGCGAAACTTCCCTTTTTTTTTATGTATCAATGAACGTGATAGAAGCTCTATCACGCTCCACTGTACCTCCCAAATAAATTTTTAGTCGTTGGCCATTAACTTTGAATTCTGCACCATTGTTATCTCGTAAAAGCACAACACCATAAGGAAAAACTTGTGCAATGGTGAATGGTCCAGACCATCTTGACTTGAGCTTGCCGGGAAATAATCTAAGTCCGGAATTAAACAGCAACACTTTTTGACCTTCTTCAAACTGTTTCAGCTTGATATGTTGATCATGCCATCTCTTGGTCCTTTCTTTGTAAATTCTAGCATTCTCATAAGAAAACAACCTCAATTCATCTAGTTCATTCAACTGAAACTTCCTTAGATCCCATGCACTGTTCAAATCCATATTCAAATGCTT